>JASVEL010006747.1:0-373365 GCA_032618575.1 Nicotiana noctiflora
GATCATGCATTGTTCTCTATTATGATATTTTCCTTGGATGGAGTCTTACAGTTTTATCATTTCATATTACCCCGTGCGTAATAATTGGGAATGGTCAAGATCATGCAATGTTCTCTATTATGATATTTTCCTTAGCTGGAGTCTTGCAGTTTTATAATTTATGGAACATAGTGCACTTTTGCAGATACGGGAAATGACTTTTATGTTTGAGATGAACCGCAAGTATGTCAAGCAGTACATACACAGCATTAACCAGAATAAAGGAAGGCTTGGCAAGTTTGAATGGTCACCTGAAAGGAAACCATGACGAACACCTTTAAGGTACCATTGTTATCCTTGTTCTTTTTTTGTAAATTAACCTTACGTTGAATGAATATCCTCCGTCGAGGATCAGTTTTTTCTCTTCATTAATGGATGTGTAAAGTGTTAATATCTCCTTATGTTCCTGTCTAAAGGTCATCTAACCTGCCCAGGCCCCCTTACCACCTTGTTTCTTTTCTTCATCTCTATTCGTGTGGTTTTACTGGGACTTTCAGTTTTCTCTTCCAGAGTAATTTTAGTAAACAGTTCTGGAGGAGAGGGATTAAGTCGCATTTCTGTTTCTTCAAGGTGTTTGTAAAAGTAAGATGTTTTTAACTATTAGATGTGTAAATGGAATTATCAAATTTCTACAGAAGAATTTATCTACGGTTATCTAGAGGAAGATGTGCATTTCATGTACAAATATTTTCTTCCAGAGTAAACTACTCAAATGTAAATGTTGAGAGTAGCGTTCGCTTGATTAAAATGTCAAAGTTATTGTAGATAATTTTAATAGTTTTTAGTCTTTTAATCTCGGATTGCCGAGGTTAAGTTATATATATGAGTTTGCATCCTAAATCATTTCTTTCCCCTTTCTGAAGGGAGATAGAGAGAGACGCAAAGATGCTTTTTTCGTTATTATATTTGTAATCTCTCGAATCTTTTGCTTATCTTTTTTTTTCTCCTTAAAATTAGTAGAAAGTCGGTGGATTCCTTGTTTTCTGTGGGGATCAAAATGCGGAACACAGATTATTACCTTTGCGACCCATCATTACGCTTCTCAAACTCAGAGTTTCTCAATCTGCAACTAGTGTGGTGGGTTTGTGTAGAGTTATGCCTGGTCAAGGATATGAAAAGTTTTTCGAAATGATTACTATATGAAAAGCAAGGGTAGGCCAGAGTAGTCAAAAGAGGGGAAAAAGTCATAAATATTGGGCGCAAAGTGTGATTAAAGCGTGGGCTTGAGGAAAAAAAAAGAATAAAAAACCTACATGAATATGTGATACGTAAGGAAATGTAACCATACAACTATTAGGACAACATCATTGAATAACTAAGTAAGCGAGATATAAAAAGAACAAAAGTTTGAGGATCATTGTAAAATTCTTATTTGACAGAAACACGTAGTTGTATGTTTTTTGCAGGTAGTTTACTTGCGATGAGCCTAAGCACTAGATATTCATAAGAGTTTTTAGCAATTTATGTATCGGTTTACTAGGTATATCTATTGCCTAATACTTCGCCATAGACAGCACTGGTGATTGGGGATGCCTTCGCACTTAAGCATATACATTAAGGGGTCGTTGTAATAAAATGTGGTATTGAAGTTATACATACTATTTTGGTTGACTTTATAAAGTTATCATGTGTTAAATTTATGTCGTCAACCAAACATAATTTAAACTTAGTTTCAGACTTAATCCTGGATATCCCAGCTTATTCCATCAAACTTGGTCTTGGGATAATTTGGTCCACATACGCTCCTAAGGCGCCATATAAGCTAGGCGAAACTTAGAATCTGGTTTGAAGGTTTAACTGGGTTCTAGAGTTGAATTCACCCTGAAACGAGTCTTCCATAACCTTGGGTTGGCTAAGCAACTTTATATCACATTCATGAAATTCTGAAATAAGTTGGCAATGATGAGACGGACACTATATAAAATCACGCTCGACTTGACAGTATGAGGGGCCAGATACCAACCAACTTGTTGGCGGCTTGTAATGGATTAAAACAACGAACATCACAATGAGCAATTCTCCTACGGTTGACAAAAATAGTCTTAAAGATAATAATTCAGTAATTCTTAAAGTAGCGAATGATAAGGCATCTTTGCCAATTTGGTAGAGAAATGAGCCAGCTACTCCGATTTGGTAGAGAGTAGCCTGTTTTTTTATTATTGTTCCACATCTTTGGTGTGCATTCTTTAATGATGCACTAAAATATTTGGGATTCTAACGTCTCCTTGAAGATGCCAATCCAAACCAATGAGGTTTCAGGGGATGGGGTAAGAGTTCTCACAGCACATCGATATTCTTCCATAGCGACCAACCAAATATTCCTTGCACATATCCAGTTGTAAGCAATCCTTGATATGCTCTTAAAACATGGAGTAGCAAGTTCTCAATTAACATTGATGCATATTATAAGCTTTTTTTTAAAATGAGTAGAACAACATGAAACTTATAATGTGTCATATTGGGAGGTATTGGCTATGTCAAAAGGATGAGCTAACCATTTAAAGTTAGTTTAGTCAAAATGAAAAACGGTCAAGAGGCTGTACACCTTTTAATCGATAGGCCCCAGCTCTGGGTTTGACATCTAGCAGAAATCAAATGGTGGGTTTTGTCAGGTTTTACCAGTTAAAATAGCGTGAAACAACGAATCGGGTAATAATTCTAAAATTTACTTAGGCTAAAATTATTTGGTTGATATAGGTTAGGTCAGGGTGGAGAACCGAAATAATGTTCAAAAACACAAAAAATACCAAAATAAACCAAAAAAAAAAAAAATACATAATTAACCATTTCGCAGTATAAAACTGCGAAATGTACAAACGTCCGTTTGTACATTTCGCAGTTTTATACTGCGAAATGTATTAAAAATTTTTTTTTTTTTAGAAAAATAGGCCGTTACAGTTAATGAATAAAAAAATTTTTTTTTTTAAAAAATAAGGCATTTCGCAGTTTTATACTGCGAAATGCAATTCGCAGCTTTGTACTGCGAATTGCATTTCGCAGTATAAAACTGCGAAATACCTACTCTTGCTATATCCGCCCGCCCCTTCCTTCCTCTCCTCCACTCTCACACTTCAAATTTTCTCAAATTCTCCTCGGCCCCCCCTCAAATTCCCTTCAAATTTTTGCCAAAATTTTGATTTCGAAGTCCCACCCGTCCCCTTCAAGTGCAATATAAGTGGGGCCCACCCGAAGATACTGTTGGACACGAATTCGGTAACAAAATTTCAGTTTTACAACTTTAATTTGAGGTATTTGAATAAATTTTATTTTATAATTTATTAGAAAATATGTTAATGTTGGTATATTTATTGTTTTAGTATTACATTAATATGTTATTGTATATCATGTTAGCGTAGAGCCTGTTAGCATAGAGCCTGTTAGCGTAGAGCCTGTTAGCGTAGAGCCTTGTAGCGTAGAGCCTTATTTAATTTTAGCGTAGTCTTTTAGTATGAAAATATTAAAATTGAGATTTAGAATAATTAATCATTAATATGTGGTCCCGGGCCTCAAAAATCAAGCCTGGAACCTTTAAACAACCGTTATATGAAATTATACGTAATTTAATTAATTAAGTTAACAAAATTATGAAAATATTAAAATTGAGATTTATAATAATTAATCATTAATATGTGGTCCCGGGCCTCAAAAATCAAGCCCGGAACCTTTAAACAACCGTTATATGAAATTATACGTAATTTAATTAATTAAGTTAACAAAATTATGAAAATATTAAAATTGAGATTTAGAATAATTAATCATTAATATGTGGTCCCGGGCCTCAAAAATCAAGCCTGGAACCTTTAAACAACCGTTATATTAAATTATACGTAATTTAATTAATTAAGTTAACAAAATTATGAAAATATTAAAATTGAGATTTATAATAATTAATCATTAATATGTGGTCCCGGGCCTCAAAAATCAAGCCTGGAACCTTTAAACAACCGTTATATTAAATTATACGTAATTTAATTAATTAAGTTAACAAAATTATGAAAATATTAAAATTGAGATTTATAATAATTAATCATTAATATGTGGTCCCGGGCCTCAAAAATCAAGCCTGGAACCTTTAAACAACCGTTATATGAAATTATACGTAATTTAATTAATTAAGTTAACAAAATTATGAAAATATTAAAATTGAGATTTAGAATAATTAATCATTAATATGTGGTCCCGGGCCTCAAAAATCAAGCCTGGAACCTTTAAACAACCGTTATATTAAATTATACGTAATTTAATTAATTAAGTTAACAAAATTATGAAAATATTAAAATTGAGATTTATAATAATTAATCATTAATATGTGGTCCCGGGCCTCAAAAATCAAGCCTGGAACCTTTAAAAACCCGTTATATTAAATTATACGTAATTTAATTAATAAAGTTAACAAAATTATGAAAATATTAAAATTGAGATTTATAATAATTAATCATTAATATGTGGTCCCGGGCCTCAAAAATCAAGCCTGGAACCTTTAAACAACCGTTATATTAAATTATACGTAATTTAATTAATTAAGTTAACAAAATTATGAAAATATAAAATTTTTCTATGTAATAATTAATTTTTCTTATTTATAGTACACGACATGGCATCTCGTCAACTTGCACACCCTGGACCTTTGGCAGCAGGATTATTAGTACTGCAGGGTGACCATAGATCTGAGTCTATTTGGCACGGCCATCTAGCTCTTCAGACTATACGCCCCAGGAGGCCGGACGATCTGTGGGAGTTTTTGGCGCAACATCCATTTCATCCACGAGTAGTAGACCTTCTACAGCAGACCGGCTTATACAGCATATTTGAGCTGGGACGGATGCAGCTTGACTGGTCGCTCATCACAGCGTTGATAGAGCGGTGGCGACCAGAGACGCATACATTTCACCTGCCTACTGGAGAGGCTACGATCACTCTCCAGGATGTGCAGGTGTTGTATGGATTGCGCATTGAGGGCCGCGCATTGACGGTGTCCCAGGAGTGGAGACGGATGACCCGCGCACAGCTGGCGGATGCGATGGCACGGATGACAGGTTTGCACCCGGAGGGCAACGTTGGTGGTAGTGGTCTCCAGATATCCGTCATTAGAGATTTCATGGCGGAGTTGCATCCACAGTTCACGCAGGAGACAGAGGAGCTGTGGATTATCCGTTTCACTCGGATGGCATTACTCATGCTATTTGGGTGTGTCTTGTTTCCCAACACGTCGGGGAACAAGATATCGATGCGGTTTCTCCAGCCTCTGGAGGATATGGAGCAGGTGCATCAGTACAGTTGGGCAGCTGCTGTTCTGGCGTATCTCTACAAGAGCATGTGCCGGGCTAGCATCGGTGCAGCTACTGATATTGGTGGTTTTTTGCCACTCCTGCAGGTGAAAAATACTTTCAAAATTAATTAAGCACAAATTATATATTTTAAAATGACTGATAATTTACATCAATATTTTTTGTTAGGTTTGGGCGTGGCAGCGTATCATGCCACTACAGCCACCTCTGCCGGCACAGGACTATCCGCCCCTCCCACTAGCTGTGAGATGGATTCTCCGGCGGGGGAATTACCGAGGAGTGGATGTGCACCACAATCTCCCCCTTATTAGGGATCAGTTGGATATGTTGCATATTGGACAGGTAAACATTTACATAAAGTTGGTTGTTTTAAATGTAGTTGTACCTTGCATACTAATTTATTGTTATTTGTTGTAGTTCATCTGGATGCCGTACACTGATGAGCTACTTGCGCACCTACCTGCTATTTGCTCGGCAGACCGGCTCATATGGAGCAGCTCCGTCCCATTGATATTCTGGGAATTTGTCGAGTATCATGCGACGGAGCGTGTGCTTCGTCAGTTTGGTCGTCATCAGCCGGTACCGAGTGATCCCTCCTGGGACCCTATTCATTATCAGCGTGACGACCGTCACAACACGAGCCGGGATTACGCAGCGTGGCTGCGTGACCAGGTAGTCCATTGGGAGGAGCGAGCTCAGCGCATCCCGCCACCGCCGACACCGTACCAGGAGGCTAGTATTGCACAGTAACACACTTTGAAAATATGAAACGTTCGCAAGAAATATTTGCGCTTTATAAGATTTTAAGCACATGTAATGACAGTAATGAGCCTCGTATTTATAGGCAACATAAACATAAATCGTTATATAATACTACGATTTGCATTTCGTAGTATTAAACTACGAATTACAAAAAAATGCAGCTTTTTCGTAAGAAGTGACAACTTTTTGTAAACTACGAATTACAAAAAAATGCAACTTTTTCGTAAGAAGTGACAACTTTACATTTCGTAGTATTGAACTACGAATTACATTTCGTAGTATTGAACTACGAATTACATTTCGTAGTATTGAACTACGAATTACATTTCGTAGTATTGAACTACGAATTACTAGGCACTCAAAATCACATAATTTTAAGGTTTTTTCAAATAAAAGGACAAATTTATATTTGTAGTATTGATCTACGAATTACATGGACGAAATGACATAGATATGACTATTCACATGCTCTTCATAACTTCACTTTTCGTATTATTATACACTATTTAAAAGTGCACAACATCACATTAAGAAAATTACAACAACATACGTAATTTGAAGAATAATTTTATTTCAAATGCACAAAAGGTACTACATACATATATTACAACTAATAATACAAAAATAAGGAACTAATGTTATGGTTGATAGTTGGGTACATTGGACGAACTTGCACCTGAAGGACATTTACGACGGTCATGTCCGGTTTGGGAGCATATGCTACATTTACGTGCATAAACAGACTCACCAACATCCATTTGGTTTGGTATACGTGTTCTCTTTTGTACTCTCAACTTGCGCAAGTACTCCTTGTTACATACCAACTTAAAAGGTTCCGTCGGCCAATAATGCTCAGCACCTAAAGGATGCAACTTCCCACTATACGTGTCTACGTATGCTGCAACACCGTAGTGCCTATCAATGTAGTTTGTTGCCCCATAGCCAACTTGTTGAAAGCACTTCAATGCATGTGGGCACGGCATGTGGTAGATGGTCCATTTCCCACACGAACATAACCTTCTACTTTCATTCACCGTGTGTACATTATTCCCACGGTGTGCACGATTACCTGTCTTAACTTCGAAAACACCTTGTTCATTGTCGTATTGAAGATAAGAATGCCACTGTGCTCGCCTTCCTGTACTTTTCGAATCTTTCCATGGGTTTTGGCATAAATTCAACACCTCTATCCAACAATGACGATGCGGCTGCATGCCTTTCAACAAATCTCTCTGCACTCTGTTTGAAAGTCATGCGGACCATGGCAGTGAGAGGCAGTCCACGGGCAGATTTCAACAAGCCATTAAATGACTCCGACACATTCGTGGTGAAGGCTCCCCATCGTATGCCACCATCAGCATGCAATGTCCACATTTGAGTGTCATGTTGCATCAACCAACTATAGGCTCGTGGTTCCAACTGCCGGATTGCTTCCATGCACCTATTGAATTTACATAGCTGGTGCTCAGTTGCAGCCATCCACATTAAGTCATGCAACGCCTTGTCAGGAAATCTCTTTTGAAAATTGGCCTTTAGGTGCCTCACACAATAACGGTGGTATGCATGCGGTGCCTGCCATTCAGGCAAGTGACGTACAGAACTTAAAATACCACCATGCCGATCAGAAATTAGACAAATACCCGAACGCTGTTTCACAACGTGTTGCTTCAAGTGGTTCAAGAATCGCGTCCACGTCTCTTCACTTTCGTTCGCACAAATGGCAAAAGCAAGTGGAAATATTTGGCCATTGGCATCTATAGCAACTGCAATCAAAAGCTTAATATCATACTTTCCATAGACATGAGTACCGTCTATGGAAATTACAAGACGACAATGCACAAAACCATCTATTGCTGGTTTAAATGACCAAAATACATAGTTGAATATAAATTCCGGCCTGCCAGGACTTCGCTCGCGCCTCCATTCAACAATAGTACCGGGGTTAAATTGTTGCAGTGCAGCCATGTACCTGGGAAGATTTGAAAAGGACTTATCCCAGTCGCCATAAATTAGTTCAAAGGTACGTTTGCGACCGAGATATGCCTTTCTTTTACTTATAGTACAACCATACTCCTTGTGGACAGCTGTAATACACTCTTTAATCTTAAATCTAATAGACACTTCCAAAAATGGAACCAAGACAAGAGAAATCAAGTCAACATCCGGGTTGAAGTGGTTCTCATTGAATGTGTCCATTTCACATCTATGATCGCTAATAAATTTACCAATTTTCCACAAACCAGATTTTTTCTTTGTAGCACGAAGCATCCAATGACAGCCCAAGAACCACTGGCGACATACAACCTTGTATTTATCCCTAGTTGACTCATTTATCGTCATCTCACGAGACTCCCTTATGGTATAGATTTTTACAGCCCTAACTAGGCGCGCTTTGTCAGGGAAATACATGCCTTTTGTAACAACACCTGGTCTACATTCATCCCACATCTTCGATCGTAATTCATCATAATCCCTTGTCAATGCATCAATATTAGGCATGGCAGGCAAATTATCCAGGTATGGAATATTTCTCTCATGAAAAGGCACGTGGGATTCATACACTCTTCGACAGACCGGGGGAGGAGGAGGAACATGCTCCCTAGTCAAATCAGGCTCCACATTCACTTCCTCCTCCTCATCGTCATCCTCCACATCATCACCCTCCTCACGGAAGGGTGTCTCATCACCAGACTCATCCGCATTGTTATCGTAATCACTATCATCCTCCTGACTCTGCGCATCTGCTAAGTCACGAGTAAAAACATCGTGTACGGGCAACTTTGTTAGTCCAGGAGCTTCTAGAAGCTCGTTTTCACTGCATATAACAAACAAAAATTTAAGTATCCTAATAGTATTTTCTTGAAATTTAAATGTACATATCACTACATCACTATACTTACAACTCGTATTGTCTTGAAGTCTCATGCTGGCTTTCTTGAGGTTGCTGATAACTACCAGAGGGACCACCGTGCTCCAATACTGCAGATTTTTGCAAATTCCAACTAGGGACGTGGTCATAATTTGTCAAATTCAATTCCGGACGATACACCCTATGAAAATTACAACTATAAATACAAATCCAAATAAAACATAAAGAAAAAGATTTCACTAAATTTAAGTTTACCGGTCGTCTTCTTCATTATACGAAGTAGTAACATTATTTTCTGGCTCCTCATTCGCCCTGTGGTGACAAATTCAAATCAAGAGAACCTCTTCCATCTCCAACTTGTCCGCCTAATGCTCCTCCAAAATAACCATCCGATGAATGTGGGTTATCACTTATACGCACTCCCTCATTACTACTAAGGTCTTCAACCTTGACATACATTTCTAATAATTTTATTACAATGTATTCTCTATATTCGTCCGAAACCCGCAAAAAATCTCTAAGACTTTCATCATCGTCAATGTTAAACTCCGAATAATAAGCAAACCCATGCGGAGTCACTGAATAAGGAAATCTTCCGGTTACTTTAATGCTAACCGAACGCCTCCGCTCACTCATTTTTTTACGTAACAACGATACCAAAGTATTGTATTGCATATTAAGCGGCAATTTAACATGACACCGTGGAGGAGAGCTATACCTCACTGAGTTATTATCCACAATAACCTCACCCCCCCAATACAATGAAACCCTCATTTTGGCAACTTGAGACATTATAAATAATGGATTGATAAGGAGAAGAGAGAAAAACCGAATTTGTGTTGATATAGTTTTGACGAAGTTCAGTCGTCTATAAATAAGAAAATTTTGAGAATCAAATTCGCACTACAAAACTACGAATTATGATTTTTAATTAAAAAGTGGGCCCATTTGCAGCCTATTTCGCAGTATTGTACTGCGAAATAGCCTATTTCGCAGTACAATACTGCGAAATAGGCCACTCTTGAAAACACGGCCATTTTTTTTAAAAAAAAAATAAAAAATCCTATTTCGCAGTATAAAACTGCGAATTGCACTAACGGCCGTTAGTGCAATTCGCAGTTTTATACTGCGAAATAGGTAATTGTGTATTTTTTTTTTTTTTGGTTTATTTTGGTATTTTTTGTTGTTTTGAACATTATTTCAGTTCCGGACTCGGTTAGGTCACGGGTCATAACACTATTTTATGTGTCGGAATATAGTTTCCTAGGTAAAGTTTATCATTTGTCTCGTGCAGACTAATTTTTAAATTCAGGGGCGTAAGCTTTACAAAATACAAACATTCAGCGTAAGTTTCTCGAAGAATTAACAATTGAATCAGGACAATTTCTCGAAGCAAATTTGTCCAATACCCAGGAAAGTCAAACATAGATAGCTAAAATAACTCCTTTCTTTTTCGAAAATATAAAATAATACCCTTAAACAAGTATCATCATCCATTTAAAATAACACCTTTAGTGATACGCAAAGACAGATTACTGGTAGTAACTTTTTCGAAAGAATCAGAAAGTGGCTCTCTTTAACTGGTCGAAGCAAAGTGATTGCTACTCAATTAAAAGTAGGTGCCTCTCAATCAGTGCAAGCGCAATTGCTGCTGAGCTAAGTTATTCATGAATCCTTTATTTGCTTATTTTGTTTAGGCATTACGAGAGAATATTTGGTTAGTTATAAGATAAATATTGAAAAGGAACAGAACATCAATTAGCTGGAAAACATCGGAAATTAGTAAAATATGTTACTATGAAATAAGAAAACCAGAGCCTGAAATGAACGTTGTTGACTGAGTAACAACCATAAATTGGGACCCTTGTCCCCGCTCTCTGCCTATATAACATTTAATGGCAGTGTAACAGAGAGCTATCATTTTCCTTTACCTTCTGATCTTCAATAAGTAAAATATGGAATTTTAAATGAGCATTAGACTCCACTGACATTTTCCCGTGAGCTTCTCTCACCACAAGATATTTGTGCCAAATTTAGCGTACTCCTTTATCTCGTATTGTATGTCTTTTTTTTGTATTTAAATTGTTCCGAATCATCTCTACCTTTTTAAATAATTTCTAAAAACATTTTTCAGTATTTTTGTAATTAAATATATATTTTTGAAGACATACTTCTTAATATATTTTATTAGTTTTTAATTTAATTTAATTTTATTTTTATTTTTACATATAATATATTTCACATTTTTTCTTCTTTCTTCGTTCGTACTAGTGGTGTTGAGATAGTAAAGAGAATAAAGACAAATACCCCTTAAACTCCTCCTTGCCAAGTGTTGCCCTTCTGCCTTTCTCACTTTTTCTTCACCTTTCTTTGTTTGCTCCCTTCATTGGCCACACCCGAATATATGCTCGTGAACTCATTTCAAACCCAATCTTAAAGGTATTTCTTATTCAATTCTCTTTACCCCAAAGGAAGAAGAAAAAAATACGAACAGAGAGGAAAGTTTGCAGAAATGGATCGTTCATTATTCTCTGTATTCTCATCTTTTTCTACAATCCTATTCCTTACAGTTCTCCATGTTCTGTTCATGCATGCACATTCAACAACACACTGGCAAGACATTGAAGTCTTAAAGCAGTTCAAGAATAGCGTCGACCCCAATTCAATGACACCTGGCTCATGCCTGATATCTTGGGATTTCTCTGTAGATCCTTGTGAAAATCTCTCCAGTGAAAAATTCACCTGTGGTCTCCGTTGTGACATTTTAGTATCCTCAGTTAGCCGAGTCACTGAACTTGCTCTTGACCAGGTGGGTTACTCTGGTTCACTCACTTCAATCTCTTGGGACCTCCCTTATCTCCAAACCTTAGACCTCACTAATAATTTCTTCACTGGTTCAGTACCTGACTCATTCTCAAATCTATCTCGTCTTCAACGACTCACTTTGTCAAGAAACTCGTTCTCTGGTTCAATTCCCAGTTCTCTAGGCTCACTTTCAAACCTTGAAGAACTTTACCTTGATAATAATTTCCTTGAGGGAACGATACCCTCAACTTTCAACGGTCTTAAGAATTTAAAAAGGCTCGAATTTCAAGCCAATAAGCTCACCAGCGAGTTTCCCGATTTGGGTCAGTTAAATAATTTGTTTTTCCTCGATGGAAGTGACAATGCTTTCTCCGGCCAACTTCCGGCGACTTTCCCGGCATCTCTGATCGAGCTTGCAATGAGAAACAACAGCATAGAGGGTAACATTCCGGCAAGTCTCGCCGGACTGAATTTCCTACAAGTTCTCGACCTCAGTCACAATAAACTCAGTGGGTCAGTTCCAGCGAGTCTCTTCACCCACCCCTCTCTTGAACAGCTCACATTATCGTATAACCAATACGGGTCGGTTCGACAACCCGGGAACTTCTTACAAAACAGTCAGTTGATTGCCGTGGACTTGAGCAATAATGATATCCATGGGTTATTACCCGGGTTCTTGGGTTTAATGCCCAGATTATCATCATTATCACTAGAGAACAACAAGTTGTCTGGTATGATACCGGTCCAATATGCATTAAAAATGGTGGTGCCGGGTCAAGGGGTATCACAATTTGAGAGACTGTTGTTAGGAGGGAATTACTTATTCGGACCCATACCGGGTCCAATGTTGGAGCTAAAACCGGGTTCAGTAACAGTGAGATTAGGGGACAACTGTTTGTACAGGTGCCCGTTGAGATTATTTTTATGTGAGGGTGGGGAACAGAAATCATTATCGGAGTGTCAGGCTTTCGGTCCCATCATTCCTTGAATAATGTGACAATCTATTTACTTCGAGGTCCTTAGATTTTTTTTGTATTACTAAGTTTTTTTTTTGGTTGTATATTGTATAAATAAATATTTTTTGGATTTTCCTCCCTGGCTTTTTCTCCAGTACTCTTTATCTCTTCACATGGGGTTTTAGGTATGGTTTAGATGGATCTATTGTATTTCTCTGGGCTGTAGCTTATAGAGTGTTCTTTTCTTTTGACAAATAAATACTCCCATTTCAATGTACGTGAACTTATTTGATTGGGAACGAAATTTAAGAAAAAAGAGAAGACTTTTGATCTTGTGTTGTAAAATGATGTACTTTTATTTTGTGTGGCTATAAATCATTGCATAAAGGTAAATTATTTCCAAATAAGGAAAATGATCATTCTTTTTGGCATGGACTAAAAAGGAAATATGTTCACATAAATTGAAACGGAGGAGTATGTCTTATATTACAAATGGGAAATACATATTTTACCCATTTAACTTACGACCAAATCTTTGTTACACATTTATTGATTACAAATGGGAAATACATATTTTACCCATTTATTGATTACACAAAACCTTTTAAAAGTGTGTCAATTAAACACTACTTTTGATCAGCCTCTGGGACGTGAGAAACACGACCAATGAGGTGCTTGAATAGTTATTTTCTGCTTGAACTGACTAATTAAAACAGATATTTACCGAAAATAGCCCATTTTCTTAATCCTAACACCAAATTATTCATCTTCCTCTTATTAAAAGCCACCATTTTCATCTTCTTTGTCTTTAAAGGTGGCAAACAGATTTATGAAAAATTCAATCTCATTTTCACCTTCCACATCTAATATTTAGAAGTTGGTTATATTTGGTCAATTAAAGTACAGTGCATTATCATTCTTCCCAAATAAATCCTAAATATTTCGACCCACCCATCTAAATCAGAAGGGTTAAACAACCTTAAATGCGAATACTAAACTTAAAAAATGAAGAAGAAACAACAATTAGCATATTTGTGCTCGTAGATGAGCTTCATAGGTTAGGGATGAAGAATAGGATTTTGAAATTGGGTTTCTACTTGTTAATTTGGTCGCGTAGGTGTTTTTAAGTAACCGAATCGGATCTTTCATGGGTCTGATTTAAGAAAAAGGTCGGGTTAGATATTTTAATTAAAGAACCGTTAGTTTTTTTAATTTAAAAAAGCGTGTGTAACAAACGCGTTGAATATTAAAGAGGATAGTCAAAAGTAGTATGTAATTAACACAATTTTGAAAGGTTTAGTGTATAAAATAAAGCTTGTGGTCAACAAGTGTATAACATGAATTTGGTTATAGTTGGAGAGTAATTTATGTATTTCGCCTATTTAGAAATATGTTTGTGGAGCTTGGGACATAATGTATGATGATCTTCAGATGTATGTTAGGTGGAATTAAATTTTTACTTCGAGCAATGATTTCTGAAAAAGTAAAATCACACTAGACCGAAGCCCATGCTAGAGGGCTACATTATATGGAGAATATCTAAGGTAATTAATTTTAGAATTTTAAGTTATCGGTTGTGAAATGTGAAGTGTAAATGCAATCACTACTCGGACAGCTACGGAAAAAGGAAAGACTTAGCCGGGAAGAAAACATATATATGATTTAAATTTTTTGGGTTCAATCTTTATTGAACTCGTTATTTCCTAAAGTTATGACTTCATATTTATAATTTATTGCAATTTTAGTGATATTTTGTATATAATAAATTTGTACCCTGCGTCGAACGTTATTGGTTCAATTGAACGTAGTGTGGTAGCTACACCCTCCCCTGATCACTATAACATGTAGCATAATTACCAATTACATTTTGGGATATATAATATCAATAATAACAACAACAACCCAGTATATTCCCACAAAGTGGATTTTGGGAGGGTAATATGTAGACATGTCTTGCCTCTACCCGAAAGGGCAGAGAGGCTGTTTCCAATCGACCCTGACGCTTGGGATATATAATATGGTTAGCTTGAAATAAGAATGGTACTAGGATGGCCAATAGAGAATTCTCTGGCGTTCTCTTTGAATCTGTTCAACTTCTAGTATTTAAAGACGAATTTGAAGTTGTTAATGAATCTCTACTTGCAGCTATTGAGACGTGAGACTTGTGCAGCGTGGTAGTTTTGGGTTGTATGGACTATGGATAAGAAAGGAGGGCGACTAGATTTCGTTGTCCAAAGGTTCGAGATGACGAAAGTGACATTCAGTTCACATGTTTGTCATGAACGATGACGTTTCACTGTCCTAAAAATTAGTACGTATCTACAGCTGCATCATATTGTACTGGCTCTAACTTTTGGCCGAACCAAATGAAAAACAGTAAAATAAAGGGAAGTGATGATGCTCTGATTGCATCGGCAAGGAGCAGAAGCTCCATCACTTGTTTAACTGTTGACCACTTACCTATCTGTATATGGTCAAAATTGTAGGCCTCCGGTTTTGTAGGCTCGAGAAGACGAATCAAGGACACAAGTTCGAGAATGCCAAGCTCAGGCTTGAAGGGTGTAAGAAATCAGGTATGCACGATTTCTAGGGCTCGAGGGGTTGCCTCAAGATAGATCGAGTTCGAGCTTGATGGAACAGACTCGAGCTCGATGACATAGTACAAGGCTCGAGGATCGAAGTGTTCAAGGAACGTTGGAGCCAAGCACAACCGGCTACGAGACTGTGTTGTTATGAGTTTGTTACCGAATGACAAGGTTCCCGCCATGTCCCCAAAATCATGTTGCAAATCTCGGAATAGAATTGTACGATTCTGTACTAGGCGGTTAGACAGTTGTACCAATAAGATTCCTTCGTGTAAATAGAAATGTACCTTATTTAGGGTTCCCTTATTATATAAAGGGGACCTCAATCATTTGTAACGTCATATGATCATCGGCAAGAATATACCATCCTACTTTTCTCTCTTACATATGATCATCGGCAAGAATATACCATCCTACTTTTCTCTCTTACTGTTCATCATAATTGTCCTTTACATTTATTGTTCTTACGTTATTTCTCTACAATCATCTCGAGATCACTAAGCTCGAGGCCACCACTGTTGAGTAACATTGGTTTGATTCACCTGTTTCTTTCATTTCTACTTCATATTTCTTGATTATAAATTGGTATTGAACAAAATCACATATCTTTAAAACTACATATCAAATTTCATTTTTACTGTATTTTCGAGGTAAATAGTTTAGCGCCCACCGTGGGGTTAAAGATGATAATGATTATTCCTTACTCATTCTCATTACACACATTGTTTTAATACTTTTTCTTGTCAAGATTTTTTGGTTCTCAGGCTAAAGTATGTCTAGCTCACAACACGCACCTGTTCATGACAATGAAGGTCCTGGAAAAAATAATAATGCTTGGGTCTGTGTGCCACCGATAAACCCTGGGGAAATGCCAAATGTGGAACCAATTGACGATAGTTCACACATTAATCTAAACACGGATTTAGGCGCAGACCCCAGAGAAAATGCAGCCAGGTAAGCCCGATCTAGGGGCCAAAGAACAAAAGGTGTAAGAGATGGGGGAGTTAGCCTCCAAGTTATATTTGAGATGCTACAAGATTAGCATATTACCATCGCCCAACTTTAGAGTCAGAATAGAACTCCGAGTATAGCCAAACCAGAAAACACTCGACCTGCCGGACCAGAGCCAGCAATGTCGAATGAAAATGGCTCGGGGAATGACCCCACCATTATGAGGATGCTTAAAGAGCTCACCAAAAGGATCGAGTCCAGGGAAAAGAAGATTGGGGACAATGACAAGAAGGTGGAGACTTATAACTCATCTATCGACCAAATACTAGGGGCACCTCCAGTCTTGAAAGTTCATAAAAAGATTATTCCCTCAGAGCACAGCCCCGATGGCCATTCCCAAGAAGTTTTGCATGCCCGATATACCCAAATATAATGGGACCACCGACCCTAACGAGCATATTACTTCATACACTTGTGGGATCAAGGGAAGCGATTTGAATGACGACGAGGTAAAATCAGTATTATTGAAAACGTTTGGGACGAAATGAGCCAAGATTTGGTACCATACCTTGCCTCCTAAACTCTATTGATTTGTTTGCTATATTTGTTGACACCTTCGTGAAAGAACACGCTGGGGCCATAAAGGTGGCTACGAGGAAATCAAATGTCTTCGAGATAAAACAAAGGAACGACGAGATGTTAAGGGAGTTTGTGTCCAGGTTTTAGATGGAAAGAATGGAATTACCGCCAGTCTACGATGACAGGGCAGTACATGCCTTTATGCAGGTTTTGAACGAACGGAGTTCGATTGTGTCTCGACAATTAAAGTAGAACTTGTCGAATATCTAGTTGTGACATGGCCAGATGTGCACAATCGTTACCAATCAAAAACCAGGGTCGAGGACGACTAGTTGGGAGCCCGCTCGGTTCAGTTCATCCTAACAAATAGCTAAGCCTCGAAGGACACAAACAAGGAATCAAGGTCAAACAAGGAGCAGTATCAGCCTTATATCAATCATAGGAACAACAGTTCGGGCTGAAACGCTCCTCGGAATGGTCGAAGAAACAGTCGAGGTCAAAGCTCTCGGGGAGTCATAAGTAAGAGTGGATTCGATAAGAATACTAACCCCGCAAAGTCACCTTGATTGTCAGAGTATAACTTCAGCGTAGATGCATCAGGAATCGTGTGAGCTATTGGATGGATCAAAGACACCAGATGACCCAGGCCCATACAAACCAATCCTTCCCAAAGGAACTCCAACTTAATGTGTAAGTATTATGGCACACATGGTCATAAAACCAAAGGTTGTAGGAAGCTAAGGGAAGAAGTGGCTCGATTGTTCAGTGAAGGTCACCTTCGAGAACTCCTCAATGATCGAGCCAAGAATCACTTCAGAGAAAAAGATGCAAGAAAGATTGAGCAGGAGGAACCGTAATGTGTAATCCACATGATTGTTGGCGGTGTCGATGTCCTAGAGGGACCTATGTTCAAATGCACCAAGGTGTCGATCACCACAGAAAACAAACTCGAAGCTATGTGCCCGAGGACGCCTTATCATTCTATGACGAAGAAGGAGAAGGCATATCTCAGCCGCACAACGACGCCCTAGTAATTTTTATCCTTTGAGTAAAATTCAAGTTAAATGTATTTTAGTGGATCCAGGTAGCTCAACAAACATAATCAGATCGAGGGTGGTAGAACAGCTCGGTGCGCAAGATCAGATTATACCTACATCCTAGGTTTTAAATAGCTTCAACATAGCAAGTGAAACAACAAAAGGGCGAGATTATCCTGCCAGTAAACAAAGTCAAGACCATACAAAGATAGTAAATTCCATGTCATTGAAAGTGACATGAGGTATAATGCACTCCTCAGGAGACCATGGATATGCAACACGAGGGCAGTGCCTTAAACTCTCCACCAGATGATAAAGTTCCCAACAGAGGAACGAATGAAAACAGTCTATGGAGAATAACACGATGTAAAGGAGATGTTTGCAGTCGAGGAAGTAGTACCGATACCAGAGCCTTCAACCTTGGTTGAAGGGAGCTATGATATGGTATCACGATTTTCCATCTAACTCTATTGGCTCATTTGCTATGCTTGTAGGCTCTTTTATGAAGGCACATACCAGAGCTGTCAAGTTCGAGGCCAGGAAGTCAGACCTTTTCAAAGTAAAACAGAAGGACAATGAAATGCTCAGAGAGTTCGTGTCTCGATTCCAAATGGTACGGATGGACCTACCGCTGGTCACTCATGATTTGGCTATTCAAGCCTTTACCCAAGGACTCATTGTTCAAAGATCGGTGGCTTCACAGTAGTTGAAGCAGAATATGATGGAGTACGGTTATTACTTGGGCCGATGTGCATAACTGGTATCAATCAAAGATCAGGGTCGAAGATGATCAACTTAGGGCTCCTTCCGGGTCCGTTTATCCGATAAGACCTGTCGATAGAATCAAGAGAGATATTGACCGTGAACCGAATTTAAACAGATCGGTACCAGCCATATAATAGAGATCGTAGAAGTAGTGGGCATGGGCAAAGTTCTATGCAAAATGAAAGGAGAAGTGATCGAGGTCATAACTCTCGAGGACTATAGGACCTAAAGAAGCACCACGATTATCGGAATATTAACTTTAATGTTGATGCGACTGCTATCGTATCAGCTATCAGACGCATCAAATATACCAAAAGGCCCCGACCTTTACAATGTGATCCAACCCAAAGAGATCTAAACCAAATGTGCAAATATCATGGTGTTCAAGGCCACAAAACGGAGGATTGCCGACAGTTGAGTGATGAAGTAGCCTGGTTATTCAACAACGGGCACCATCGAGAATTTTCGAGTGACCGAGCCAAGAATCATTAGACCGAACTGGAAGAACCTCAACGCATTATCAACATGATCATCGGTGGAGTCGATGCCCATCAAGGATCGATGTTGAAACACACCAAAGTGTCTATTACAAGGGAAAAACAAACTCGGGATACATACCGGAAGGAGCCTTGTCGACAATAACGCAGAGGGAATCGTACAACCTCACAACGATGCTTTAGTAATATCTGTACTCATAAACAAATATCAATTTAAATGTGTGTTAATTAATCCAATAGTTCGACCAACATCATCCGATCGAGAGTCATATAATAGCCCGGTCTACAAGATCAAATCGTGCACGCAGTCTGAATTTTGAACGGATTCAACACGGCATTTGAAACCACTAAGGGGAAAATAACATTACCAGTCAATGCTTTCGAGACAATCTAGAATGCCAAGTTTTATATTATCGAAGGTGACATGAGATACAACCCTGTGTTCGAGAGGCCATGGATCCAGAACATGAGGGAAGTGCCCTCGACTCTTCACAAAGTGTTAAAATTCCCAATGCTGGAAGGGATTATGATGATCTACAGAGAACAACCAGCTACAAAAGAGATGTTTGTAGTCGATGAAGTAATTCTGATATCAACACTCGCCACGTCAACGGAACCAAGTTCGAAAGCAAAGCAAGAGGTCAAATAGCAATCACTAATATCAGCCTCGACCCAACCAGAAAAGAATGGGACTGACATAGACGATGATTACGAGGTTCCTCAATCCTTTATAGTCCCTAATGATTCCGACACTACCAAGTCAACAGTCGAAGAGCTAACAGGTCATATTGAACGAACATCTACCCAACCAGAAGGTATACCTAGGAATGGGGTTAACTTTCAAGCTAAGGAAAAATTCATTCAATTTATTATATCTAAGATGTATTGTTTCGCTTGGTCCTATAATGATATGACATGGTTCCCAACAGAGATAACCACCCACTAGCTAAGCATGGACCCGAATTTCCATCTGATAAGAGTCATCGATTATTCTTTCTACTCGAAAAGAAGAACAACTTTTTATGGACCTCGGAGTGTCAATGCGCCCTAGAGGAACTCAATCGATATATATTGATCCCACCACTGCTTCATAGATATAAAGTAGATGAGCAGTTGTACTTGTGTCTGGCAGTATCAGAAATAGTGGTAAGTGCAGTCCTAGTCCGAGAAGAACAAGGCATACAATTTCCAATTTACTATGTTAGCAGGACCCTAGGTGAGGCCGAGACTAGGTACCCTTACCTGAAAAAATTGGCGCTCGCTTTGCTAAGTGCCTCTAGGAAACTAAAACCGTATCTTCAGTGCCACCCGATATGTGTTGTAAAAATTTACCCATTGCGACATATTATGCACAAACATGAACTCTCTAATGGGTCATGGAAATTAGTGGGTACTATATTGAGTATCGACCCCAGACAACCATCAAGTCTCAAATTTTGGTAGACTTTGTGGCTGACTTTATGGCCACCCTAATAGGCGAGGTCGAACGAGAGTTGTTTGTAAACTCAAAGACATCCTCAGAAATATGGACCCTCTTTACAGAAGGTGCCTCAAACGCAAAAGGGTCCAGACTCGGCATAATATTGAAGCTACGAACATGCAATGTAGTTAGACATTCTATTAGGACTGTAACATTGACTGACAATGAGGTCGAATATGAGGCCATGATTGTAGGTATCGAACTAGCCAAAAGCTTGGGGGCGGAAGTGACCAAAGCTAAGTGCGACTCCCTCCTCATGGTAAACCAAGTTTATGGAATATTCGAGGTCACAGAAGAATGAATGCAAAGATACTTAGATAAGTTGTTGGTAGCATCACATCGATTCAAGGAGTGGACATTACAACATGCACATTAGGACAAAAACAGTGAGGTTGATGCCCTTGCTAACTTAAGGTCATCGTTCGAAGATAATGAGCTTAATTCGAGGGCAATAGTGAAACTCATGAGATCGGTAATGGAAGAAGGGCATGCCGAGATAAACTCTAGAAAACAAACTTGGGATTGGAGAAACAAATACGTAGAGTATCTGAAGAATGGAGAACTGCCCTCAAATCCAAAAGGATCTAGGGCCCTGATTACAAACGCAACCCGATTTTCTTTGTTCAATGATGGAACCTTGTTCAGGATAATGTTTGATGACCCATTGGAAATATGTCTAGGACCAGGAGATACCAAAGTCCGTTCTGAGGAAAATTCACGAGGGAACTTTTGGAAATCATTCGGGCGCCGAATCACTGGGTTGAAAGGTGATTAGAGTAGATTATTATTGGATTGGTATGGAAATGGATGCGATCGAATTTGTACGAAAATTTGATGGGTGCCAACGACATGCTCCGATGATAACCCCAACCCGGAGAGTTGCTGCATTCGGTTTTATCTCCATGGTCGTTCATGAAGTGGGGAATGGACATCGTCGACCCCTTCCATGGGCACCCGGTAAGGCCCAATTTATTTTGTTTATGACTAGCTATTTTTTGAAGTGGGTAGAAGACCAGGGATACGAGAATTTTAGGGAAAATGAGGTCATCAATTTCATTTGGGACCAACGCATATGTCAATTTGAAATGCCGGTCGAGATCGTGTGTGACAAATGGAAAGCAGTTCATCGGTAGCAAAGTAACCAAATTTCTCGAAGACCACAAGATCAAAAGGATCCTATACGCCTTACCACCCTAGAGGGAACATACAAGTCGAATCAACCAACAAAACCATAATATAGAACCTTAAAAAGAGGTTGACTGATGCCAAGGGAAAATGGAAGGAAATCCTACCTGAAGTCCTATAGGCATATCATATGACCTTGAAGTCAGTACCGGGGCCACTCCGTTCTCATTGGTTTATGGTGTCGAAGTTCTAATACCAGTCAAAGTTGGAGAACCAAGTATCAGATTTTGAAAAGCAACAAAGGAATCAAATGAAGAGGCCATGAATACGAGCTTGGAACTAGTTGATAAAGGCGCGAAGATGCCCTTGTTCGGTTGGCTTCCTAAAAGAAACAGATTGAGAGATATTACAACAGAAGGTCCAACCTTTGATACTTCAATGTCAAGGATTTATTTCTAAGGAAGTTCACGTTTAACACCCGAAACCCGATCGAGAGAAGTTGGGATAGAACTAGGAAGGTCCATATCATACCATCAAAATCATCGAAAAAGGGTCGTGCAAACTCGGAACGATGAATGGCAAACAAATGAGTTTTTCCCTAAATGGGGTTTCCGTCAAAATGTCCTTATCCCTCCCTGGTTCGAAGGCTTCAGCCACCCTGGTTTGAGGCAGTTTGATGTTGTTTGTCATGCGGATCATCAGATCGGAAGTTTCTTCTTCTTCTTCGTGTTCCGACTTGTCCCTCATTCAATTCAGTGAGTTTGATAGGACCTCCCGGGCGATGGCACTTTCCTTGTATTTGCACACAAGCCTCTTTTTGGTTTCTTCTTCTTTGAGTTCGGGGAACTTGGAGCCCATTTTATTTTCTTCTTTTTATCCTGCCTCAGAGAAAATAGTTCGGGGAAGATGTCTTCATCACCGTACGGAGACCTCATTTCAACATCTTTGGGAAGACTTGCAAAGGAATAAAAAGTGACAATGAGCGCGGTAAGAAAACTAAGTGTTATTCATTCAGGAATCGCACCGTGGGATCGGGCCTCCTATCAATTTTTCAAAAGTTTGCGCCACGCGTGTTCAAAATAGGGCTTATGTGGCACGATGCCCTCGACCCACTCCTTGAGTCAAAGAATTGCATTCGACATCCGAGTAACACCTGCACCAAAGAACATTGATAAGAAGGGAGTAAAAGGAAAAGAAATAAATGAAATTTTAAAGGCAAGGTTATACTTACGTCTCTTGTTCCGTTTCTCGAAAAATGGCATGTCTTCGGCTGGGATTAAATCTGAGCTCTTCACTCGAATGATAGGACCAACCAGCCTCGGTCCCGATCCTCATGTATGCTCGAGAATGGGGACTTACTATCCCGAGGAGCAAGTTTTATTAATCTGCATCGATAGAGTGGGAGACTGTACAGATACATGAGGTGATTGATGGTGAAGCTACATCCCTCGATTTTGTTTACGAGGAAGTGGAGGAGAATTACTATCCTCCAGAAAGAGGGATGAATTTGACCGACGGTCACCTCATACCTCTTGTAGAAGGCGATGATGACCTGGTCCAAGGGGCCCAACGTGAAGGGATAAGTGTAAAAGCTGAAACAACCTTCTTCGTGGGTAGTAATAAGTTCCTCGGGCGTAGGCATCACCACGTGTTTACCAACCCACTTGCAATATTCCTTGACCTTGAAGAGGAGACTCTCACTGATCGAGCATATGTATCTGTAGACCTGCTCGCACCGACTCGGTTCCGAAGTGGTTTTCTCGACCTTGAAATCAGCAACGGTCGGGAACCCCGCAGGAACAAACATATTCAAGGAGGGATCCGGTGTCGTTTCCTTAGTAGCAGTAGATGAAACATTTGACTCTTCAGTCGGTCGCGAGGTAGATGGAGTTTCTTTTTGGGGAACAAACTTTGAGGTCTTCGCCATAAGGGAAAAGAGGAAGTTAAAAGGATATGCTTGATAATTTGGGATAAAGAACATAAGTTCTTATAAAGTGATTTTGAGAGTAATTAGAAAATTGATGTTTGGGAATATAGAAATTTCTAAGGTACGAGGGCCGATGTTTTGAAAGCGAAGTTTGAATGAGATAACGAGGGGGTATTTATAGTTTCTCGGCGACTGTTCATATCAGGGAGTGGTCGACCGGCAACTGTTAGGCATTTAATGCCATTATGATTTGACTGACGAGACATTTTGACTGTTTTGTCATTTCTGTCACAAAATATCAAGATTAAGATCGAAAATTCTGTCGTTTCTCATCGTCTACTCTCCGAGAAACAAGGGGACTATCTGTATAACAAGGAGACCACGGACTAGAGATTGTCCTCGAGTCTAACCGAGCTAGGACCTGAGGTTAGAAGACCTGCCTTCGGGGAATGTTGAGTCTGATATCGACCTTAGCCTCGAGCGAGCTCGAAAATAACAAACAGAAGACCAAAATATCTGTGACCGGGCTGATATTACGGCAGGAATCTCGGTGCATATCGACAAGGAACCGGCAATTAGCAAATCAAGAGATTTTTACTTTTTATGCAAATGTACCTAGAGTAGGACTCATCCACTATATAAAGGGTGATCTGATAATTCATTGCAGAGATTGTAACACGTATCCCAAAGAAATATACTATTATTACTAGTTCTTATTATCTTATCATTCTGTTCCGGTATCGATTACGACACTTTTGACTCGAGTGTGACCAACCTTCAAGGCCAAGATTGTTCAACTTGTGTGGTTTGCATTTACTTTTCTAGAATTAATTTCAATATTAATCTGATTTCTTAATTTGTACCAAATTAGATCGCGTATTCATAATACCACATATAAATTAAACTGTTATTTAATTTTGAGGGTAAACAGAATGAAATAAGTATTTCATGATGAAACAAGACTATGTCATAGTAAAACAGAGGTCAATGAGTAAATATATAAGTGATACCTACATCCCCTAAAGACCTTTTAGAAATTTTCCGTCGTGATAAACTGAAATGCAATAGTTTGATGGGGCCAACTGGCCAAAGTGTATGGATGATTAGTATTGGGCCTTGATGATTTTGGTTTGTTGGTTAGCCATGTGCATGTAATTTTGGGTGCTCTTTCTCTTCGGCTTTTCACATAATCGAACATGGATTGGCAAAAATCGAAGGAAAAAGATTATTAGTTTGTGGAACGTGAATGCCATCACATTTGTGGATCCTATTGACCATATTCATTCAATTCCGGGACAATAGGTAGTAGGTTAATGTCATTAGTTATTTTTGTCACCAGGCTAATTGTTTCCTAACATTTACCTAGAAGCGAAGTCAAGATTTGAAGTTTATGGATTTGAGATTGTAGTCTGTTTCAGGTATTGGGTTCTAAATTAATAATTTAAACATATTTAATAAAATTCTTAAGACAAATTACAGACTTTGGACCAAAGCTATTGGATTCAGCCGAACACATATTATTCATGCTAGCTCCGCCCCTGCATTTACTTATATACTTTATTTCTCCTTAAGAATATTTATGTGATTATCCGAGGCTTTCGGAACAAAATTAGCAAAGAAAACAAAGGGAAGAAAGGCGTTGGGTGTGCGAACAAAATTTCACATTGACAGTTAAAAAGACTGGGAGTCTACGTATACGGTGTAGGGATCTCTAAAATGCGTAAGGCCTTTTAAGGAAAATCGTGCGGGCTTAGCACAAAGCGGACAATATCACACAATGTTAAGAGTATCTTTGGGTCGTTTTAGCCTAACAACTGGTATCGGAGTCCAGGTTCAGCGTAACGAGTATGGAGATGGTGGAGTGATGGTGCAGGACGGTGCATACACAAGAAGAAGCTATTGCAGGCTTCGGTTGCCATAATACTCTAACAATGTGGGTGGCACACAGTGAATCTCAAAAATTGACCCGTGAATCGTTGTACCGGGCCACGTGGAACTTAGTTCGAGGGGGAGATTGTTGGGTGTGCGAATAAAGTCACACATTGGTAGCTGAAACTATTGGAAGTCTAGATATAAGGTGTAGAGATCTCTAAATGGTGTGATGCTTTTTAGAGAAAACCGTGCCAGCTTGGCCCAAAGCGAATGATATTATACCATGTTAAGAGTATCTTTGGACCGTTTTAGCCCAACAAAAGAGAATTAATTATCTTAGGCAAATAGAAAATATTTTTCAGTTGGATTTCGTAAATTAATCGTTTTTTAGTCGGTATTTAGAGGCATGTAACGTGGAGTAGCCATTAGGCACATGCTCTGTCCAAGGTCCTATGAATCTGCAAAATTTCAAGAGTGCTTTATGTGATCTTCGATTTATGGATTTCTGAAAATCCCAAGTCCCCGTGGGCTGTCTTCATCATAAAGAAACAGCTTACTGCCTTGTTATTATGGTCGTAAAGTTGTGGTCATATGGATCATTTTCGTACCCTTGAAACAAAACCGATCCAAATGGTTGCATGTCTACACAGCAGCTTGTGCACGCCACAATGATAAACTTATAAGGTATTTTGAGGTCCATATATTGCAAATATCAAAACATTTAATATAAATCTTCTACAAATCTTTAGGTGTCGTTTGATATTCATGATTTCCACAATATATATAACAATGATCACTTTTCAGACTCGAAAGTTCTTATGGCCAGGTCTACTGAAAACAGTCTTTCTACCTTTTAAGGGTTAGGATAAGTTCTGCGTAGACACTACCTTCATCAGACCCCACTTATGAGAATCCATTGGGCTTGTTATTGTTGTATTCTGTATACGGCCAAAACTAGGCTTGCCTCTTTTTGTATGACTAATTGAGACTGGAACTGGCAGGCCAAGGTTCGACCTCATGTTATATCGGACCATGATACGAAGTTAGATTGCCAAGCTCGTGATCCAGAGACCTGTCGAGATCGAGATCAGCCAAGATAGAGACCGAACAAGATAGAGATCAAGCAAGATCGAAGGGAGCTTACCGAGCCAAATAACGAAAAGCCAAATATCCGCAATCGGACGAGGAGCACGGCGGAAATCTCGGCACGTATCAAGAATAGGCCGATTGAGTAGCTAATCATGAGATTTCTTACTGTATTTAGAATTTTACCAAGAGTAGGACTCCCCTACTATATAAATGAGGTCTCATCATTTGTAAAACACATCAGATTTACGCAATTCAAACCAATATACAACCTTTCTTTAAGTTTTCATTATATTGTTACTCTGTTCTTATATAAACTGAAACTTCACTTGGTTTAAGGGTGACCGAACTCGAGGGCCAAGGCTATTCCATTCGTTCGGTTTGCATTTATTTCTTTTACAGTCAATTTCGATATTAATATTTATCTTCTTAGTTTTTGCCAAGCTATATCATATATTCTTAAAATCACGTATAAATTCAATTGTTATCCTATTTAGGGTAAACATATTCGTGGTAGGAAGTGTCTGACACCTATTTCTTTCTTCTTTCGTCCTACTGAAGTTAGAGAAACTGTGGAATTTTCTCTCTTTTTCAGTGTTGGCAATCCATTAATATTTTGAAGGAGAAAACCTATTTCGCTATGGATTTAAGTGAGGACAAGTTCATGAAAACTTGTTTGTGTTTATTCCCCAAAAGCATGAAGTCAACATAGTGCTCCCACATGCTTTTCCGAACAAATATTACTCCATGTTACTAACTTGTAATGATCAACTTTTCTGTTTTCAAGCAAGTCCAAAAAGACAAAAGATTTGGAATAGATGGAGTAATGAGTGCAATTTCCATTAGGAATTAAGTAACATTTGCTTATTATGAATGCAATATGGAAGAGAATTAAATCAATATTCAGGACAGGGGAAATATTTATTAATATGGAAACGTAGAATCTAAGCTATCACTTCAAGCTTTCTTGTAATGGACCCTTCAGACAAAACTTTCTAGTAGTAGTATTTTATATCATGGATTAGAATAGTCAAGCCTCCAATCTTGAAATCAAGCTGCATTACAGAAGTCAAAATAATATATTTCAACACCGTCAACATTTATTATCAAAGGCAACTGCAGTAAATCCTTCACGAGAAAGTGGTTCTTGAATGAAGGAGGAATCATTTTTCCATTCATCTCTTTCTGGTCAAGTTGCTAAGCTCAAGTAACTCCACCATAAGCAATTATGAGCATATCCTCCTGGTCATTTGCACTATCCAATGGGACCAATAATCACTCATTATAATCATAAATGCCCTTTCTTTCCGCAACTGGTGGCACATGCTATTTGCTGCATAAATTTAATTGGTAGTCTGCTTCGGACTATGCTTGCAAATCATATGATAGCATTGAATTGATTTTCTAATGAAAAGAGTGTAATTACAGCTACCTGTAGGCCTAAGGAGACACCCTTCAATAAAGGCGTCACACGAAATATTAGCACTACTTGAAAATAATGCAAATTAAATATCAATATTCTGCCCGTGGTTTGGCACGCTATTATACAGTAGGGGTTTATCCAGCGGGTACAAAGTACTCACCCAAAGGACAAAGTCTATAGTGGCCGCGGAATGTCACGGGGTTCCAAAAAAAATCAATATGAGACAAGTAGTGTAGTTTTAGAACCTCTACCGCTCCACACCAAGCACTAAATACAAACATAAGTTGCGATAATAGGCACACACGACTCAGAACAAACTCTTGCTTACTCCACTGGCCCTAAGGGTCATGAATCCAGAGACGGACCTATCCTTAGATAGGGGATCACCGATCCTCGGTATTTTCGTAATATATATATACCTAAAACTTAAAGCTTAGGCAGTTGCATTGGTTGATTTAGGAGGGTACAATTTAACTTTTAATACGCTGCTCGAGTTCAAATTCCCGCTCCAACATTTGCTCAAATATTTATTTGATAGTGATTCTTCTGCCTTTTTCAAATCCTGAATCCGCATTTGGTCATGATCCACTATTTTCATTCCCCACTTCATTTTCAACAGCAAGTTGATTGATGGTTATCCTATAGTTTACATGATCCCTGATATACCATTTCGGGCAATATGAGTCATCTCCCACTTGCTTCCAAGACTCAATAATTACATTACTTGTGTATAGATGAGTTAAAATAAACAGTACTATATCCTACAGAGCAGTAAGAAAATCTAATTTTCATTTCACACAATAATGCTAAATATGTTACTAACAGTCGTGGTTTTCAAGATTTAATGTAAGGTGGTTTCCTATTTGGACTTTTGTAAGGAGAATCATATGGGTTAACCCTGTTTGTTTGTCATTGGCTACTTAATAACTTGTTTGCTTGGATGATAGTACTGATCGTAGTTAGATTCCACTAGAAGCACCAGACAAAATGCAGAAAAAGAATAGAAAAGAAAAGGTGGTCAAGAAGATCTTAAAATAATTTCTCTGCAATTCACACATAACTTGGTTACTTTAATGTAATAAGAAATTTGATTATATTAATGTTGACAATAATAATAGTATTTTTTTTTAACCGTGGTTTCCGGGTATCGCTTTACTAATTCGACTAGCTGTACGCACCGGATCCTGCTGTTTCAAGGGGGTGCACGGTTAGTTCCACGAGGCCTCGGAGACGCGGTCAGTTTGTAATGCCTTCAGTGCCCCTGCAGGAGCTCGAACTAACTACTCGAAGGACTTTGTCCTCAAACCTTTACCCCTCAAGATTATTATAGTATTGTAACTTTGCTATTATATATAGTGGTTAAAGGTCAATGACTATACATGCTATATAAAGCCTCACTGATTGAGCGACCGCGTTCCACATTTATAGGAGCAACATACTCTTATTAAGTGCATGACCTATCTAATATACTCTACCAGTCTAATTTACTCAAACCGCATGAGGCAACTGTTTACAGATAACCTAAATTCAATACACATCCAGTTTTTTAACCTCAATCATGTACATTATTGTCAAGTCTGGTAATCATAGAGCACTTATGGCCATCTGGGGTCAGAGAAAAACTTTCTTGTTCATCTTCTTTTACATTCTTTTTGTTCCATATCAGTTAGAAGCTTGTCATCTGGCAGATAAAATAGCATTATTAGAATTCAAGCAAAAGATTACCTTTGATCCTTCAAAATTGTTTCAAACATGGACACCTTCAACTGATTGCTGCAAATCTTGGGAAGGTATTGGTTGTGATTCCTTTGGCAGGGTTGTCAATGTAACTCGGCCTGGCCTTTCTTCAGGCGACGACTTCATTATCGATACTTCAGTTTCTGGAACTCTTTCTCCTTCTTTGTCCAAACTTTCTTTTCTTGAGTTGCTTGATCTTAGTAATCTCAAGGACTTGACAGGGCCAATTCCACCTGAATTTGGCAAGTTATCGCGCTTGAGTTGCCTCTTTCTTGATACAAACAAGCTTTCGGGTTCTATACCTGTCACGTTTAAATATCTTTATCAGCTGAAGAAGCTCTATCTTAGTGATAATAATATTTCTGGTACTATTCCTTCAAATATTTTTGATGGTTTTCTTTCACTATCTGAACTTGGTCTTTCAGGAAATCAAATTTCAGGTGCAATACCATCTTCAATTGGGAATTTATTATCATTAACTAAGCTTGATATGAGTCACAATAAGTTTTCTAAAAGCATTCCAGAAAGTATAGGAAAACTCAAGAATCTTGAATACATTGATTTGTCTGAAAATCAGTTATCTGGAAAGATTCCAAACTCAATTGGAAACCTTTCGAAATTAGTCCTGATGTATGTGAATCAAAACCAACTGAAAGGAAACATTCCTTCATCAATATCTGGTCTTAGCTCATTGATATTCTGCCGTTTATCCGAAAACCAGCTGAGTGGCAGTATCCCACCTTCTATTGGCAATCTTCCAAAAATCCAAAGGCTAATATTTGATAACAACAAACTCAGTGGGAAACTTCCTGCAACTCTTAGACATCTTGCAACCCTCACAGACATGTTCTTTTCCAATAATCTTTTTACAGGCAAAATCCCATCAAGTTTTGGCAATCTACAAAGCCTCCAAACACTAGACTTGTCAAGAAATAAGCTAAGTGGTGAAATTCCTCATCGGCTTGTAAAACTAGTGAGGTTACAGACTTTGGATCTGTCATTTAATCCTCTAAGGCTTTCAAGAATGCCAAATTGGTTTCAGAAACTAAAAGTGTTTCGGCTTATTTTGGCGAAGACTGGGATCAGAGGACAGCTCCCTAGTTGGTTGGCTTCATCATCATTCTCAACACTTGATTTATCAAGCAATGGTTTGACTGGGAAATTACCTACATGGATTGGAAATATGACCAGCCTTTCATTCTTGAATTTGTCGAATAACGCTTTCCATTCATCGATCCCTGATGAATTCAGGAACCTGTCACTGCTGATGGATCTTGATCTTCATTCCAATAAATTTTCAGGCAGCTTAAGAGCAATTTTTTCCAAAAATTTTCAGGATCCTCTCGGCCGCTACAATTCTATTAATCTTGCATACAACATGTTCAAGGGACCATTAGACGAAAACATTGGAAATGAACCAGTGATGACATCTATTGTTTCACTTAGTTTGTCACACAATCCATTGACAGGGCGCATACCGAAATCATTTGGAAACTTGACAAGCTTGCAGGAGATTAAACTAGCGGAAAATGGACTATCAGGTGGAATTCCAAAAGAGCTTGGGAATGCCAAGGAACTGAAAACAATTTTACTTTCAAATAATGATTTGGAAGGTGCAATACCAGAAGAAGTTCTGAATTTGAAAGAGCTAGAGGAATTTGATGTGTCTGGAAATCGACTAAGTGGTCGAATCCCTCCCCACAAAGCCAATATTCCAAAGTCTGCATTTCAGGGAAATCATGGCTTGTGTGGAGCTCCTCTTTCTCCTTGTAAACACTCATAGTATCTGTTTTTCCTCTTCTTTATTTATTTTTCATTTTCATCATTTGATAGTTCACCTGTATGCATTGTATTTCAATTGTAAACTCACTCAATACATGAGAATTAAATGTTATTCTGACCACCAGAGTATGTTTACTTTCTTTTGTTTTTTTTAGGACTGATTCTAAGTTGGCATTAGGAGCCTATAAAACAAATGGACAAGATGCTCCTGTCCTTTTCCAGTTGGTATTTTGTTAACAGGGTATTTGTATAAAATATGAAACAGTGTTGTTATTCTCTTTGGTTACCAAATTAGAGCTACCTTTTGTCTTTATGACTTTTCAGATAACATCCAGTTCCTTTTAAATAGTTTTACTAGTACTATTTTTTAAAATACTAGAATGTACAGACAGAAAATGAATGTCAACTTTTCACTTACTGTGGAAATACTTGTACTACTCAACAAGATTAGAGTTTCAACAACAACAACGACAAGCGCAATGTAATCTTATCAGTGAGGTCTGAATGTATACGTAAACCTTACTCCTGTCCTCAGCAAGTAAGAGAGTTTATTTCTGCTAGACTCTCGGCTTAAGAAAAGATGGAAAAAAAACAGTAGCAACAAGCAGTAATAACAGCAAGATAGTCAAAACAAAAGAAATAGCATGTAGCAATAGAAATCTAGAATTAATAAAGTACAAGCCTAACACTACTACTACTACTTGGTATGGACAAGGAAAACTATAACGAGTACCCACTAATCTTCTCCGATAATTCTCGACCTGCACACTCTCGTATTAAGGGTCATGTACTCACTAAGCTAAAACAACGCCATGTGACCTAATCACCTATCGCCAATACTTCTTTGCCCTACCTATGTTTTCCTAAACAACACTAAGATCTTTCTAAAACCTCTAGATATCAAGGGAACCAAGAACAGCTCAAAAATAATCAATTACAGGAGAAACCCTCTCTACTCCCAATTGAACCAAAACAACAGATAAATTATCACTGCTGCCTTCTAAAAATGCTTTCTGAACAAGTTGTTTAGCCAATAATGCTGTATCTGATTTGTCCTCTGCCTCATTTATGAAGTCACAGACTTTTTGGGGACTTAAGCTTTCAAATATTCCATCAGAAGCTACCACCAAAAACTCATCCTCTGAAGTTAAATGTAGCCAATCAGTAACCTCTGGAGTAGCAATAATTCCATATTTTTTCAAAACAACATCGCCTATAGCTCGAGTCATGGGAAAGTGTCCCATTAGGAGATCAGGAACATTATTATTATAACTATGAGTAAATACTCCTCCAGAAGCTTCAACCCTAGCCCTTTCCTCCAACCTATGTGCATTATGATCTCTCGTCAACTCCTTAGCCGAAGAACCGGAGCAAATAAACGCCTTCGAATCGCCAACATTTGCTACTAAAACATCAGTATTGTTATATATAAGAGCAACAACAGCAGTAGATCCAGAATAAAGTTCATGTTCAAGAGCAACCTTAGAGAATTCTGCATCAATTTCCTCAATGGTTTCAACTAATGATGAATTTAGGAATTCCATATAGTTAGAAGATTGTTCAGCGTAAGTTTTAAGGATAAACTTTTCCAAAAAGAGCATTGACGCCATATCACTAGCAGCCGATCCAATATGACCATCAAATACTGCGACAGCGCCAACGCTTACCGCATCCAGGCCGCCATCATTGGGTCTAAAGAAAGGAATACTAAGATCAAGGTTGCATGTTACTCGATCCTCCTGGTATTTCCTTCTTCCTTGGATTGAGGCAAATTCACAATCTTGAGTTGAAACATCTGATAAATCAACACCGTAGTTTGGTTTGACAAGCTTTTCTTCAGGTTTAGGCTTAAACTTTGCAACTAAAATAGGGTTTTTTCGTCAAAATTGCAATAACACAGACAAGTAAAGATCCATATATGATAGTAAAACTCACCCTCTTCCAATTAGTTCTGACTTGTTTTTTTTTATCTATACAGGGAACAGCATCAATACATTGGGCCATCTCAGAGACAAAAATACGTATAGATGATGAATCCTATAGCCCTAGCGGCTGTTACTTTTTATAAGAATTTTGGATGCTACAATGCATATGCATGCTACCCAACAATTAAATGAGCCACCGAAAATATCAGATAATTTCTGCGCTACCATGTAAACAGCAAAGGCACCAGTGGTCTAGTGGTAGAATAGTACCCTGCCACGGTACAGACCCGGGTTCGATTCCCGGCTGGTGCATTAGTGGTTTTTTTTAATTCACAAAATAGAGAACTTATTTGTGGAAATTAAAAATTATTTCAGGGGTGTTGCGAGAATCGAACTCACGACCTCTCGCACCCGAAGCGAGAATCATACCACTAGACCAAACACCCAGTTGCGACCCAGACATACGTTTTTGCTATTAATCAGATTCTTCTACAACTAATTTAGGTAGTGTTTTTAGTTGACGCTAAAAGAAAGCATCTTCCAATGCTTAATTTATCATAGTAATTGGTAGTTTAAGGCCTAAATTTTGTTGAATGTAACAAATCAGCATGAGATTATTGCAGATTTGGCTAATTTGCACGGGGAGGTCTTAAGTTAAATACATTTTAGGACTCCACCTTGGGTCTTGTCTAAGGATGTTCAAAATCGATGCGAAACTGAAAATCGAATCGGACCGAAGCTTAATGTCTTACAGGTAACGGATTAAAGGCTTTATATTCTTCAATCGCTTATTAATTTGGAATTATGAATTCACAAATAGAAAATTTTATCTGAACTTGTGTCTATATTTTAACATTAAATTATATTGTTTTAGTATATGCTCGTGATTATGGGGTAACAATAAGCTTGCACAGCAAACAGAGAAGAACCATCTGATCTGTATGGATAAATTGTACTGTCTAGCTAACATGAAGTCTTAAATCTTGTCAATGATACCATCTACCTTCGAATTTATGCCCTTAAATTGCTGCAAATACCCTAAAAGGTTATCTTGCTACTATTTCCCATTCTATTGTCCTTTTTCTGTAGCGTACAATATTGGTTGAATTAGGCCGATTAATCGCCCGATAAGAGGTGAACCGATATCAATCCGCTCGATATATTATCAGGTGGCTAGTGGATTAATACATTTATAAGCCGATAAAACCAAATAATTAAGAGTAAACAATCGCCCACTCCGCCCGATAAGCAGGCCTAGCCGACATTATTTAAACTCGGCATCACAAACTCTACCTAGTTCAAATGAATTTATGATTATTCTGTTTTTCACTAAACACTTCCATATTGGCATGGCTTTTTTGTTATCTTCATTTGACTCATTTGTTAGATTGCTTACAAACTCTCTCCAATTGGCATGATTTGTTCTTATTCAATTGTTCACCAAACTCTGCCAGATTGGCATGATTTTGTGTTATTGTAATTGACCTATTTATTAAATTATTCCTCAAAGACTACCTTAGTGGAATAGTTTTTTGAGTTGTTAAACAAAGTGTTGTTCGAATTTGTAATTTCAATTTCGATCAAACCATCCTAAAATTGCTTCAAATGATTTCAAATTTGAAACAAAACTTTCAAATACCAATACCAACAACCCCAATCACAATTTTAATTAAATAACACTAAATTAAGAAGACTCGCTTTGTCATATTTAACACTTTTTAAGAGTCAATGAAGATTTGAGATTTTCATTGTGGTTTACTTGTACCCTACCGTTATACTATTGGGTCATCCATACCCTTACTATCTGTATAGATAACCCAATAGTATAACGGTAGGGGTATGGATGACCCAATAGTATAACGGTAGGGTACAAATAAACTATATTTGAAAGTAGAAGGATATATTTGGCCCTTTTCCGTATTTTCAATCGTCGAAATGTGCCTTTTTTTTTGGAACAAAGTATTAAGAAAAATATGTCATCTAAATTAAAACAAAGGAAGTAATATTTACTTTGTATTATATTAAAAGGAAATAATATTGGTTACATATATACTGTTTGCGATAACAGTGTTAAATGGCATGTTGGGTAGCTAGGAAGGTGCCTCCGGCACTTATTCTGCCAGTTAGTGCTAGAATATTGGTGATTTGTCTCCCTAGTAACCACAATAGGAGCACGAGAATTAAACAACATTCACATATGCTTAATAGGAATAAGTATCCCACAAAGAAAACTTTCGATATCCCCTCTTCTTTAATTCTGAATCTAAAGAGAATCTGATAGCGTCATATGTTAGTAAAAAAAGAATCTGGCAATTCTACCATTTTTCTGCTCCAAAAAACTTAGTTAGCAGGGTTCACATAATTAATCACCACATACACTTAGTAACTGAGATGGAATCAAAAGATACTGGCCGTACGAGAGCTTTCACGAGGGTGCTACATAAAATTCTATCTTTTAGTATTACCCACTAATTTAAGACTTGGTCTGAGGAGCAGATTACCACAAGATATCACCAGGCCTTTTTTGCATGCAGTGACCGAATGACGTACAAATGATTTTGTGTATATCTATTTTTGTCACGATTTTGCTTAGACGAGTATGGATTTGGGACAATTAAATCCCAAGATTTTTCTTTTATGTCCCTAATTAATGTTTACTTTATTTTTTGAGAGATGTTAGCCTATTTCATATATATATATATATATATATATATATATATATATATATATATATATATATATGAAATAAGGGTGTGAGCACGTGATTTTTGCCTCACACGAATTACTCCCAAAATATCAAAAATAAAAGAGTTTTTGTTTATTTGCAATATTTGGGGATCGCATGCTCTTTTTCTTTTGTTGTTGTTATTTTTACTTATTGTTTGTATTTCTCTGGGCATGTTTATTTGTTTAAAATTAATAAAAAATACAAAAATATGTGTCGCGCGCGCATTTCGGAATTTAATTGTGCGTTTAGGAATTAACTGAATCGTGTTTAATTTCTTAAAGAAAGAAAATTATAAAATCGTATTTATTGCTTTTGTGTCATTTAATACACAATTGTGTGATTTGGTATTTAATTATGTAGGTTAATTGTAGTAAAAAATTAATTGTGTTATAAGTTGAGATATATATATATATATATATATATGTAGTACAACATGGAGTCTAGTTTTAAGGAATGAAGAAATATGATTGGGCCAAAACCCAATTCAATATAGCAAGGCCCAGACCATTGAACCGGTCCGCCCCACCCAGTAAACCAAACGGCCTCGTTCCACCAAGAAACGACCCCGTTCTATCATCCTTGCTCGATCTGAGCCGTTCAGATCATCTGATCCAACGGCTCCGATTGATTCGTTCATTCTAGTATACCCAAACACCCAATCCTCTTAGCCGTTCACTACTCCTCACCCGTCTCTCTCACAGACCAATGTAACGCCGCCTTCCTCCGCCTTCCTCCGCCTGCCAGAAATCGCCTCACGGCGGTTCCGACAGGCCAATCACCACCATTTTTACACCATATACTCGCCTCGACCTCCCCTATTCAACCATGTACACGGTTTGTTTCGAATCAACCTAGAGATTCTCGAATCTTCATTTGAAGATTCGAGTCGATTTGAAAACTATGCCAAACCTCACCAAAATCACACCATAGCTTCCCATGAGCTCCCTCATACCCCCACCGGCCTTAGTTTTGTTCGAATCTTGCCAGAACCAGTCGAGCCCCAAAATCTCGGCCATGAACCCTAAACTCGATTCCCGCCTAATTGAGGTCTAATAGACCTTAATTGGGATGTTTTCATTATTGAAAACATCTCAATTAAGGTCCATTGGCCTCAAAAACGAAGAATCCAAGTCCAAGTTGAATCCCAAGTTCGAGTTGAACCCAAGACAGGTCCGGGTCCGTTCAAATGCGAATTTGGTCTTCTCTTATGGTATTTCTTCTTTTATTTCTTCATATTCCGTTTGTTAATCAATTGAATGTTATCCTCGTGCTTTTAATTTTCTGATTTGTTCTTCATCTCCAAAGACCTTCTATTTGGTCAATTTGTATTCCGTTAGTTGTTCGAATGTGCTTGTCATAGGATAGTTGTTCGTTTCGATTAGCGTCGTCGAATATTTGGTTTTCATTTTTTGCCGAGATTTTCAGAATCACTGTTTGGCTAATTAATTTGTTATCATTGTTATGTGTTGTAGTTGATTAAATGTCGTTGTTTAACTGCATAGGTTTGATTTGTTTGAGATTCCGGACAGTGATTAGCACTTTTGAATTGAATTGGAGTGTTTGATTGAAACTGAAATTAAGATTCAAATTAGCTAATTAGGAAATTAAGGTTTAGCATTTAGAATATTTTAATGCCCTGCACATGGAGCTGAGCAGTGGAACCTGCTGTCACCAGGAGGGCACTTAGCCATGTCTGGACAGAGGTTACTTTTAAACTAATAACACCCATGCTTAGACAAGTATAAGTGGTAAAAACAGAGCAGGGTATGGGCTGGCCAGAGGGTAAAAACAATTCTAAGGATAGGCTGGCCAGTTGGGGAATTTGAATATATATAGAGGGAATAGGCAGACATGAGGTAGAGAAAAAATAAGCTGAAATACACACACACATAGACATTGGGTCACTGTTCCATTGAGGGTTGGCCACTGTCGTTGTTGCTGTTATTCTGTCATTGTAGAGGTGGTTTGTTGCTGTTATTCAGTTGTTGTAGAAGCTGTTTGTTTGCTGCTGTGTGTTGGTGGTGTTGGTTTGTTGCTGTTGCTTCCGTGATTGTGTTTGGCTACTGCTAGTGTGGTGTTTAGCCACTGCCAACACTGTGTTTTGGTTACTGCTGTGGTTTGTTTGCTGGTTGGTTTTTGTTGCTGTGGTTGCATTTTTGTTACTGCTGAGTGTGGTGCCTGTTGGCTGTTGCTGTTGTGTTTGTTGCTGCTGGTTCACTTCTGCTGTTGCTTCCTTTGCCTTAGCTGATCTTTTGGTCCTCTGCCTTTTGTCAATTTCCAGGTACACATTCATGAGCTCATTTTGATGTAACTGGGAAGAGGAGCTAAGAAATGAAATACTCATATTTGTTGATAGTTTTTTTTTTTTGTTATCTAAATGGATAGATTGTGCAAACATTTGTTCATTGTACTTGTTTTTTTTAGACAATCAATCGAAGTGTAGTGATTTAAGTGATACTGTTTGGAGTTTAAAAAGTTGGGTTAGTTAGATGTATTGAAATAGGATGTCTTGAGAAGGCAGAGAATGCAGTGCATACTTGATTAAGATTCATTAGTCGTTACAGAATCCTTAGTATGAGCTTAGTCTAAAGTTATCACATTGGCATGAAATGAACGACAGAATTGACACTATGAAAGAAGTAGTTCCTGGACTTGTTTAATTGTGCAATAATCCATTAAGGCATAGAGGCAATTCGACCCATATATTAGCTTGGTATGAGCTGTGATTCGAAACTCCTATGCAATTGATGTTTATAGCCATGGCATGACTGATTTCCCTTATGTCTTATCAAAAACACACCTTTGAGTTGTATTCACTTTTAAGGAATAAACAGAATCTTTTTTTTGCATGATTTATTGTTGGGGGTATGTCAAATCGACCTTTTACGCTACGAGTTAAATCATCTTGCAACCCTCTTGTATCATCGTCTTGCTTCAATATCAGTCGATCACATAATCATCGCGGCTACGGGTACGGTTCCCGTGATGTAGTGATGGTATTAGGTTTCAAATTACCTTTAAACAGGCATATCTTTAATTCATTTAGCGGAGTAAATTCGAGGCGAGATAATAGGTTAAAATGGTGCTAAGCCCGTTAATGTATAATTGGTAAATTAAGGTAATCTTTCTTAGTAACGTTCATTAGGACTTTCTTTCCTTTTGATGCAAAAACAAAGCGATAGAAAATTTAGTTATGCTAGGTATGAGCTTAAATAATAACGAGACGAGCCTCGCCAAACGAAAAATACACAATTGCGGGGCCCTCAAATTAGTTGTTACAAAAAAAAAATTTTAGACCTGGAAGGACCGTTAGTGAATTTCACGGTTTTTTTTCCAAAGTTGATAAAGACGATAGACTCTTTCGGCACGATTTGTAAGTAAATTACTTTCCTAAATACGGGTGCGCATTTGTGTGACCCAAATCTTACTCTCGGCGGAACTGAAATACATTGAAGTCACAGGCGTACTGGTTGCGGTGTGACTCAAAATGTGTTTTCGTGACGTCACAATTCTTCTAAAAAATAAAAGCGGAGCATTAAAAATACATAGTTAAAATACATAAAGAAATCAGATAAAAGCAAAAAGTGCAGTTGAGCGACCGTGCTAAAACCACGGAATCCAGGAGTGCCTAACACCTTCTCCCGGGTTAACAGAGTTCCTTATCCGGATTTCTAAGTTTCGCAGACTATATTACAAAGTCATAGATTTCCTCGGTTCGGGATCAAACCGGTGACTTGGGACACCATTATTTTCCCAAGTGGCGACTCTGAATTTAATAAATTGATCCCGTCTCGATTGTCCTTTAATTGGAAAAACTCCCTCGTGCCCCCGCGGGTGCGTAAAAAGGAGGTGTGACAGCTCTGGCGACTCTGCTGGGGATAATCGCCCAGAACTTCGGTTCAGGGTTTAAGAATTCGAGCTCAGTTAAATTGTTGCTTTGCCTATATCTGATTTTACTATATGTTTAATTGATGTGCTACATGTCTACCGCTTTGATATTAGTTGCACTGTATATACAAACTGCTATATGTTTACCACTTTGATATTGTGTGAACTGTATATAAAACTGCGCCGAAAACCCTTCTCTTCCTACCCCCGGGGATGTGCTTACTGGTTGAGACTCCCCTTTCTGTTAGTGTCAACACCAAAATAAGAAAAGAGGTAGGATAAGTTACAAAGCCGGACGATCCCGCGGGTCCCCGGTACGTAGCTCCCTCCTCAAATCCGAGTTGTCTGCTCGGGTACACGGTCTAGTACCATTGAAAAGCATCAGGATATTGAGCCTAGATTTAGGACGTTTATTTGCATCATATCCGACTTAGGGGACTCAACACAGGGGTTGGGTCCGTCTAGGACAGGCAACCCGAAATGAAAAGACCATCTTGCTATATCATATTTGTTGTGAGCATTTATTTAGACTGGCATGCTGACCGGCTTTTAAATATGGAAGAAAAACAAAAGGAAACAGTATGGGGAAATAAATATTTTTCAGAAAATACAAAAAATGTGTTTTACCAACAAGTCAATAAATTTAGTTGGCCGATAAAAAACGACGGAAGGTTGACTTTGCCAACAAAATGGTTTTCTTAACAAAATGCGTTTTCTTTGTCAGTCAATAAAAGAAAAATAGTTGTGTTGACGGACCGAACTACGCGGGTTTGATTCTCACCAGGTGTGAGATACGTAGGCAACCTTTAACGGGTCCAACTTCTCTTCATCTCAAAATAAGTTTTCAACGACCACCTTTTTTCATCAGTCTTAATATTTCGACCAGTCAATTCCTGTGGTCCGTTTCGTTTTTTAAGAAAAAGATAGTTTTGTTTGGGTCAAATAAAGATTTATCTTTCATCTAAAAAATTACCTTAATAAATGTGCAGAATGAGCACGAGTCAGAATACAACCGAAGCTATCATAAATAAGGTCCCCTTAAGTTTGCATAGGTGGTGGAGCGACTTGGGCGAGCAAGGACAAGACACAGTTAAGCTGTACCTGGGAGATCTAGTGGGGCTACTAAATATTCCCCGAGAGGAGACATCATACGAGCCTTGATCTCTTTCTGGGATCCAGCACACAATGTGTTCCACTTTTCAGACTTTGAACTCACACCAACATTAGAAGAATTGGCCGGGTATATCGGAAGACCAAAAGTCCCTATGAGAGAACAATATCTCATTGCGCCGAGGGTAGTGACAGTACATAGGTTTTTGGATACTGTGAAAGTCCGCAGAACTGTGCACAACCCAGACTTATCAGAAGGGTTCTGCACTTTAGCATTTCTATATGACAAATATGGTCATTATGGGGGCTTCGACAAACACAAAAGCAAAATCTGCAGCGGAGACAACCAGTTAAAATGGGAGGAGCATAGACGCATCGCCTTCGTGATAGCTTTCCTAGGTTCATTAATATTTCCTAGAAAAGATGGGAATATCAACATACAAGTGGCAGGGGTCGTCAGCACTCTGATGAAACAAAACAATATTACTTTGGCTCCCATGATAATATCGGATATCTCTCGTGCACTCACTATCTGCAAAGCTGGAGGGGTCTTCTTTGAAGCTTGCAACGTACTGCTCCAAATGTGGATGATCGATCACTTATGTCGTCGCCCGCAGTTTATGAGGTATAGTTTATCGGAGAAAACATGTATAGAAGAATTCCCTATGAGGGTCGAGGGACATGATTTGCCAGAGGGGATTAGCGGATGGGTACGACTCTTGCGTTTGATTCCAGCCAGCAAGATAGAATGGACGTTTGGCTGGCTACCCGTGGAAGAAGTCATATATGCATCGGCCACGGAATCATATTTATTGCTAATGGGCCTCAACAGCATCCAGCCCTACGCACCAGGTCGAGTATTGAGACAGTTGGGACGATGCCAAATAATCCCAAAAGAAGAAGACCTCAGCCCACATGTGGTTGAAATTGGACCAGGAGGACAGTTCCCCGAAGCGTTGGTCCGAAAGATTTGGAGTGAATGCCAATCATTGAAGATAGACACTCGGGTGCGAGATCGAGCCCGGGGTGAAGTATCGTCGGAATACCCTGCATGGTATAGCAGAGATCTGGAGCATCAAAGGCCCACAAAAAGGCCCCACCTCAGGGAGTTTGCTGGAGCGTCACAAGAACAATGGGACTGGTTGGCCAGAGAAGAGGCTTAGAACAAAAATTAGCAGGATAGAGCAACGGACCCAGGAGCTCCAATTTGAAATGGATATGCAAGCCGCCGCCAACGAAGGAGATAAAAAGAAGTTGGCACAAGAAAATGACTTTTTGAGAGCTCAAATCTAGCAAATGAAAAGGGATGCTGACAGACAGTTGAGGAGTCGAGTAGACGAAAAATTGATAAAGGGTCTGAGAAGCCAAGTTGCCGATGTCCAAAGGGAATTGGAAGAGTCGAAAGCCCAAACAATGAGGATCCGTGCTAGCTGGAAGAAAGGAGGCACATCAACATGCACTTCACCTACAACGGGTGGAAGAAGATTACACTGAGACCATCACTAGCCTAAGGGAGGCAAATGTTATCCTCAGGGAACGGGTTTTCAAGCAAGCCCGAGATGCTAGAACAGACCTCGACCGTTGCCACAATTTGATGGCTCGACTGCAAGAACAAATAGACAGGCTCCTAGACCAAGTCACCAACAATGCTCGAAGATTGGGGGCGAAGAACCAGCAGATAGAACAGCTACTCAGATAAAGGGACATGATCAAGGACGGAATTGGAGAAATCGGGCATTATGTCACCATGAAATGCTTAGCTTGTGAACAAATGCCCCGCACCGCCCTTTTTGCTTCAGTTATGGGCTATGTGCATCGGATCATGAGAGAATTAAGGGGACTACACAAGGACCTCACACCAAGGCCCGCGGCAAGGCCGAATGATGCCTCGCGGGCCCCCAGGAATCTTAGAGCATTAGATTTTAATTAAAAATGTATTTTTGAAATATTGGGTCAAGCTAGTTGGCATTTTTATTTTTACATTCTCGAGTCAAGCATTTCTTTTATTTTGCTGATTGTTGTAAGACGTGTTTTGTAACTTTAAGGTTTTATTCGATATAAAAGTTACTGAATTTTGCCACAATCTTGTTACCAGAACTACGCTCGGTCTGATTCACGCGGGGACGTGATACGTAGGCAATCCACATAAGATTCGACCACCACTAAAAAAAAAAAAAAAAAAAGGAAAAGGATACGAAGGTTAATAACAATAAGGCTTTCAAGGATAGTTGATAAAGAGAAAAGAAAAAGAAGAAAAAGAAAAGAGAAAAGAGAAAAGCTGGAATGACGCATGTTACGAGTACATGTAGAAAGGGTTATTTGGTTAGGTGCATTACATCCAACGTGTTATAACATATCTGTTAAACTCGGTAAACTAACAAGTTTGTTGCATTTCCAGAAAAGTTTACCAGTTGGTTTGATAGAATATACTGGCCAGCCACCATTACCGTACTAGATCTAAAGGGCCAATTACAGCAAGCATGTCTAGTTCCGGTAAAAGTCTCGAGGAAGAGAAATCGGAGATGCAAATCATGAAAGAGGAGGTAGAACGGTTGAGACATCAGATAACAGAGATGCACCTAGCCTGGGCTAGGGGACAGTCCTCACCAAACCTCCCTACTCTCGCCTCAGCTCCAGAACATCCACCCATCGATCCTTCGACAAGCGCCCCGATCTATCCATACTTTCAGGGGGGAAAACCCATATGCCACCCACACTCCACCAGCCAAACCAAATCCTCCTCCGGTCACCCCTGTTTTTGTGGCACCTCCACCTGCTACTCTACAAAGGCCGTCCTGTGAGCCGCATGTTTAGATCCATGACAACTCTTACTATCCTCCAGAGCCTACTTTTAGGGCTCCTGAACCGCAATCACACACCCCTCACTGGGATAATCCGGCAGAACCGGAAAAGCACTTCCAAAGTTCGGAACATGAGGAAGTTATTAGAAAAGTTAAAAGCCTGGAGCAGTCCTTCAGGAATATGCACGGTTTGGGCAACCGGGTCAGTGTCGCTTACAAGGATCTGTGTCCATTCCCAGATGTCCAGTTGCCAGCCGGGTTCAAAATGCCCAAGTTTGACCTATACGAGGGGCACGGTGATCCTGTAGCCCACCTCCGAGGGTTTTGTAGTAAAATGCGAGGAGCCGGAGGACGGGATGAGATTCTGATAGCTTACTTCGGTCAGAGTCTGGGAGGATCTGCGCTGGAGTGGTACACTAGACAGGACCCCAGCAGATAGTTTACGTGGGATGACTTGGCTCAAGCTTTTATCGGGCAGTTCCAGTACAATCTTGAAATAATCCCCGACCGCCTATCATTGCTAAAATTAGAGAAGAAACCCGCTGAAAGTTTCAGGGAATTTGGTTTCCGCTGGAGGGAACAGGCAGCAAGGGTAGATCCGCCTATGAGAGAGAGCGAGATGGTGGATTATTTCTTGCAGACACTAGAGCCAACCTATTTCGGACATCTGGTGACGTCCGTGGGCAAATCATTCACTGAGGTGATAAAAATGGGGGCTATGATCGAGGAAGGTTTGAAAGCCAACAAGATCATGAGCTACTCGGCATTGAAAGCCACCACGCAGGCTATCCAAAGTGGTACTGGAGGAGTACTCGGGAAAAAGAGGAAAGAGGAAGTCGCGGCGGTCGAGTCCGGGACATGGTTCAGAAACAGAGGCCCCGCACCCCAATATAGCCCGCCCCAGCCTCACCACCAAAATTACTTCCACAATCCATATAACCACCCGCAACATTACTATCCCGCACCTGATCCCCATTTTACTGTCCATCATGCACAGTCCTATTCCGCACCTCCCGTCCATGCACCGTGGCGTGCACCAAACCCGCAGAACAATTATCCACCCCCAAGAGCTTACAGAAACCCCTCGGGCGCGAGTTTTCGTCCGAACCAGGCATTCAAGGGCGACAGGGTGCCAAGGCCAAAGACTTTCACTCCCTTGGGGGAATCTTACACCAGTCTGTTCCACCGGTTGAAGCAAGTAGGGTTGCTAAATCTGGTTGAAGCTAAGTTACCAAACCCTCTTCCAAAGAACCTGGACCATTTAGTAAATTGTGCATACTGCTCAGGATGTCCGGGACACGACACAGAAAAGTGTTGGAGGTTAAAAACAGCCATCCAGGAGCTCATCGACACTCGCAGGATTGAGGTCGAGACTTCAACAGAGCCCAACATCAACCAAAATCCATTTCCAGCTCATCATGAGACCAACATGATCGAGTTGGTACGGGTAGAAGAAGGAAAGGAGAAAGCCTCCCAGACTGTAATGATGATCAAGTCTAGCGGGGTAGGAATGAGAAAGGGGCCGAGCCTTGATGAGTCATCTATTTGCAAGAAGGACATACCAGGAGGGTCAGAAGCAGGGAAGGGAAGTGTGAACGAAGTACCGGTGAGGCCGGGGGAAGCAAAAATAGTTGTACCAGGGGTAGTAACCAAGCCCGTCTTGACGGTAGCAGGCGTTCGAATGGATCCTTTCATCATCAAGCCAGACAATACAGTTGCCAATAACTGATAGCCGAGCTATTCCATGGAATTATGCTCGGATTACGACAACCTACAGAGGAAAGGAAGTGAAGGAGGAAGTTTGCGAAGCGCAAGGTTTGACCCGCTCGGGGAGATGTTTCGCCCCTGCGGAATTGAGGAAGATCACTCCGGCAACATTGAAAAAGCCGGTAACTGACGAAGAGGCGGAAGAATTCCTGAAAAAGATGAAGCTGCACGACTATTCTGTCTTAGAGCAGCTGAAGAAAACGCCTGCGCAAATCTCATTACTATCCTTGCCGATACATTCTGAAGAACATCGGCAAGCTTTGATGAAAGTTCTGAATGAGGCTCACGTACCAGATAAAATCTCAGTAAGTCATTTGGAGAAGATCACCAATAGGATCTTCGAAGCGAATTAGATTACCTTCACCGATGATGAGTTGCCTGAGGAAGGCACCGAGCACAACAAGGCTTTATATCTTACGGTAAAGTGTGGGGAGGCGGTGGTTACCAAAGTCCTTGTCGATAATGGATCCAGTGCTAACATATGTCCTCTCTCTACGCTGGACAAGTTGAAAGTGGACATCGGCAGGATACGCAAGAACATCATATGTGTTCGAGGGTTTGATGGAGGAGGCAAGGCGTCGTTCGGGGACATAGTGTTAATCCTGACAATTGGGCCAGTGGAGTTCACCATGGAATTCCAGGTGCTGGACATGGTAGTGTCATATAACCTTCTGATAGGGCGACCGTGGATCCATGCCGCAAGAGCAGTTCCATCCGGTTTACACCAACTCGTCAAGTTTGAGTGGGACCAACAGGAGATCGTCGTCCATGGAGAGAATGATCTACAACCAGGCACCATCGTCCCCTTTGTTGAGACAGAAGAAGATGTCGGGCCATGGGTATACCAGATCTGCGATGTGGTATCCACCAACCGAGTTCCAAAAGGGGAGTGCATTCCCAAAGACAGAATAATTACTGCAGACGTCATGGTGGCTCATGAAATGTTGAGACACGGATTCATACCCGGCAAAGGTCTAGGTGCATCTCTGCAAGGAATCATACAACCGGTATCTGTGGTCGAAAACGTGGGAACCTTCGGTTTGGGATTCAAGCCAACATCAGAGGACATCCAGCGAGCCAAAAGGAATAAGCAGAAGACATGGGTGCTCCCGAAGCCTGTTCCACGCCTTTCCCAATCTTTTGTCAGGTCCGGAGTAAGAGGACATCCGACGACAAAGGTTCCCAGTCCTATGGTTAGGCCAGACGAAGAGTTCTTAAGAAAGTTCGAGGACCTATTCGTAGATGTATGTATGCTCGAGGATGGTGAAGGGTCCAGCCATGCCGAGATACAGTTTGTGGGACCGAAAGCAAAATTGAATAATTGGAAGGCTACTCCTCTCCCTGTCCGGAAGGAGTCTTTGTAGTTTGTTTTGGATTGTTTTCTTTCGAAATTTCATGTTGGGGGTTGTCCCCGGAGTAAAATCCGTTTGTTTTAGTTCATTTTGATTTAAGTTTGCAAGTTTGTTTTTCCTTGTACTGTTCCCATTAATGAAATTTTGTTCCCTTCGCGTCTAATTTTGTTTATTTTCCTTCTTTTTACTTTTCTGAACAGCCTTCTTTCGACTGATCTTAATGATATGGCGTGCTTAAAGATTAATCAACTCATTCTAGAAAGTCAATCGGGTTTGGAAATAATAACGCATGAAATAAGAGGTGACGAGAGTGAATCCGAATACGGCGATGATGAAGCCGTAGAAGAAATCGGTGAAGAATTAAGTCACTTCGAGGAAAAACCCAAACCAAATTTAAATGATACTGAGGCTGTTAATCTGGGGGACACAGATGGCGTCAAAGAAACCAGAATAAGTGTCCATATTGAACCCAACCTGAGAGGAGAATTGATCAAAACACTCATGGAGTTTAAAGACATTTTCGCATGGTCGTACGACGACATGCCATGACTCAGCACTGATCTAGTGGTTCATAAATTACCCACTGATACGGCATATCCTCCCGTCAAGCAAAAATTACGGAAATTCAAGACGGAGATGAGTGTAAAGATCAAAGAGGAAGTAACCAAGCAGTTGCAGGCGAAAGTCATTCGTGTCACTCGATACCCCGAATGGTTGGCTAACGTAGTACCGGTGCCAAAGAAAGACGGAAAAATCAGAGTATGCGTGGACTACCGCAATCTCAACAAGGCGAGTCCTAAGGATAATTTCCCACTTCCCAATATCCATATCCCGATTGATAATTGCGCTGGACGCGAAATCGGATCCTTTGTGGACTGTTATGCGGGATATCATCAGATCTTGATGGATGAAGAGGACACAGAAAATACGGCTTTTATCACACCGTGTGGGACTTATTGCTACCGGGTGATGCCATTCGGTTTGAAGAACGCAGGGGCAACCTACATGAGGGCGATGACTACGGTATTCCATGACATGATACACAAGGAGATTGAAGTGTACGTGGATGATGTGATCATAAAATCCAGACGTCAAGAAGACCATGTTGCCGACCTCAGGAAGTTCTTTCAAAGACTTTGAAGATACGACCTCAAGCTCAATCCGGCCAAATGCGCATTCGGAGTTCCATCAGGAAAGTTGCTAGGATTCATCGTCGGCCGACGGGGCATTGAGTTGGACCCATCCAAAATCAAGTCCATTCAGGAGCTACCCCCGCCAAAGAATAAAACAGAGGTAATGAGTCTGTTGGGAAGGTTAAATTACATCAGTAGGTTTATTGCTCAGCTTACAGCAACCTGCGAACCCATATTCCGTCTGTTGAAGAAAGATGCGGCGATAGAATGGACGATAGAATGTGAGGAAGCGTTTGACCAAATCAAAGGGTATCTGTCAAATCCACCCGTACTAGTTCGGCCTGAACCGGGCAGACCCCTGATTCTTTATCTGACGGTTTTGGAGAATTCGTTCGGCTGCGTACTAGGGCAGCATGATCTTACTGGCAGGAAGGAACGGGCCATTTACTACCTCAGTAAGAAATTCACAGTCCACGAGGTCAAGTACACTCATCTAGAAAAGACATGTTGCGCTTTGACTTGGGTAGCCCAAAAGTTGAAACATTATTTGTCTTCTTACACCACCTACCTCATTTCGCGTCTGGATCCGTTGAAGTATATTTTCCAGAAACCTATGCATATATATACTTAACATACATACATACATACTGTCACACCTCTTTTTTACGCACCCGCAAGGATGCGAAGAGTTTTTCCAATTAAAGGACAATCGAGATGGGATTTATTTTAATTATTTCAGAGTCGCCACTTGGGAGATTTATGGTGTCCCAAGTCACCGGTTAAATCCCGAATCGAGGAAAAGAATGACTCTATTTAACAGTCCGCGAACCATAAATCCGGATAAGGAATTCTATTAACCCGGGAGAAGGTATTAGGCATTCCCGAATTCCGTGGTTCTAGCACGGTCGCTCAACTGTCGTGTTTGGCTTATCTATCTGCTTTTTACAATTATGTACTTAGTGCAAGTTAATATCCCTTTACCGCTTTTATTATTGGTTGTGATTTACGAAAGAGGAAGTTGCTTAAAAATATGCTTTCGAATCACGTCACATGAAATGCACCCGGATCCTCGACATATCTTTATTCAACATTTCGGGGTTTGGATTCGGGTCGCATGAAATGCACACCCGTGTTTAAGAAGATAGAACTAAAATATGCGCCCGGATCGACTACTTATTTACACTGTTGAGAAGGGCGTGATATTCGTTAAGAAGCGACGCATCTCAAAATCTAAGTATTTTATATGTACATTTATGAAGGTCGTGCGATTAGTGTAACTATTGGGCGAGGCGCACCTTTGATTCAAATCTAAAGCGAACTACATCCCACTGTATTTTACTTAAGAGTTGATTCCCAATTATTTAAAACTTGCTACGAACCACACCACATGAAATGCGCCTGTGGTTCCTGACACGCTTTATTTGCTCTTTCCCGAAATTGGGGTCGGGTCACATGAAATGCACCCCCGACTCCTTTAATCTAATTACGTCATTCAGTTGAGTAATAACTCCCTAGCTAATCTTGCTTTTAAACAGGGTCTAACGTTAACAGATTTGGAGATTACACACATGGGTAGAGAAGATTGAATAGAGATACAACAGACTAATTCAGGTTTACGTGCTTATCTAATGACAGTGTATCTTTGGTCTAGCTACATTTTTCCATAACCAAGACTAGCAATACAAACTTAATTAGAGAATAACGGAACGTAATTAAACATAAGAACTTTAGACGACTACATGTTTCAACAGACTTCAAACATAAGCTTCAGGCTTCATTCTTTTCGAACCAAGGAATTACAACAACGGGGATGTGTACCTGGAATGCGGAAGAACGAAGATGAGTGAGCAGTGGCAATGCAGCAACAGTAACAGGAGCAACCAGTGGCAACACAGTAAACACAACGACCACACAATAAACACCACAGCAACAAAGATAGACCAGCAGCAAACTCAATAAACACAACAGCAAACAACTCAACACCAAAACAACCAGTGAACCAGCTATAGCCCCAACAAACCAACAGTGATCAAACCCTACCAATTAATGAACCAGTGGCTAAACTTGAACCCAGCAGCAATCAAACAGTATCCAATGATTCAGCCAGCAGCAACAACAAAATAGGACAACAGGCAGTGGCAGTCACAGTTGCACTAGCACAGCAACAATAATAACACAAAAGCAATACTGGACCAGCAGCAACAAACAGACCCAACAGCAACAACAATAACCACCAGTAGCAAACTCAACACAGCAGCATCATACAACAATAAGCCAGCAACATCAATGTACCAGCAGTAACACAATGGACCAGCAGCAACACCACACAGCAGCAACAATCAAACAGACCCACAGCAAACAATAGACACACCAGCCACAACACTGGACCAGCAGCAACCAACAGACCAAGCAGCAACACTAAAACTTTAATGAAACAGTGGCCAGAGTCTAGGTGTGAATGACTATGTGCTTTCAATGTCTCTCTATGTATTTTCGAAATGTATCTTTGCTATGTGATCTCTGTCTCAGGTTCTTTCTTTTCAGCTATTACTGTCTATTTGCTCCCTCCAGCTACTCTCCTCTCTTTCTCCAGTGTGATGCTACATTTATAGCTAAAAACTCCAACCCCTCCTGAATGCCTGCTATCAATTAACTATTGCTCTGCCCACTCCTATCTCTGCCAGACCATGCTCTGCCTATATTCCCACTATCTATTGTCCAGGCATGGGTTTATCAATTAAAAATTGGTGGCAAGGGGACAACTGGTGGGCTTGCTCTGCTGTGACAGTGAATCCCACTGCTTAGCCTCATGCGCAGGACACCAAAGACTCTAAATGTTAAACCTTGATTTCCTAGTTAGCTAATTTGAATCATAACTTTATCTTCAAATCAATCAAACAGTCCTATTCAATCCAGGGATGCTGATTACTGTATGGTAATTCAGATAACTCAACCCATGTAATTAGGAAAAAAACGACCTCTAATCAACTACAACACATGGCAATGATAACAGATTAGTTGACTAAACAACAGCAACAAAATCTCGGCAAATGCCGGACATATGCGAAGTTAACTATTTGACGACGCTAATCGACGCGAGTTCGTATCTTATAACTAACACATTCAAATGAACAGAACAATGATTGACCAAATAAAGGTCTTTGGGGATAGAAGAACAGACCAACTGATGCGAAAAAATTAAAAGCATAACAAATAAGAACTAAAACACAGATAAAGCAACCACACATGTTCACATAATCGAATTAAATCGACCAGGGAAGAAACGAATACCTCATAAGAAATTCATGAGGCGGGCCGCTGGACTCATCCGTTTTGGGGTTCAATGGACCTTAATCGGGGTGTTCTCAGTTGAGAACACCTAGACTAAGGTCTATTAGACCCCAATTTCCATTGAATTACACAGACAACCTAGATTTGGATTTCTAGGGTTCTTGGTGCCGCTTTTGGGGCTCGAGGCTTTTGGGTTGGATTCGAACGAAATCAAGGTTGGTAGGGGTGTGAGGACTGGTTGGTGTGAATTTGAGGTGGTTTGGGATAGAGGTCCAAGTTCCGGCGAGTTTCAAAAGGATATTCGAACCGTTTGAGTAATATTCGAGACTAACGGCCAACGGATCCATGTAGAGGAGGTGTGGGAGATTTTATGGTGTTAATTTGAGGGTGATTGGCCTACCGGAACCGCCGTGAGGCGATTTCCGGCAGGCGGCGCAACGGCGGCGGACGGCGAACTAATTAGTCTCTAAGAGAGACGATAGGCGTGAGGGGGGGGGGGCTGGCTTGGGGGGCTGGGTGTGGTATTATGCTTATATACTAGGTGAGAGATTCGATCCTGGCCGTTGGATCATGTGTGATTAAGGGCCAGGATCTTTTGAGGTCAACCAAGACGGCACCGTTTGGATTAAGAGGAGACTGGGTCGGTCCGGGCTAACTGGGTCGGGCACCTGGGTTAGGATGGTGTGATCTCGACCGTTGGATTTGGAATGGGTCAACGGATGAGATCTGCTAGTGCTAGAACGACGTAGCTTTGATGTCGTGCTACGCCGTTTCATGAGTCTTAGAGACTCATTGAACGGACCGGGTGGAGCAAAGCATTTGGGCCTGGAGAGCTTGCATTTTTAGCCTCTTGCTTCATCAATACTCATTTTAAATAAAAGCCACTTCGAAAACAAAATTGAGTAGTAAAACAAATGCTTCATTAATTCAAATAGAAAATCAACCAATTGACAAAACACAAATGCGCATATATATTTTCTGTTTTTCTGATTAATTATTTACTTAGACAAACAAGCTCAAACTCGAGCCCTCAAAAAAATGCAAAATTTCACAAGAATACACAAAAATGCCCACAATAAAAACAAACCATTTTGTTTTGATTTCATTTGGGAGTAGCTCGCGTGGGGTAAAAATTACGTGCTCACAGCTGCCCCTCTTTGCGCGGAAACATGAAGAGTTTTCGTGCAAAGACAAGTGAGCCGATACGAGCGACTTTTGCCTATTTGAGCACTCCGTATGAAGCATTTTTTGAAAAGTTTGACCGAACCTTTGCTTCAGAAGGTCTCCTACATATCCCTGGCTAAAAGGGAATCAGGTCAATGTAGTTCGGGAAGTTCTGGTAGCTGGGACTACCATGACTGTTGCGATCTCGCTGTTACTGCTGTTACCACTGCTTAGCTGATTTCCTTGTTACACCGCGCTAAGCAACAAAAGCAAGAAGCTAGACTAAGTTACAGTACTACAAGTTCTTATCTATCCTTTTTAACTTGATCTTGTCGCGCTCCTTGCCATCCTGTCTGACTTGGCGTTCCTTTCGATGCTTCTTCTCTTCTTACGAACTTGGATTCATGCCGGAGATTTCTGTTACATTCTACCGCTTTCCTCTACCAAATTAAAACAGATCGCCACTCCATTCTCCAGGCGGGCTCCCTGATTTGCCTTCCTTCTGATTCATACTGGGGATTTCCGTTACACTCTGCCGCTTTCCTTAACCAACTTCAAAATAAATCGCCGCTCCATTCTTCAGGCGGGCTCCCTGACTTCAACTACAACTTCAAAATAAATCGCCACTCCATTCTTCGGGCGGGCTCCCTGACTTCAACTACAACTTCAAAATAAATCGCCACTCCATTCTTCAGGCGGGCTCCCTGACTTCAACTACAACTTCAAAATAAATCGCCACTCCATTCTTCAGGCGGGCTCCCTGACTTCAACTACAACTTCAAAATAAAATCGCCACTCCATTCTCCAGGCGGGCTTCCTGACTTCAACTATTACTTCAAAATAAAAATCGCCACTCCATTCTCCAGGCGGGCTCCCTGACTTCCTCTACCAAATTAAACAGATCGCCACTCCATTCTCCGGGCGGGCTCCCTGACTTCAACTATAACTTCAAAATAAATCGCCACTCCGTTCTCCAGGCGGGCTCCCTGACTTCAACTACTACTTCAAAATTAAATCGCCACTCCATTCTCCAGGCGGGCTTCCTGACTTCAACTACTACTTCAAAATTAAATCGCCACTCCATTCTTCAGGCGGGCTCCCTGACTTCAACAACAACTTTAAAACTAAATCGCCACTCCATTCTTCAGGCGGGCTCCCTGACTTCAACTACAATTTTAAAATAAATCGCCACTCCGTTCTTCAGGCGGGCTCCCCGACTTCGACTACAACTTCAAAATAAAATCGCCACTCCATTCTTCAGGCGGGCTCCCTGACTTCAGCTACTACTTACTGATTTCATCCTGTCTTGATTACCCTCCTTTGCCTTTTGTACCATTTCCTTCTTCCTACATTGCCTCTCGGACCACCTTCTCTTCTGAATTATCCTGTCTTGGAATTGCCTTCCCCTGGGTCGTATTACTTTTCCTTCTGGCTGCTGGGGCTATTTTTGGAACTGTTTGCTTGCCTGCTGGGGATGATGCCGCTGAGGAAGTATTCTTTGTTTCCTTCACCCCTCCTTCTCTTCCTTCTTCCCGTACCTCCTTTGGGACTCACGCTTTTGTTTCCTCGATCAAATTATAGGATGTAATACTGCTGGGGGAATCTCGAAGCCATTTTTTCTTTTCCCAATAACTGCTGGGGATGATACCAGGCTCAAAGATCACCCCATCTTGTGCTGCTTTCTACCCTTATCCACTGGGTCTTTGCTTTCAAGGAAATTTTCGCAACAGGAGAAAATTTTCTGCCCCAGTCTGATAAACTTCTGGATGGTATGCTTTTCCGCCAACGAACCCTCTTTTCCTGCTTTAAATCAAAGAAAAATTGTTAGTTTCAAAATGCGGTGAGTGGTCGTGCCACTCTTGTTGGGGCCATTTTCTTTTCTCTTTCAGCTGCTTGGCCTCTCTCGAACTTTGAGGGCGACGTTGACGCTTGCTGGGGACGATGCTCTTTCCACGAACGACCTCTCATCTTTCCTTTTATTCCAACCTTGGTTTGATCCGACTCTTTTAGCCGGTGACCTGTTGCGTGAAATCATCTTTCGGACATGCCACATGTGTCTATCATACTCCGTAATTCTTGCGAACCTTTCCACTCAGCCTGTCATCCCAATCTCACTATCGTAACGACTTCTGTCTTATTGCCTCGTTCCACGCCTATTCACTTTCAATATACGGCTTTGGGAGACTTGGTAGTAAGCTTTGAAAAATCAATTTTCGAAAATGAAAGAAAAGAAAAGAATACTGACCGCAAATGACAAAGAAGAGAAAAACTTTTCTGAACTCAAAAATAGGAAAACTTATCTGAATGTGTGCCTGATCCAATGTTATGCCGCGCCTTTGAGATTAAACTACCCAGTCTATTCATGTCAATCACTTTCCGATACCGCGTCCTGCTAGAGGTAAACGGATGTCCCAACCTTGTCTCATGCAGACATCTTGTAACCATCTCATCCTGCCACCTCACAGTGCCCTTCAAAGGGTTTTCACTAATGAGATTCTCTCATTTCTCTCTATCTCCCGTCGCCTTAAGGTGCCCGTGAAGGTTTTCACCGTAAGACTCTCTCATTTTACTTCTCTCAACTTCCTTCGCCTTAAGGTGCCCGCGAGGGTTTTCACCGTTAAGACTCTCTCATTTATGCTTTCTTTCCCTGCGGCGGGGTATCACCCATGAGATTCCCTCTAGAGCGTTATCCCCTTTTGGCTTGCATCCTGGATTCAATCGAGGGTCGGGATGTCACTCCTGGCTTTCATTCACATGACTTGGCACTTCTCAAATACTGATCGAGAGGTCTTTCTGGTTCTTGATATGGTTTCTGCGCGTGAGGCTGAAGCAAGGGGGTTTAGCCTCAACGGTTAGCTTACTACAACTTTCGGAATCCATACTATCTTTCAAACGAAAACAATGACTTCTGCCCCAGTTTCGTTGCTTGGGGGATTTTTTTTTTTTTTTGATTTTTATTTTATTACGACCGAGCCGTGTGGCGCCTACGTATCCTTCTTGAGGAATCGGGTCGAACGTAGTTCACTTTTTCTTGTATTACTTCTTTGTTTCTTTTCTATTCTGTTACACATCTTCCTTGATGATTCCGAAAGAGGGTATATGAAAGAATAATTAAGGCTCAAAATGGGGAAAACGAAGGTTAAAGTGTTTGGGTAGTAGAAAAATTGCCTCTGTCATTTCATTCTCCGAAAAATGCCAAATACACACAAACGAAACCAAACGTTGACAAATGCATTAAAGAATTACACATAATATCTCTTAACCGCATCAGAATTGATAGCCATATCGGTGCATCTTCCCTCGACATCAGTCAGACATAGAGCGCCGTTGGATAATACTCTAGTCACCACAAAAGGTCCCTGCCAATTTGGAGCGAACTTGCCTTTCGCCTCGGCCTGATGTGGTAGAACTCTCTTCAGCACATGTTGTCCCACTTCAAATCTCCTGGGACGTACCTTCTTGTTATACGCTCTCGCCATTCTCTTTTGATACAATTGGCCGTGACATACTGCTTGTCAATCTCTTTTCATCGATCAAGCTTAATTGCTCTAATCGGGTTTTGACCCACTCGTCGTCATCAATCTCGGCTTCAGCGACGATTCGGAGGGATGGAATCTCAACTTCTGCGGGTATTACTGCTTCAGTCCCGTATACCAACAAGTAAGGAGTTGCACCTACCGAAGTCCGGACGGTAGTGCGATACCCCAACAGCGCAAATGGTAACTTTTCATGCCACTGCCTAGACCCTTCTATCATCTTCCTCAATATCTTCTTTATGTTCTTGTTTGCTGCCTCGACCGCACCATTTGCTTTTGGGCGATACGGTGTGGAATTTCGGTGTGTAATCTTGAACTGTTGACATACCTCTTTCATCAATCCACTGTTAAGATTTGCACCGTTATCCTGTAATGATCATCTTTGGAATTCCAAACCTACAAATGATGTGGGAGTGTACGAAGTCTACCACCGCCTTCTTGGTCACTCATTTGAATGTTTTGGCCTCCACCCACTTGGTAAAATAATCAATCGTTACCAGAATGAATCTGTGACCATTGGAAGCCGCAGGCTCAATAGGTCCAATAACATCCATACCCCATGCAACAAACGGCCATGGTGCTGACATTGTATGCAATTCAGTTGGTGGAGAATGAATCAAATCTCCGTGTATCTGACACCGATGGCATCTTCGCACGAAACTTATACAATCACGCTCCATCGTGAGCCAGTAATATCCTGCTCGAAGAATCTTCTTTGCCAATACGTATCCGCTCATGTGTGGTCCACACACTCCCGAGTGTATATCTGTCATCACTGTTGTGGCTTGACTTGCATCTATACATCTCAACAATCCCAAATCCGGGGTTCTTTTGTACAACACCCCTCCACTAAGGAAAAATCCGTTCGCCAACCGCCGAATAGCTCGCTTTTGGTCTCCAGTTGCTTGCTCTGGGTATACTCCTAACCTGAGGTATTCCTTGACATCATGAAACCATGGCTCACCATCCACCTCTTCCTCTATCACATTACAATAAGCATGTTGATTCCGGACATGGATATGTAACGGATCGACACGAACCTTGTCCGGGTGATGTAGCATCGACGCTAAAGTAGCTAGAGCGTCGGCAACCTCATTATGCATCCTTGGGATGTGCCTGAATTCTACCGATCGAAAGCGTTTGGTCAAATCATGCAAACACTGACGATATGGGATAAGCTTTAAATCTCTGGTTTCCCATTCTCCCTGAATCTGATGTACTAGAAGGTCCGAGTCCCCCAAGACCAAGACGTCCCGTACATCCATGTCCACCGCTAATCGCAACCCCAAGATACATGCCTCGTACTCGGCCATATTATTGGTACAGTGAAAACGCAGTTGAGCAGTAACAGGATAATGATGTCCTGTTTCAGATATAAGCACAGCCCCTACTCCGACTCCTTTTGCGTTTGCCGCTCCATCGAAGAAGAGCTTCCATCCCGGATCCTTGGTTAGTTCCAACCCCTCAATCTGCAATACTTCCTCATCTGGAAAATACGTCCTCAAAGGTTCGTATTCGTCATCAACAGGATTTTCAGCTAAGTGATCGGCCAGGGCTTGAGCTTTCATAGCCGTCCTTGTCACGTATATGATGTTCACAAGTTGCCGTAAGCTGGGCAATAAACCTACTGATGTAATTCAACCTTCCCAACAGACTCATTACCTCTGTTTTATTCTTCGGCGGGGGTAACTCCTGAATGGACTTGATTTTGGATGGGTCCAACTCAATGCCCCGTCGGCTGACGATGAATCCTAGCAACTTTCCCGATGGAACTCCGAATGCACATTTGGCCGGATTAAGCTTGATGTCGTACCTTCGAAGTCTTTGAAAGAACTTCCTGAGGTCAGCGACATGGTCCTCTTGACGTCTGGATTTCACGATCACATCATCCACGTACACTTCAATTTCCTTGTGTATCATGTCATGGAATACCGTAGTCATCGCCCTCATATATGTTGCCCCTGCATTCTTCAAACCAAACGGCATCACTCGGTAGCAATAAGTCCCCCACGGTGTGATAAAAGCCGTTTTTTCTGCGTCCTCTTCATCCATCAAAATCTGATGATATCCCGCATAACAATCCACAAAGGATCCGATTTCGCGTCCGGCGCAATTATCAATCAGGATATGGATATTGGGAAGCGGGAAATTATCCTTAGGGCTTGCCTTGTTGAGATTGCGATAGTCCACGCATACCCTGATCTTTCCGTCTTTCTTTGGCACCGGTACTACGTTAGCCAACCATTCGGGGTATCGAGTGACACGAATGACTTTCGCCTGCAACTGCTTGGTTACCTCCTCCTTGATCTTCACACTCATCTCCGTCTTGAATTTCCGCAGTTTTTGCTTGACGGGAGGATATGCAGGATCAGTGGGTAATCTATGAACCACTAGATCAGTGCTGAGTCCTGGCATGTCGTCGTACGACCATGCGAAAATATCTTTAAACTCCATGAGTGTTTTGATCAATTCTTCTCTCAAATTGGGTTCAATATGGACACTTATCCGGGTTTCTTTGACGTCATCCGCATTCCCTAGATTAACGGCCTCGGTATCATTTAAATTCGGTTTGGGTTTTTCCTCGAAGTGACTTAATTCTTCACCGATTTCTTCTACGGCTTCATCATCGCCGTACTCTGACTCACTCTCGTCACTTCTTATTTCATGCATTATTATTTCCAAACCCGATTGACTTTCTAGACTGGGTTGATTAATCTTTAAGCACGCCATATCATTAAGATCAGTTGCAAGAAGGCTGTTCAGAAAAGTAAAAAGAAGGAAAAAGATAAACAAAATTAGACACGAAGGATCCAAATTTCATTAATGGGAATTGTACAAAGGGAAAACAAACTGCAAACTTAAATCAGAAATGAACTAAAAACAATGGGATTTTACTCCGGGGACAAACCCCCAACACAAAATTTCGAAAGAAAAACAATCCAAGACAAACTACCAAGACTCCTTCCGGACGGGGAGAGGAGTAGCCTTCCAGTTATTCAGTTTTGCCTTTGGTCCCACAAATTGTATCTCGGCATGACTAGATCCTTCACCGTCCTCGAGCATACATACATCTGTGAATAGGTCCTCGAACTTCCTGAAGAACTCTTCATCTGGCCCGATCGTAGGACCGGGAATCTTTGTCGTTGGATATCCTCTTGCTCCGGACCTGACAAAAGATTGGGAAAGGCGTGGAACAGGCTTTGGGAGCACCCATGTCTTCTGCTTACTCCTCTTTGCTCGCCGGATGTCCTCTGAGGCTGGCTGGAATCCCAAGCCGAAGGTTCCCAAGTTTTCGACCACCGATACCGGTTGTATGATTCCTTGCGGAGATGCACCTAGACCTTTACCGGGTATGAAACCGTGTCGCAACATTTCATGAGCCACCATGACATCTGCAGTAATTGTCCTGTCGCCGGGAATGCATTCCCCTTCCGGAACTCGGTGGGCGGACACCACATCGCAGACCTGATATACCCACGGCCCAACATCTTCTTCTGTTTCAACAAAGGGAATGATGGTGCCCGATTGTGGATCGTTCTCTCCATGGACGACGATCTCCTGTTGGTCCCACTCAAACTTGACGAGTTGGTGTAAGCTGGATGGAACCGCTCTTGCGGCATGGATCCATGGTCGCCCTATCAGAAGGTTATATGACACCACCATGTCCAGCACCTGGAATTCCATAGTGAACTCCACTGGCCCAATTGTCAAGATTAGCACTATGTCACCAACCGACGCTTTGCCTCCCCCGTCAAACCCTCGAACACATACGCTGTTCTTGCGTACCCTGCCGATGTCTACTTTTAATTTGCCCGGTGTAGAGAGAGGACAAATGTTAGCACTGGACCCATTATCGACAAGGACTTTGGTAACCACCGCCTCTTCACACTTCACCGTAAGATATAAAGCCCTGTTATGCTCAGTGCCTTCCTCGGGCAACTCGTCATCGGTGAAGGTGATCCGATTTGCTTCGAAGATCCGATTGGTGATCTTCTCCAAATGGCTTACTGAGATTTTATCCGGTACATGTGCCTCATTCAGGACTTTCATCAATGCTTGCCGATGTTCTTCAGAATGTATCAGCAAGGATAGCAATGATATTTGCGCCGGAGTCTTCTTCAACTGCTCTAAGACAGAGTAGTCATGCAGCTTCATCTTTTTCAAGAATTCTTCCGCTTCTTCATCGGTTACCGGCTTTTTCAATGCTGCCGGAGTGGTCTTCCTCAATTCCGCAGGGGCAAAACATCTCCCCGAGCGGGTCAACCCTTGGGCTTCACAAACTTCCTCTTTCACCTCCTTTCCTCCGTAGGTCGTTGTAATCCGAGCATAATTCCATGGGACAGCCCGGCTATCAGTTACTGGCAACTGTGTTGCCGGCTGGATGATGAAAGGATCCATTCGAACGCCTGCTACTGTCAGGATGGGCTTGATTGCTGCCCCTGGTACAACTATCTTGGCCGGCTTCACCGGTACTTCGTTCACACTTCCCTTTCCTGCTTCCGACCCTCCTGGTATGTCCTTCTTGCAACTGGGTGACTCATCAAGGCTTGGCCCTTTTCTCGTTCCTACCCCGCTAGACTTAATCATCATTACAGTCTGAGAGGCTTTCTTCTTTCCTTCCTCCGCCCGTACCAACTCGATCATATTGGTCTCATGATGAGTTGGAAGCGGGTTTTGGTTGATGTTGGGCTCTGTTGGAGTCTGGACCTCAATCCTGCGAGTGTCGATGAGCTCCTGGATGGCCGTTTTCAACCTCCAACACTTTTCTGTATCGTGTCCCGGACATCCCGAGCAGTAGGCACAATTTACTGAATGGTCCAGGTTTTTCGGAAGAGGGTTTGGCAGCTTAGCTTCAACCGGATTCAGCAACCCTACCTGCTTTAACCGGTGGAACAGACTAGTGTAAGACTCTCCTAAGGGAGTGAAAGTCTTTGGCCTCGGCGCCCTGTCGCCCCTGAATGCCTGGTTCGGACGGAAACTCGTGCCCGAGGGGTTTCCGTAAGCTCTTGGGGGTGGGTGATTGTTTTGCGGGTTTGGTGCACGCCACGGTGCATGGACAGGAGGTGCAGAATAGGACTGTGCGTGGTGGACAGTAAAATGGGGATCAGGTGCGGGATAGTAATGTTGCGGGTGGTTATATGGGTTGTGGGAGTAATTTTGGTGGTGAGGTTGGGGTGGGCTATATTGGGGTGCGGGGCCTCTATTTCTGAACCATGCCCCGGACTCGACGGCCGCAACTTCCTCTCTCCTCTTTTTCCCTAGTACTCCTCCAGTACCACTTTGGATAGCTTGAGTGGTGGCTTTCAGTGCTGAGTAACTCATGATCTTGTTGGCCTTCAAACCTTCCTCGATCATACCCCCCATTTTTATCACCTCGGTGAATGATTTGCCTACGGACGTTACCAGATGTCCGAAGTAGGTGGGCTCTAATGTCTGCAAGAAGTAGTCCACCATCTCGCTCTCTCTCATCGGCGGATCTACCATGGCCGCCTGTTCCCTCCAACGGAAACCGAATTCCCTGAAGCTTTCAGCGGGCTTCTTCTCTAATTTTAACAATGATAGGCGGTCGGGGATTATCTCAAGATTGTATTGGAACTGGCCGATAAAAGCTTGAGCCAAATCATCCCACGTAAACCATCTACTGGGATCCTGTCTAGTGTACCACTCCAGCGCAGATCCTCCCAGACTCTGGCCGAAGTAAGCTATCAGAAGCTCGTCCCGTCCTCCGGCCCCTCTCATTTTACTGCAAAACCCCCGCAGGTGGGCCACTGGGTCACCATGCCCCTCGTATAGGTCGAATTTGGGCATTTTAAATCCTGCTAGCAACTGGACGTCCGGAAATGGACACAGATCCTTATAGGCGACGCTGACCAGGTTGCCTAAACCGTGCATGTTCTTGAAGGACTGCTCCAGGCTTTTAACTTTTCTGACAACTTCCTCGTGTTCCGAACTTTGGAAGTGCTTTTCCGGTTCTGCCGGATTATCCCAGTGAGGTGTATGTGATTGTGGTTCAGGAGCCCTGAAAGTAGGCTCTGGAGGATAGTAAGAGTTGTCATGGATGTGAACATATGGCTCGCTGGCCGGCCTTTGCAGAGGAGCGGGTGGAGGTGCCACAAAAACAGGGGTGGCTGGAGGAGGATTTGGTTTGGCTGGTGGAATGTGGGTGGCATATGGGTTTTCCCCCTGAAAGTATGGATAGCTCGGGGCGCTTGTTGAAGGGTCGATGGGCGGATGTTCCGGAGCTGAGGCGAGAGTAGGGCGGTTTGGTGAGGACTGTTCCCTGGCCCAGGCCAGGTGCATCTCTGTTATCTGTTGTTTTAACCGGTCTACCTCTTCTTTCATGATTTGTAGCTCGGATTTTTCTTCCTCGAGACTCTTGCCAGAACTCGACATGCTTACTGTAACTGGTCCTTTGGATCTAGTACGGTAGTGATGGCTGGCCAGTATATTCTGTCAAACCAACTGCTAAACTTTCTGGAAATGCAACAAACTTGTTAGTTCACCGAGTTTGACAGATATGTTATAGCACGTTGGATGCAATGCACCTAACCAAATAACCCTTTCTACATGTACTCTTAACATGCGTCATTCCGGCCCTTTTTCTTTTTTTTTTTTTTTTTTTTTTTTTTTTTTTTTTTTTTTTCTTTTTCGACTATCTTTGCAAGCCTTATTGTTATTTAACCTATGGATTCCTTTCTTTTTAGTGGTGGTCGAATCTTATGTGGATTGCCTACGTATCACGACCCCGCGTGAATCAGACCGAGCGTAGTTCTGGTAACAAGATTGTGGCAAAATTCAGTAACTTTTATATCAAATAAAACCGTGTAGTTACAAAACACGTCTTACAACAATCAGCAAAAACAAAAGAAAATGCTTGACTTGGGAAAGTAAAGATAAAAATGCCAACTAGCTTGACTCAACATTTCAACATACATTTTCAATCAAAAATCTAATGCCCTAAAATCCCTGGGGGCCCGCGAGGCATCATTCGGCCTTGCCGCGGGCCTTGGTGTGAGGTCCTTATGCAGTCCCCTCAACTCTTCCATGATCCGATGAACATAACCCATAATTGAAGCGAAAAGGTCGGCGCGGGGCATTCGTTCGCAAGCTAGGCACTTCATGGTGACATAGTGCCCGATTTCTCCAATTCTGTCCTTGATCATGTCCCTTTCTCCGAGTAGCCGCTCTATCTGCTGGTTTTTCGTCCCCAATCTTCGAGCATTGTTGGTGACTTGGTCTAGGAGCCTATCCACTTGTCCTTGCAGTCGGGCCATCAAATTGTGGCAACGGTCGAGGTCCGTTCTGGCATCTTGGGCTTGCTTAAAAACCCGCTCCCTGAGGACAACATTTGCTTCCCTCAGACTAGTGATGATCTCAGTGTAATCTTCTTCCACCCGTTTTAGGTGAAGTGCATGTTGATGTGCCTCCTTTCTCCAGCTAGCACGGATCCTCGTTGTCTGAGCTTTCGACTCGTCCAATTCTCTTTGGATATCGGTGACTTGGCTTCTCAAACCTTTTATCAATTTTTCGTCGGCCCGACTCCTCGACTGTCTGTCAGCATCTCTTTTCATTTGCTGGATTTGAGCTCTCAAGAAGTCATTTTCTTGTGCCAACTTCTTTTTGTCTCCTTCGTCGGTGGCAGCTTGCATGTTCTTCTCAAATTGGAGGTCCCGGACCTGCTGTTCTATCCTGCCAATCTTCGTCCTGTACCCCTCCCCCTTTGCTAACCAATCCCATTGTTCCCGTGAATCTTCCGTGAATTGTTGGACATGGGCTCTTTTAGAACATTTCTAACGAATCTGAAATCTTTTCCCGAACCACACGTTGTACTTTGGGTCCACCTCTCCCTTAGATAGTTCCCGGACCATGGTTCTAGGCTCAAGGAACCGACATTCGTGCCACGGCCTTCTAATCTTCTCTTCGGGGAATACAACTCCCGGGCTCAACTCAATGGCGTACTTCCTCAGGTCTTGATCGGTAGGAATAACCTGAAACCTTCCTAGTTGACGTAATACACGGTGAGGGACATATGGTTGGACACCGCGGATCCCCATCAGAAGGATATAACACTCCTCGGCTGCCATATATATTACTTCAGTATCGGGTAACCACCCGAACGCCCATTCAATCCGATCGGCTTCTATTGAGCTCAGTCGTGCAAGCCATGCCTCGACGCCTTCAGGGAATACAGCACCCATCATCCGTTCTTCGAAACCCCTGATACAGTTTTTTCCGGTCAACCCGTGATTCATGTATTGTGTTCGGTGATGGAGGTGTTCTTGCATCCATAACTGGAGTAACAGATTGCAACCTTGGAAGAAATTGCCCCCTTCTCGGCATACGGTCAAGGCTCGATAGATTTCGGACAAAACCAAAGGGACCACCGTGCTGGTAGCCTTTTTGATTGCAACATCGGCTATTCCTACCAGACTTATCTCTATTTTCTTATCTTCACGCGGACAAATCACAACCCCCAAGAATGTCGTTATGAATGCTAGAATTCGTCTGGCCTCCCACTTGGTTCTATTCCCTGCGTGAGTCAGTCCAAGGTTTGACTCTTCAAAACCCCGAGGAGCGCCGTACCGTTGATATAAGAATTGGAGATCGCAACACCCTTTCAGCAGATCATCATTTTTCACCTTCCGACTAATGCTCAGCAAATCCAGAAACCCATGTGGAGATACCGGTCTTGGTGAGAGCAGGTATTGTCCTCTTAATTTCCCATTTAGTCCTGCATAGCCCGCAATTTCCTCTAATGTGGGCGTCAGTTCAAAGTCAACAAAACGGAACACATTGCGGGTCGGATCCCAGAAAGATACCAGTGCCTTGATGATGTCCTCCCTTGGCTCGATATTCAACAGATCAACCAAACCTCCCAAAATTCTCCCTACTACCTTTTTGCTACTGTCTTCCATATTGTTCCACCATACACGGAGTGGCTGAGGGACCTCACTAAGGATTGAAAATGACTTATTCTGATTCGTGCTCATCCTGCACATTTATTAAGGTGATTTAAATAAGAAAACAACTTTGTTTTGCTAAAAATAAAAAAAAAAAATCAGTTTTCAATCACGGCCTTTCAACGTCTCGGGGACGAAGGCTTTTAAGGCTGTGGGGTAAATTGATCGAAATCAAAATTGACCCAAAGGTGGCCGTTTATACGAAATCAGCCTTCCGGCGTCCCTTTCGGGAACATTCGGCTATTTTTAAAAACAGCGTCACCGACTTATTTAGTACAAAAGTTAGTTTTGATTTTTCGGCCATTTTTCAAAAGGTGAAGTTGGACCTGATGGAGGTTGCCTACGTATCTCACATCCAATGAGAATCAAACCCACGTAGTTCGGTTTTAACGAAACAAACGACATTATTTATTTATTTATTTTACTAAAGGAAAACAAATAAGCTATTTCTATCTTAAGAACAAAACACATTTTTTTTTTTTTTTTTAATCTCTAAAGCCGGTCAGCATGCAAGTCTATAACAGATAAATGCGCAAGACAAACAGGATGCAGCAGGATAGTCTGTTCATTTCAGGTCACTTGTCCTAGACGGACCCAACCCCTGTGTTGAGTCCCCTAAGCCAAAATGCGACATGATGCAAATAAACGTTTCCTACTAGGGATCCGGCATGAAGCTTTGTTATTCTAGGTTTAAAAACCTGGGTTTATCTGTTCTAGACTTGGCTTACCCGAGCGGACGGCTCGAGCCGAGGAGGAGGCAGCAACCCGGGAATACAGAAGCTTCACCGGTTTTGCAACTTATCCAAACCTCGTTCTAAAATGGGAATTAGACACTATACGGAAAAGAAGTCACACGAAGTGCACCCTTCTTCATGATTTAGAAGACTCAGAGAGGAGATTGGTTCCGGCACAATTTATATGTACAGTTCACAAAATATCAAAGCAGTAAAAACAACATTTTGCACATTGATGCCAACATGTAAAAGAATCGGATAATAAAATATGCCAAATACAACAGTTATTCCGAGCTCGAATTCTAAAGATATCCCCAGCAGAGTCGCCAGAGCTGTCACACCCTCTTTTTTACGCACCCGCAAGGATGCAAAGAGTTTTTCCAATTAAAGGACAATCGAGATGGGATTTATTTTAATTATTTCAGAGTCGCCACTTGGGAGATTTATGGTGTCCCAAGTCACCGGTTAAATCCCGAATCGAGGAAAAGAATGACTCTATTTAACAGTCCGCGAACCATAAATCCGGATAAGGAATTCTATTAACCCGGGAGAAGGTATTAGGCATTCCCGAATTCCGTGGTTCTAGCACGGTCGCTCAACTGTCGTGTTTGGCTTATCTATCTGCTTTTTACAATTATGTACTTAGTGCAAGTTAATATCCCTTTACCGCTTTTATTATTGGTTGTGATTTACGAAAGAGGAAGTTGCTTAAAAATATGCTTTCGAATCACGTCACATGAAATGCACCCGGATCCTCGACATATTCTTATTCAACATTTCAGGGTTTGGATTCGGGTCGCATGAAATGCACACCCGTATTTAAGAAGACAGAACTAAGATATGCGCCCGGATCGACTACTTATTTACATTGTTGAGAAGGGCGTGATATTCGTTAAGAAGCGACGCATCTCAAAATCTAAGTATTTTATATGTACATTTATGAAGGCTGTGCGATTAGTGTAACTATTGGGCGAGGCGCACCTTTGATTCAAATCTAAAGCGAACTACATCCCACTGTATTTTACTTAAGAGTTGATTCCCAATTATTTAAAACTTGCTACGAACCACACCACATGAAATGCACCTGTGGTTCCTGACACGCTTTATTTGCTCTTTCCCGAAATTGGGGTCGGGTCACATGAAATGCACCCCCGACTCCTTTAATCTAATTTCGTCATTCAGTTGAGTAATAACTCCCTAGCTAATCTTGCTTTTAAACAGGGTCTAACGTTAACAGATTTGGAGATTACACACATGAGTAGAGAAGATTGAATAGAGATACAACAGACTAATTCAGGTTTACGTGCTTATCTAATGACAGTGTATCTTTGGTCTAGCTACACTTTTCCATAACCAAGACTAGCAATACAAACTTAATTAGAGAATAACGGAACGTAATTAAACATAAGAACTTTAGACGACTACATGTTTCAACAGACTTCAAACATAAGCTTCAGGCTTCATTCTTTTCGAACCAAGGAATTACAACAACGGGGATGTGTACCTGGAATGCGGAAGAACGAAGATGAGTGAGCAGTGGCAATGCAGCAACAGTAACAGGAGCAACCAGTGGCAACACAGTAAACACAACGACCACACAGTAAACACCACAGCAACAAAGATAGACCAGCAGCAAACTCAATAAACACAACAGCAAACAACTCAACACCAAAACAACCAGTGAACCAGCTATAGCCCCAACAAACCAACAGTGATCAAACCCTACCAATTAATGAACCAGTGGCTAAACTTGAACCCAGCAGCAATCAAACAGTATCCAATGATTCAGCCAGCAGCAACAACAAAATAGGACAACAGGCAGTGGCAATCACAGTTGCACTAGCACAGCAACAATAATAACACAAAAGCAATACTGGACCAGCAGCAACAAACAGACCCAACAGCAACAACAATAACCACCAGTAGCAAACTCAACACAGCAGCATCATACAACAATAAGCCAGCAACATCAATGTACCAGCAGTAACACAATGGACCAGCAGCAACACCACACATCAGCAACAATCAAACAGACCCACAGCAAACAATAGACACACCAGCCACAACACTGGACCAGCAGCAACCAACAGACCAAGCAGCAACACTAAAACTTTAATGAAACAGTGGCCAGGGTCTAGGTGTGAATGACTATGTGCTTTCAATGTCTCTCTATGTATTTTCGAAATGTATCTTTGCTATGTGATCTCTGTCTCAGGTTCTTTCTTTTCAGCTATTACTGTCTATTTGCTCCCTCCAGCTACTCTCCTCTCTTTCTCCAGTGTGATGCTACATTTATAGCTAAAAACTCCAACCCCTCCTGAATGCCTGCTATCAATTAACTATTGCTCTGCCCACTCCTATCTCTGCCAGACCATGCTCTGCCTATATTCCCACTATCTATTGTCCAGGCATGGGTTTATCAATTAAAAATTGGTGGCAAGGGGACAACTGGTGGGCTTGCTCTGCTGTGACAGTGAATCCCACTGCTTAGCCTCATGCGCAGGACACCAAAGACTCTAAATGTTAAACCTTGATTTCCTAGTTAGCTAATTTGAATCATAACTTTATCTTCAAATCAATCAAACAGTCCTATTCAATCCAGGGATGCTGATTACTGTATGGTAATTCAGATAACTCAACCCATGTAATTAGGAAAAAAACGACCTCTAATCAACTACAACACATGGCAATGATAACAGATTAGTTGACTAAACAACAGCAACAAAATCTCGGCAAATGCCGGACATATGCGAAGTTAACTATTTGACGACGCTAATCGACGCGAGTTCGTATCTTATAACTAACACATTCAAATGAACAGAACAATGATTGACCAAATAAAGGTCTTTGGGGATAGAAGAACAGACCAACTGATGCGAAAAAATTAAAAGCATAACAAATAAGAACTAAAACACAGATAAAGCAACCACACATGTTCACATAATCGAATTAAATCGACCAGGGAAGAAACGAATACCTCATAAGAAATTCATGAGGCGGGCCGCTGGACTCATCCGTTTTGGGGTTCAATGGACCTTAATCGGGGTGTTCTCAGTTGAGAACACCTAGACTAAGGTCTATTAGACCCCAATTTCCATTGAATTACACAGACAACCTAGATTTGGATTTCTAGGGTTCTTGGTGCCGCTTTTGGGGCTCGAGGCTTTTGGGTTGGATTCGAACGAAATCAAGGTTGGTAGGGGTGTGAGGACTGGTTGGTGTGAATTTGAGGTGGTTTGGGATAGAGGTCCAAGTTCCGGCGAGTTTCAAAAGGATATTCGAACCGTTTGAGTAATATTCGAGACTAACGGCCAACGGATCCATGTAGAGGAGGTGTGGGAGATTTTACGGTGTTAATTTGAGGGTGATTGGCCTACCGGAACCGCCGTGAGGCGATTTCCGGCAGGCGGCGCAACGGCGGCGGACGGCGAACTAATTAGTCTCTAAGAGAGACGATAGGCGTGAGGGGGGGGGCCTGGCTTGGGGGGCTGGGTATGGTATTATGCTTATATACTAGGTGAGAGATTCGATCCTGGCCGTTGGATCATGTGTGATTAAGGGCCAGGATCTTTTGAGGTCAACCAAGACGGCACCGTTTGGATTAAGAGGAGACTGGGTCGGTCCGGGCTAACTGGGTCGGGCACCTGGGTTAGGATGGTGTGATCTCGACCGTTGGATTTGGAATGGGTCAACGGATGAGATCTGCTAGTGCTAGAACGACGTAGCTTTGATGTCGTGCTACGCCGTTTCATGAGTCTTAGAGACTCATTGAACGGACCGGGTGGAGCAAAGCATTTGGGCCTGGAGAGCTTGCATTTTTAGCCTCTTGCTTCATCAATACTCATTTTAAATAAAAGCCACTTCGAAAACAAAATTGAGTAGTAAAACAAATGCTTCATTAATTCAAATAGAAAATCAACCAATTGACAAAACACAAATGCGCATATATATTTTCTGTTTTTCTGATTAATTATTTACTTAGACAAACAAGCTCGAGCCCTCAAAAAAAAAAAAAATGCAAAATTTCACAAGAATACACAAAAATGCCCACAATAAAAACAAACCATTTTGTTTTGATTTCATTTGGGAGTAGCTCGCGTGGGGTAAAAATTACGTGCTCACACTTACAGAGTTCGACATCATATATGTGACAAGGACGGCTATGAAAGCTCAAGCCCTGGCCGATCACTTAGCTGAAAATCCTGTTGATGACGAATACGAACCTTTGAGGACATATTTTCCGGACGAAGAAGTATTGCAAATTGATGGGTTGGAATTAACTGAGAATCCAGGGTGGAAGCTTTTCTTCGACGGAGCGGCGAACGTAAAGGGAGTCGGAGTAGGGGATGTGCTTATCTCTGAAACAGGACATCATTATCCTGTTACTGCTCAACTGCGTTTTCATTGTACCAATAATATGGCTGAATACGAGGCATGTATCTTGGGGTTGCGATTAGCGGTGGACATGGATGTACAGGACGTCTTGGTCTTGGGAGACTCGGACCTTCTGGTACATCAGATTCAGGGAGAATGGGAAACCAGAGATTTAAAGCTTATTCCGTATCGTCAGTGTTTGCACGATCTGACCAGGCGCTTTCGTTCAGTAGAATTCAGGCACATCCCAAGGATGCATAATGAAGTTGCTGACGCTCTAGCTACTTTAGCGTCGATGCTACATCACCCAGACAAGGTTCGTGTCGATCCGTTACATATCCAGGTCCGGAATCAACATGCTTATTGTAATGTGATAGATGAAGAGGTGGATGGTGAGCCATGGTTTCATGATGTCAAGGAATACCTCAGGTTAGGAGTATACCCAGAGCAAGCAACTGGAGATCAAAAGTGAGCTATTCGGCGGTTGGCGAATGGATTTTTCCTTAGTGGAGGGGTGCTGTACAAAAGGACCCCAGACTTGGGATTGTTAAGATGCATAGATGCAAGTCAAGCCACAACAGTGATGACGGATATACACTCGGGAGTTTGTGGACCACACATGAGCGGGTATGTATTGGCAAAGAAGATTCTTCGAGCAGGATATTACTGGCTCACTATGGAGCGTGATTGTATAAGTTTCGTGCGAAGATGCCATCGGTGTCAGATACACGGAGATTTGATTCATTCTCCACCGACCGAATTGCATACAATGTCGGCACCATGGCCGTTTGTTGCGTGGGGTATGGATGTTATCGGACCTATAGAACCTGCGGCTTCCAATGGTCATAGGTTCATTCTGGTGATGATCGATTACTTTACCAAGTGGGTGGAGGCCAAAACCTTCAAATCCGTGACCAAGAAGGCAGTGGTGGACTTCGTACATTCCCACATCATCCGTAGGTTTGGAATTCCAAAGATAATGATCACAGATAACGGTGCAAATCTTAACAGCGGATTGATGAAAGAGGTATGTGAACAGTTCAAGATTACACATCGAAATTCCACACCATATCGTCCCAAAGCAAATGGTGCGGTTGAGGCAACAAACAAGAATATAAAGAAGATATTGAGGAAGATGGTAGAAGGGTCTAGGCAGTGGCATGAAAAGTTACCATTCGCACTGTTGGGTTATCGCACTACCGTCCGGACTTCGATAGGTGCAACTCCTTACTTGTTGGTATACGGGACTGAAGCAGTAATACCCGCAGAAGTTGAAATTCCATCCCTCCGAATTGTCGCTGAAGCGGAGATCGACGATGATGAATGGGTCAAAACCCGATTAGAGCAATTGAGCTTGATCGACGAAAAGAGATTGACAGCGGTATGTCATGGCCAATTGTATCAAAAGAGAATGACAAGAGCATATAATAAGAAGGTACGTCCCAGGAAATTTGAAGTGGGACAACATGTGTTGAAGAGAGTTCTACCACATCAGGCCGAAGCGAAAGGCAAGTTCGCTCCAAATTGGCAGGGACCGTTTGTTGTGACTAGGGTATTATCCAACGGCGCGCTATGTCTAACTGATATTGAGGGAAGATGCACTGATATGGCTATTAATGCCGATGCAGTCAAGAGATATTATGTGTAATTCTTTAAGGTATTTGTCAACGATTGGTTTCGTCTGTATGTATTTTGGCATTTTTTGGAGAATGAAATGACAGAGGCAATTTTTCTACTACCCAAACACTTTAACCTTTGTTTGCCCCTTTGAGCCTTAATAATTCTTTCATACACCCTCTTTCGGAATCACCAAGGAAGATGTGTAACCAACAAAATAGAAAAAGAAACAAAGAAAAGACACAAGAAAAAGTGAACTACGTTCGACCTGATTCCTCAAGAAGGATACGTAGGCGCCACATGGCTCGGTCATAATAAAATAAAATTCAAAAGTTCCCCAAGCGACAAAACTGGGGCAGAAGTCATTGTTTCATTTGGAAAAATGGCGTGGATTCCGAAAGTCGTAATGAGCTAACCATCGAGGTTAAACCCCTTTTCTTCAGCCTCACGCACAAAACCACATTATTGACCGAAAAAGACCTCTCGATCAGTATTCGAGGAATTCCAAGTCATGCGAATGAAAGCCAAAAGTGACATCCCGACCCTAGATTGAATCCAGGATGCACAAGCCGAAAAGGGATAATGCTCTAGAGGGAATCTCGTGGGTGATACCCCACCGCAGGGAAAGAAAGCGTAAATAAGAGAGCCTTAACGGTGAAAACCCTCGCGGGCACCTTAAGGCGAAGAAAGTTGAGAGAAATAAAATGAGAGAGTCTTACGGTGAAAACCTTTATGGGCACCCTAAGGCGACGGGAGATAGAGAAATGAGAGAATCTCATTAGTGAAAACCCTTCAAAGGGCACTATGAGGTGACGAGGCAAGATGATTACAAGATGTCTGCATGAGACAAGGTTTGGACATTCGTTTATCCCTAGCAAAAATGCGGCCACCAGAAAGTGATTGACATGAATAGACTGGGTAGATTAATCTCAAAGGTGCGGCATAACCGTTGAATCAGTCACACATTCAGATAAGTTTTCCTATTTTTGAGTTCATAAAAGTTTTCCTTTTCTTTTGTCATTTGCGGTCAGCACTCTTTTTCTTTCCTTTCATTTTCGAAAATTGATTTTCCAAAGCTTACTACCAAGTCTCCCAAAGCAGTATAATGAAAACGAATAGGCGTGGAACGAGGCAATAAGGCAGAAGTCGTTCCGATAGTAAGATTGGAACGACAGGTTGATTGGAAGGTTCGCAGGAATTATGGAGTATGATGATTTCACGTTCGGAAGATGATTTCACGCAACAGATCACCGGCTAAAAAGATTCGGATCAAACCAAAGATTGGAATGAAAGGGAGAGATGAGAAACCATATGTGGAAAGAGCATCATCCCCAGCAAGCGCTAACATCGTCCCCAAAGTTCGAGGGAGGCCAAACCGCTGAAAGAGAAAAGAAAATGGCCCCAACAAGAGTGACACGACCACTCACTGCATTTTGAAACTAACCATCTTTCTTTGATTTAAAGCAGGAAAGGAGGGTTAGTCGGCGGAAAAGCATACCACCTAGAAGTGTATCAAACTGGGGCAGAAAATTTTCTCCTGTTGCGAAAATTTTCTTGAGAGCAGACACCCAGTAGATAAGGACAGAAAGTAACACAAGATTTTGGGAAAATACCCGCTCGGAGCAGAATAGTTTTGACAGAGGCCCGACAATGCGAGGAAGTGATCTTTGAGCCGGTATCATCCCCAGCAATTGTCGGGAAAATGAAACACTAACTTCGAGATTCCCGCAGCAGCATTATATCCCGTAAGTTTTCAAGGAAGCAAAGGTGTGAGTACCAGAGGAGGTCTGGGAAGGAGGAAGAAGAAAAGGGTTCCCCCGCCAGGGTAATCCACAGTTAATGACATTTCAACCCCCGGCAAGTCCGAGAGAGAATGAGGGGAAAAGGAAATAAGGAATACTTCCCCAGCAGCATCATCACTAGCAGGTAAATAGGCAGTTCCGAAGATATCTCCAACAGCCAAAGGAAAAGTAGCACGGCTCAAGGGGAAGGCAATTCCAAGACAAGATAATTCAGAAGAGAAGGTGGCCCGAGAGGCAATGCAGGAAGAAGAAAATGGTACAAAAGGCAAAGGAAGGTAATCGGGATAGGATAAAATTAATGAGTTGTAGTTGAAGTCAGGGAGCCCGCCTGGAGAATGGAGTGGCGATTTTATTTTGAAGTAGTAGTTGAAGTCGGGGAGCCCGCCCGAAGAATGGAGTGGCGATTTTATTTTGAAGCAGTAGTTGAAGTCGGGGAGCCCGCCCTGGAGAATGGAGTGGCGATTTAGTTTTGAAGTTGTAATTGAAGTCGGGGAGCCCGCCCGGAGAATGGAGTGGCGATTTTATTTTGAAGTAGTAGTTGAAGTCGGGGAGCCCGCCCGGAGAATGGAGTGGCGATTGTATTTTGAAGTAGTAGTTGAAGTCAGGGAGCCCGCCCGGAGAATGGAGTGGCGATTTATTTTGAAGTTGTAGTTGAAGTTAGGGAGCCCGCCCGGAAGAATGGAGTGGCGATTTTATTTTGAAGTTGTAATTGAAGTCGGGGAGCCCGCCCGGAGAATGGAGTGGCGATTTTATTTTGAAGTAGTAGTTGAAGTCGGGGAGCCCGCCCGGAGAATGGAGTGGCGATTTTATTTTGAAGTAGTAGTTGAAGTCGGGGAGCCCGCCCGGAGAATGGAGTGGCGATTTATTTTGAAGTTGTAGTTGAAGTCGGGAGCCCGCCTGGATAATGGAGTGGCGATTTTATTTTGAAGTAGTAGTTGAAGTTAGGGAGCCCGCCCGGAGAATGGAGTGGAGATTTTATTTTGAAGTAGTAGTTGAAGTCGGGGAGCCCGCTCTGGAGAATGGAGTGGCGATTTAGTTTTGAAGTTGTAATTGAAGTCGGGGAGCCCGCCCGGAGAATGGAGTGGCGATTTTATTTTGAAGTAGTAGTTGAAGTCGGGGAGCCCGCCCGGAGAATGGAGTGGCGATTTATTTTGAAGTTGTAGTTGAAGTCGGGGAGCCCGCCCGGAGAATGGAGTGGCGATTTTATTTTGAAGTAGTAGTTAAAGTGTCACGACCCCAAATCCGGTCGTGATGGCGCCCAGCACATTGCTAAGCCAGCCTGACCAATCCATAACAACCACGGAGCAAGTAGCTCTCTTTAACCCATTTAAGCAAATTAATTGACGAAATAAAAGCAATACATGTAACGAAAACGGGGAACCAAGTCCCATAATACATCAACTCCCATAGACCAAGGGTCAAGAGTCATGAGCCTCTACCGAACATGAGTGTATAAAGGTTTACAAGATACCAAGTGCGGAAAGAAATGTCAATACAAAATCAAAAGACAGTAGGAAGGAATATCGGGTCCTGCGGACTCTGCAGCTACCTCGTATATCCCACAGATGTCGCCTCGCACAGCTACTGGATCACTGCTGAGAGGTACCTGGATCTGCACACAAGGTGCAGGGAGTAAAATGAGTACTGCCAGACTCAGTGGTAATAAACAAGAGTAAGACAGCGCAGATAAGAAATCCGCAATAAAACACTATGTAAAGCTATAATCAGCTACCCTGTCATAGAATCAATTTTTCACTGTACCTGTTCCAACAAATACCAATAAATAGCATAACAGCTAGCAGATGTAGCTAAATGCAATGCAATGCATGATATGACGGCTACGGCGCGTAGCCCGACTCCAATTTTGGGTACCCGTGCTCACTGTGGGGGTTCAGACTCCGGAGGGGCTCCTACAGCCCAAGCACATCTCATAGAGATATTCCTGCGGCGTGCAGTCCGATCCAACATATATCCTGCTGCGGCGTGCAGCCCGATCCACTACTAGTCAGCTAATATGCAGATACAGCCTCGCAGGCTCAAAAATAGTTTTTTGAAAACTCTTTTATCATTTTTCAGTTGGAAAACAGTAATGTCAAGTTCCAGAGATTGGAATTGGCAACATAACAAAAATAGCTGCGGACTAGTAGTAAACTAGCATGTCTATATGATAAGACAATGATAACGATCCTCGCGGGATCCAATAACCGGCTCACGGCCCACATGTATAATCAACCGCCCAAGAAGGGGGTTCCTCGGCTCAAGAGTGGCCATTATCACAATATATATATATATATGCAACCATCCGAGAAGGAGGTTCGACGGCTCTAGAATAGCCAATAATACGATATCAACAGGTTGGACTAATCTATTGTCTCCAGTTCATGATCGACCCCGCACTCTCAAGAGTGTGTGTGTCTCGCCGCTATACAGCGTCACAAAGTGGTATACCGGGGTTTCGAACCCGCCGGTCATCACCCACATCTATTACTCACCTCAATACGGCGCGACGACTACTCCGCAATGCCCTTGCCACGAGAATCAAGCTCCGCACGCGTAGAATCTGATTCAATACGGTAGAAATACAACAAATTAGGCCAATGGGACTACACCCAATCAATACAACTCAATTTACATCAAAATTCCCAAAGTTGTCAAAACCCGACTTTCGGTACGCTTATCGAAAAATCACGAAAGTCACATATTCGGAACCCTCATCTCAATACGAGTCTAAGCATATCAATTTTACCAAAATCGGACTCCATTTGCCCATTCAAAACCTTGATTTTCTAAAGTTCAAGTCTAGGGCTAAATCCTCCATAAATTACCCCAAATTCCTCCATTTTCATGATATAATTGCATAATATTACCAATACTAATCATAGTTTAAGTCCATAGATGATTACCTGATGATTTCCCTTGAATTTCTCTTCAAAATCGCCCAAATCGCCTCTAAAGCCGAGACCCAAAATGTGTGAAATGTTCTGAAATTTTTCTAACTTCTGATACACTTACTTACAGCGATTTTCGCTTCTGCGGAACATTTTCCGCTTCTACGCTCCCGTATCCGCGACCAAAGGGTCGCTTCAGCGGTTCCAGGCCTAGCCGGCCATTTCCGCTTCTGCGAACAAAGGGCCGCTTAAGCGGTCCCGCTTCTGCGAAGAAGCTTCCGCTTCTGCGGACAATTCCGCCTCTGCGCATCCTCGACCGCTTCTGCGGTCTCGCCCAAACGGTCAAACGTCCGCTTCTGCGGACCATGCCCCAATTGCCCTCGTCCGCTTCTGCGATCATTGGGTCGCACCAGCGACCCCGCTTCAGCGGAAAGGCGTCCGCTTCTGCGAAACACCCGCTCCTGCGCACCAATATCCGCTTCTGCGGACTCGCTCCTGCGACCACAATTCCGCAGGAGCGAAAATGACAGAACCAGAACTCTCAACCTGAAATTTCCACAATTTTCTCCCGTTTAACCATCCGAAAACACCCCGAGGCCCCGGGACCTCATCCAAACATACCAACACATCTTAATACCTCATTCGAACTTGCTCCAATCCTCAAAACACGTCTAACAACATCAAAACCCATAATTCGCATCGAATTCAAGCCTAAATTCCTTAAAACATTCCAAATTACACATTCAATCAAAAACCCGACCAAACGACGTCCGAATGACCTGAATTTTTGCAGGCACATCCAAAATCACCTAACGAAGCTACTGCAACTGTCGGAATTCCATTCCGACTCCCGGATCAAAATCTCACCTACCGTTCGGATTTCGCCAAAATTCAACCTTAGCCAATTCAAGCCTATTTCTACACCGGGCCTCCAAATTCAATTCCGATCGCTCCCCTAAGTCACAATTCACCTCCCGGAACTAACCGAATCATCAGAATCCGATTCCGAGCCCTCTAACCAAATAGTCAACTCCGGGTTGACTTTCCTTATTCAAGTTTCTTTCACAAAGGCTATATGCTTCATTTTCAATCCAATTCACTCCTAACTCACCCGATAAACTTTAACATTGATATAAAATCATAAAACATGTGTTTACAACATAACGGGGTGGTAATTCTCGTGACGACGGGCCGGGTCGTCACATTCTCCCTCTTTTAAGCAAAACGCTCATCTTCGAGCGGGTCAAGAAACATACCTGAAGTCTCAAACAAGTGAGGATATCTGCTTCGCATCTCCCGCTCGATCTCCCAAGTGGCCTCCTCCACGGGTCGACCTCTCCACTGAACCTTAACTGATGCAATCTCCTTAGACCTCAATTTTCTCACCCGACGACCCAAAATAGCAATAGGCTCCACATCATAGGATAGATCACCATCAAGCTGAATGGTGCTGAAATCTAATACATGAGACGGATCTCCAATGTACTTCCGGAGCATAGACACATGGAATACTCGATGAACGCTGGATAAGCTGGGCGGCAAGGCCAACTCATATGCCACCTCTCCAACTCTCCTAAGTATCTCAAAAGGACCAATGTACCCGGGACTCAACTTTCCTTTCTTCCCAAACCTCATGACACCCTTCATAGGTGAAATCTTCAACAATACTCTGTCACCAACCATGAAAGACAACTCTCGAACTCTACGGTCCGCATAACTCTTCTGACGAGACTGTGCTGTACGAAGCCTCTCCTGAATCAACTTTGCTCTATCCAGAGCATCCTGGACTAACTCAGTCCCTATCAATCTAACCTCACCAGGCTCAAACCATCCCACGGGGGATCTACACCGCCAGCCATACAATGCCTCATACGGGGCCATCTGAATACTCGACTGATAACTGTTGTTGTAGGCAAACTCGGCAAGTGGTAGGAACTCATCCCACGAACCACCAAAATCAATCACACAAGCTCGCAACATATCCTCCAAGATCTGAATAGTGCGCTCAGACTGCCCGTCTGTCTGGGGGTGAAATGTTGTACTCAACTCAACCCGAGTACCCATCTCTCGCTGAAATGCTCTCCAAAACTGAGAAGTGAACTGAGTACCCCTGTCGGATATGATAGACACTGGGACTCCATGCAACCGAACAATCTCTTGAATAAAGATCGATGCCAACCGCTCCGATGAGTAGGTAGTACTAACTGGAACGAAGTGAGCTGACTTGGTCAGTCTATCCACAATCACCCATACCGAATCAAACTTCCTCGCCGTCCGAGGGAGTCCAGTAACAAAGTCCATAGTGATTCTCTCCCATTTCCACTCAGGAATAACAATGCGCTGAAATACACCACCGGGCCTCTGGTGCTCGTACTTAACCTGCTGGCAGTTGAGGCACCGTGCTATATGTCTAACAATGTCCATCTTCATCTTTCTCCACCAATAATGCTGTTTCAAATCTTGATACATCTTAGCGGCTCCTGGATGGATAGAATACCGCGAGCTATGGGCCTCCTCCAGAATTAACTCACGAAGGCCATCAACATTGGGCACGCATATCCGGCCCTGCATCCTCAATACGCCGTCACTATCAATGGTGACATCTCTAGCATCATCATGCTGAACTCTGTCCCTCGGGACAGCCAAATGTGGATCATCATACTGGCGCTCACGAATACGATCATATAGAGATGACCGAGATACAACACAAGCCAAAACCTGGCTGGGCTCCGAAATATCTAACCTCACTAGCCGATTGGCTAGCACCTGAACATCATAAGCAAATGGTCTCTCCTCAGCTGGAATATATGCCAAGCTCCCCATACTGACCGCCTTCCGGCTCAAAGCATCGGCCACCACATTGGCCTTCCCCGGATGATATAATATAGTAATGTCATAATCCTTCAGCAACTCTAGCCATCTCCGTTGTCTCAAATTAAGGTCTTTCTGTTTGAACAAGTGCCGGAGACTACGATGGTCGGTATACACCTCACAAGACACACCGTACAAATAGTGCCTCCAAATCTTCAAGGCATGAACAATGGCGGCTAGCTCCAAGTCATGAACAGGATAGTTCTTCTCATGCGGCTTCAATTGCCGAGAAGCATAAGCAATTACCTTTCCTTCCTGCATCAACACACAACCTATCCCCACTCTCGAGGCATCACAATAAACGGTATATGAACCTGAAGCTGATGGCAATACTAACACTGGAGCTGTGGTCAAAGCTGTCTTGAGCTTCTGAAAGCTCTCCTCGCACTCATCCGACCACACGAATGGTGCACCCTTCCGGGTCAATTTAGTCAATGAAGAAGCAATGGATGAAAATCCCTGAACAAACCGGCGATAATATCCCGCCAAACCAAGAAAACTCCTGATCTCTGTAGCTGAGGTCGGTCTAGGCCAACTCTGCACCGCCTCTATCTTCTTAGGATCAACCTGAATACCATCACGAGACACCACATGTCCTAGAAATGCTACGGACTCGAGCCAAAACTCGCACTTGGAGAATTTAGCATATAGCTTCTCCTCCCTCAATCTCTGCAACACAATACTCAAATGCTGAGCATGCTCCTCCTGACTACGGGAGTAGACTAGAATGTCATCAATGAATACAATCACAAATGAATCCAAATAAGGCCTGAACACACTGTTCATCAGATGCATAAATGCTGCTGGGGCGTTGGTCGGCCCAAAAGACATCACAAGAAACTCATAATGACCATATCGGGTCCTGAATGCAGTCTTCATAATATCCGAGTCTCTGATCTTCAGCTGATGATAGCCTGAACGAAGATCGATCTTAGAAAACACCCTCGCACCCTGTAACTGATCAAACAAATCATCTATGCGCGGTAGAGGGTACTTGTTCTTCACCGTCACTTTGTTCAATTGCCTATAATCAATACACATTCGCATGGAACCATCTTTCTTTTTAACAAATAATACCGGCGCACCCTACGGAGACACACTAGGGCGGATGAAACCCTTATCCAGAAGCTCTTGAAGTTGCTCTTTTAGTTCTTTCAACTCGGCTGGTGCCATTCGATAAGGAGGAATGGATATGGGCTAAGTGCCCGGCACCAAGTCAATGCCAAAATCAATATCCCCGTCCGGCGGCATGCCCGGCAGGTCTGAGGGGAATACATCTGGGAAATCCCTCACAACAGGTACAGAATCAATGCTAGGAGACTCAACTCCCACATCTCTCACAAAAGTTAAGTACGATAAACACCCTTTTTCAACCATCTTCTGAGCTTTTAGGAACGAAATAACACGGCTAGGGACGAAATCGATCGAACCCCGCCACTCAATCTGAGAAATACCAGGAATGGCCAACGTAATTGTCTTAGCATGACAAGTCCAATATAGCATGGTACGGAGACAACCAGTCCATACCCAATATAACATCAAAGTCCACCATCCCCAACAATAACAAGTCTGCCTGGGTCTCCAGACCCCCAATAGATATAACACAGGATCTATAGACATGATCCACAATAATCGTATCACCCACGGGGGTGGATACATGAACAAGTAAATCAAGACTACCACGAGTCGCACCCAAATGATGTGCAAAATAAGAGGACACGTAAGAATATGTGGACCCTGGATCAAATAGAACAGAGGCATCTCTGTGACAGACAGAAATGATACCTGTAATCACCACAGCATCGGAGGCAACTGCATCACGCCTGTCAGGAAGTGCATAGAACCGTGCCTGGCCTCCACCGGATCTCTCCTCGCCCCTGGGGCGACCACGAGAAGACTGACCTCCACCTCTACTAGACTGAGATGGTGCTGAAGAGGAGGGCTGATCCCTCTGCTGAGTCCCGCCCCTACGTAGTCGAGGGCAATGTCTCCTCATGTGGCCAAACTCACCACACTCATAACATGCACCTGGTGTTGGAGAAGTAGGTGCTGCACTCTGGGCTGGGAGGGCAATAAGTGATGACTGACCCTGCTGAAACCCCTGTCGACCACGACCATAAGAACCTCCGCTCTGCTCTGGGCGGCCTGAATGAGGAGGTCTAGAGGAGCGACCTCTACTCTGCTGGGAATGCCCTCTAGATGGAGCACCACTGAAACTGCCCGAACTACGAGGCCTCTTGGCCTCCCGCTCCTCTCTCTCTCGGCGACGATCCGCCTCAATGGAGCGTGCCATATCGGCAACCTGCTCAAACGATGATGACAGAACTCGCTCGCTGGTCATAAGAATACGGATAGAGTAGTTGAGGCCATCAATGAACCTCCTGATCCTCTCCCTATCAGTGGGGATCATCCATGTGGCATGCCTAGCCAACTGAGTGAATCTAAGCTCATACCGAGTCACAGACATGTCGCCCTGAATCAACCACTCGAACTGGCGACGTAGCTCCTCGCGACGAGACTGAGGTACATATTTCTCTAGAAAGAGAGTAGAGAACTGCTGCCATGTGAGAGGTGCCGCTCTTGCAGGCCTACGCCTCTCAAACTCCTCCCACCAATCAAATGCGGGACCAGTGAACTGAAATGTAGTAAATGAAACTCCGCTGGACTCAAGAATACCAGCCGTACGCAGCATCTTCTGACACTTATCCAAGAAACCTTGGGCATCCTCGCCCTCAACGCCACTGAAATGGGGTGGCTGAAGTCTACCAAATCTCTCAAGACGACGCTGCTCGTCCTCGGGCATAACTTGAACCATATGCTCTGGAGCTGGAGCTGGTGCAGCTGGAGGAATAACCGGTGCAACCACCTGAGCTGGGGCTGCCTCTGGCGTTTGAAGTCCCTGCACAACTTGCTCTGGTGTGCGAGCTGCGAGGGTCCAATGACCACCCCCGGTCTGAGATGTCGCTGCGACAGTAGTAGCTGAAATTGCATGAGCCAACCCAGTGCAGATAGATAATATATGGGCCAATGCCTCCTGAAGGCTAGGAATAACAATAGGCACTACCGGTGCCTGAGCGGGTGCTACTGGAGCCTCAACCACTGGGGGTTGCTCCTGAACTGGTACAACAGGCGGGTCAGCTGGCACTGCCTCAGCCGCCCTACCTCTAACTCTAGCACGACCGCGCCCACGGCCTCTAACAGGTGGCAATGGAGGTCGTCCACCTCGTCCCGATGCTCGCGTTCTCGCCATCTGCGAGAGAATAGAATATAGAAGTTCAGGTTCTCAGAACAACAAGATCGCACGACAGAGTTCAAGAAAAGTGAAGTTTTTCTAAAGGTTCGCAGCCTCCCGAGGATAAGTACAGGCGTCCCCGTACCGATCCACAAGACTCTACTAACCGGCTCAAGACTCATGAGGCCTAGTAAACCTAGGCTCCGATACCAACTTGTCACGACCCCAAATCCGGTCGTGATGGCGCCCAGCACATTGCTAAGCCAGCCTGACCAATCCATAACAACCACGGAGCAAGTAGCTCTCTTTAACCCATTTAAGCAAATTAATTGACGAAATAAAAGCAATACATGTAACGAAAACGGGGAACCAAGTCCCATAATACATCAACTCCCATAGACCAAGGGTCAAGAGTCATGAGCCTCTACTGAACATGAGTGTATAAAGGTTTACAAGATACCAAGTGCGGAAAGAAATGTCAATACAAAATCAAAAGACAGTGGGAAGGAATATCGGGTCCTGCGGACTCTGCAGCTACCTCGAATATCCATAAGCGTCGCCTCGCACAGCTACTGGATCACTGCTGAGAGGTACCTGGATCTGCACACAAGGTGCAGGGAGTAAAATGAGTACTGCCAGACTCAGTGGTAATAAACAAGGGTAAGACAGCGGAGATAAGAAATCCGCAATAAAGCACTATGTAAAGCTATAATCAGCTACCCTGTCATAGAATCAATCTTCATTGTACCTGTTCCAACAAATACCAATAAATAGCATAACAGCTAGCGGATGTAGCTAAATGCAATGCAATGCATGATATGACCGCTACGGCGCGTAGCCCGACTCCAATTTTGGGTACCCGTGCTCACTGTGGGGGTTCAGACTCCGAGGGGCTCCTACAGCCCAAGCACATCTCATAGAGATATTCCTGCGGCGCGCAGTCCGATCCAACATATACCTCGATGCGGCGCGCAGCCCGATCCACTACTAGTCAGCTAATATGCAGATACAGCCTCGCAGGCTCAAAAATAGTTTTTGAAAACTCTTTTATCATTTTTCAGTTGGAAAACAGTAATGTCAAGTTCCAGAGATTGGAATTGGCATGATAACAAAAATAGTTGCGGACTAGTAGTAAACTAGCATGTCTATATGATAAGACAATGATAACGATCCTCGCGGGATCCAATAACTGGCTCACGGCCCACATGTATACTCAACCGCCCAAGAAGGGGGTTCAACGGCTCAAGAGTGGCCATTATCACAATATATATATATATGCAACCATCCGAGAAGGAGGTTCGACGACTCTAGAATAGCCCATAATACAGTATCAACAGGTTGGACTAATATGTAGTCTCCAGTTCATGATCGACCCCGCACTCTCAAGAGTGTGCGTGTCTCGCCGCTATACGGCGTCACAAAGTGGTATACCGGGGTTTCGAACCCGCTGGTCATCACCCACATCTATTACTCACCTCAATACGGCGCGATGACTACTCCGCAATGCCCTTGCCACGAGAATCAAGCTCCGCACGCGTAGAATCTGATTCAATAGCAGTAGAAATACAACAAATTAGGCCAATGGGACTACACCCAATCAATACAACTCAATTTACATCAAAATTCCCAAAGTTGTCAAAACCCGACTTTCGGTACGCTTATCGAAAAATCACGAAAGTCACATATTCGGAACCCACATCTCAATACGAGTCTAAGCATATCAATTTTACCAAAATCGGACTCCATTTGCCCATTCAAAACCTTGATTTTCTAAAGTTCAAGTCTAGGGCTAAATCCTCCATAAATTACCCCAAATTCCTCCATTTTCATGATATAATTGCATAATATTACCAATACTAATCATAGTTTAAGTCCATAGATGATTACCTGATGATTTCCCTTGAATTTCTCTTCAAAATCGCCCAAATCGCCTCTAAAGCCGAGACCCAAAATGTGTGAAATGTTCTGAAATTTTTCTAACTTCCGATACACTTACTTACAGCGATTTTCGCTTCTGCGGAATATTTTCCGCTCCTACGAGCCCGTATCCGCGACCAAAGGGTCTCTTCAGCGGTTCCAGGCCTGGCCGGCCATTTCCGCTTCTGCGAGCAAAGGGCCGCTTAAGCGCGCCCGCTTCTGCGAAGAAACTTCCGCTTCTGCGGAAACATCCGCCTCTACGCACCATTGTCCGCTTCTGCGGTCTCGCCCAAGCGGTCAAATGTCCGCTTCTGCGGACCTTCTCATTTCTCTTCTCGTCCGCTTCTGCGATCAGCGGCTCGTACCAGCGGTGCCGCTTCAGCGGAATGACTTCCGCTTCTGCGTAACCACCCGCTCCTGCGCATCTCGTCCGCTCCTGCGGACACGCTCCTGCGTCCGAAATTCCGCAGGAGCGGAAACAACAGAAGCAGGATCCCAACCTGCAATTTTTCCACAATTTTCTCCCGTTTAACCATCCGAAAACACCCCGAGGCCCCCGGGACCTCATCCAAACATACCAACACATCTTAATACCTCATTCGAACTTGCTCCAATCCTCAAAACACGTCTAACAACATCAAAACCCATAATTCACATCGAATTCAAGCCTAAATTCCTTAAAACATTCCAAATTACACATTCAATCAAAAACCCGACCAAACAACGTCCGAATGACCTGAAATTTTGCAGGCACATCCAAAATCACCTAACGAAGCTACTGCAACTGTCGGAATTCCATTCCGACTCCCGGATCAAAATCTCACCTACCGTTCGGATTTCGCCAAAATTCAACCTTAGCCAATTCAAGTCTATTTCTACACCGGGCCTCCAAATTCAATTCCGATCGCTCCCCTAAGTCACAAATCACCTCCCGGAACTAACCGAATCATCCGAATCCGATTCCGAGCCCTCTAACCAAATAGTCAACTCCGGGTTGACTTTCCTTATTCAAGTTTCTTTCACAAAGGCTATATGCCTCATTTTCAATCCAATTCACTCCTAACTCACCCGATAAACTTTAACATTGATATAAAATCATAAAACATGTGTTTAAAACATAACGGGGTGGTAATTCTCGTGACGACGGGTCGGGTCGTCACATGAAGTCAGGGAGCCCGCTTGGAGAATGGAGTGGCGATTTTATTTTGAAGTAGTAGTTGAAGTCAGGGAGCCCGCCTGGAGAATGGAGTGGCGATTTTATTTTGAAGTGGTAGTTGAAGTCGGGGAGCCCGCCTGGAGAATGGAGTGGCGATTTTATTTTGAAGTTGTAGTTGAAGTCGGGGAGCCCGCCTGGAGAATGGAATGGCGATTTATTTTCAAAAGATGTTGTGGAAGTCAGGAGCCCGCCTGAAGAGAGGAATGGCGTTTAATTTTCAGAGTTGATAATTGAAGTCAGGGAGCCCGCCTGGAGAATGGAGTGGCGATTTTATTTTGAAGTAGTAGTTGAAGTCGGGGAGCCCGCTTGAAGAATGGAGTGACGATTTATTTTGAAGTAGTAGTTGAAGTCAGGGAGCCCGCCTGGAGAATGGAGTGGCGAGTTATTTTTAATTTGGTCGAGGAAAGCGGTTGAATGTAACAGAAATCCCCGGCATGAATCCAAGTTCGTAAGCAGAAGGAAGGCAACAAGGATCGGAAAAGATAGATTCAGATTTCGAAGGAGAATAGTTCGAAGACCACAAAGAAGGAACCAATGGTCGGAGGTCGGCAATCAAGATAGGCCGAGACAACAATTGTCAGAGGAGAAGAAGCACGTGAGGAAACATCAGAGCCGGCCGAGATGGCAAGGAGCATGACAAGATCAAGTTAAAAAGGATAGATAAGAATTTATAGTACTATAACTTAGTCTAACTTCTTATTTTGTTTAGCACGGTGTAATAAGGGAGATCAGTTAAGCAGTGGCAACAACAGTAGCAGCAGTAACAGCAAGATCACGACAGTCATGGTAGTCCCAGCTACCAAAACTTCCCGAACTACATTGACCTGATTCCTGTTTAGCCCAGGATATGTAGGAGGCCTCCCGAAGTAAAGGCTCGGTCAAGATCTTTTTAGAAATGCTTCACACGGAGTGCTCGAACGGGCAAAAATCGCTCGTATTCGCTCACTATCTTTGCACGAAAACTCTTCATGTTTCCGCGCAAAGAGGGGCAGCTGTGAGCACGTGATTTTTGCCTCACACGAATTACTCCCAAAATATCAAAAATAAAAAAGTTTTTGTTTATTTGCAATATTTGGGGATCGCATGCTCTTTTTCTTTTGTTGTTGTTATTTTTACTTATTGTTTGTATTTCTCTGGGCATGTTTATTTGTTTAAAATTAATAAAAAATACAAAAATATGTGTCGCGCGCGCATTTCGGAATTTAATTGTGCGTTTAGGAATTAACTGAACCGTGTTTAATTTCTTAAAGAAAGAAAATTATAAAATCGTATTTATTGCTTTTGTGTCATTTAATACACAATTGTGTGATTTGGTATTTAATTATGTAGGTTAATTGTAGTAAAAAATTAATTGTGTTATAAGTTAAAATATATACATATATGTATATATATATATATGTATACATATATATATATATATATGTAGTACAACATGGAGTCTAGTTTTAAGGAATGAAGAAATATGATTGGGCCAAAACCCAATTCAATATAGCAAGGCCCAGACCACTGAACCGGTCCGCCCCACCCAGTAAACCAAACGGCCTCGTTCCACCAAGAAACGACCCCGTTCTATCATCCTTGCTCGATCTGAGCCGTTCAGATCATCTGATCCACCGGCTCCGATTGATTCGTTCATTCTAGTATACCCAAACACCCAATCCTCTTAGCCGTTCACTGCTCCTCACCCGTCTCTCTCACAGACCAATGTAACGCCGCCTTCCTCCGCCTGCCGGAAATCGCCTCACGGCGGTTCCGGTAGGCCAATCACCACCATTTTTACACCATATACTCGCCTCGACCTCCCCTATTCAACCATGTGCACGGTTTGTTTCGAATCAACCTGGAGATTCTCGAATCTTCATTTGAAGATTCGAGTCGATTTGAAAACCATGCCAAACCTCACCAAAATCACACCATAGCTTCCCATGAGCTCCCTCATACCCCCACCGGCCTTAGTTTTGTTCGAATCTTGCCAGAACCAGTCGAGCCCCAAAATCTCGGCCATGAACCCTAAACTCGATTCCCGCCTAATTGAGGTCTAATAGACCTTAATTGGGATATTTTCATTATTGAAAACATCTCAATTAAGGTCCATTGGCCTCAAAAACGAAGAATCCAAGTCCAAGCTGAATCCCAAGTTCGAATTGAACCCAAGACAGGTCCGGGTCCGTTCAAATGCGGATTTGGTCTTCTCTTATGGTATTTCTTCTTTTATTTCTTCATATTCCGTTTGTTAATCAATTGAATGTTATCCTCGTGCTTTTAATTTTCTGCTTTGTTCTTCATCTCCAAAGACCTTCTATTTGGTCAATTTGTATTTCGTTAGTTGTTCGAATGTGCTTGTCATAGGATAGTTGTTTGTTTCGATTAGCGTCGTCGAATATTTGGTTTTCATTTTTTGCCGAGATTTTCAGAATCACTGTTTGGCTAATTAATTTGTTATCATTGTTATGTGTTGTAGTTGATTAAATGTCGTTGTTTAACTGCATATGTTTGATTTGTTTGAGATTCCGGACAGTGATTAGCACTTTTGAATTGAATTGGAGTGTTTGATTGAAACTGAAATTAAGATTCAAATTAGCTAATTAGGAAATTAAGGTTTAGCATTTAGAATATTTTAATGCCCTGCACATGGAGCTGAGCAGTGGAACCTGCTGTCACCAGCAGGGCACTTAGCCATGTCTGGACAGAGGTTACTTTTAAACTAATAACACCCATGCTTAGACAAGTCTAAGCGGTAAAAACAGAGCAGGGTATGGGCTGGCCAGAGGGTAAAAACAATTCTAAGGATAGGCTGGCCAGTTGGGGAATTTGAATATATATAGAGGGAATAGGCAGACATGAGGTAGAGAAAAAATAAGCTGAAATACACACACACATAGACATTGGGTCACTGTTCCATTGAGGGTTGGCCACTGTCGTTGTTGCTGTTATTCTGTCATTGTAGAGGTGGTTTGTTGTTGTTATTCAGTTGTTGTAGAAGCTGTTTGTTTGCTACTGTGTGTTGGTGGTGTTGGTTTGTTGCTGTTGCTTCTGTGATTGTGTTTGGCTACTGCTAGTGTGGTGTTTAGCCACTGCCAGCACTGTGTTTTGGTTATTGTTGTGGTTTGTTTGCTGGTTGGTTTTTGTTGCTGTGGTTGCATTTTTGTTACTGCTGAGTGTGGTGCCTGTTGGCTGTTGCTGTTGTGTTTGTTGCTGCTGGTTCACTTCTGCTGTTGCTTCCTTTGCCTTAGCTGATCTTTTGGTCCTCTGCCTTTTGTCAATTTCCAGGTACACATTCATGAGCTCATTTTGATGTAACTGGGAAGAGTAGCTAAGAAATGAAATACTCATATTTGTTGATAGGTTTTTTTTTTGTTATCTAAATGGATAGATTGTGCAAACATTTGTTCATTGTACTTGTTTTTTTTAGACAATCAATCGAAGTGTAGTGATTTAAGTGATACTGTTTGGAGTTTAAAAAGTTGGGTTAGTTAGATGTATTGAAATAGGATGTCTTGAGAAGGCAGAGAATGCAGTGCATACTTGATTAAGATTCATTAGTCGTTACAGAATCCTTAGTATGAGCTTAGTCTAAAGTTATCACATTGGCATGAAATGAACGATAGAATTGACACTATGAAAGAAGCAGTTCCTGAACTTGTTTAATTGTGCAATAATCCATTAAGGCATAGAGGCAATTCGACCCATATATTGGCTTGGTATGAGCTGTGATTCGAAACTCCTATGCAATTGATGTTTATAGCCATGGCATGACTGATTTCCCTTATGTCTTATCAAAAACACACCTTTGAGTTGTATTCACTTTTAAGGAATAAACAGAATATTTTTTTTGCATGATTTAATGTTGGGGGTATGTCAAATCGACCTTTTACGCTACGAGTTAAATCATCTTGCAGCCCTCTTGTATCATCGTCTTGCTTCAATATCAGTCGATCACATAATTATCGCGGCTACGGGTACGGTTCCCGTGATGTAGTGATGGTATTAGGTTTCAAATTACCTTTAAACAGGCATATCTTTAATTCATTTAGCGGAGTAAATTCGAGGCGAGATAATAGGTTAAAATGGTGCTAAGCCCGTTAATGTATAATTGGTAAATTAAGGTAATCTTTCTTAGTAACGTTCATTAGGACTTTCTTTCCTTTTGATGCAAAAACAAAGCGATAGAAAATTTAGTTATGCTAGGTATGACCTTAAATAATAACGAGACGAGCCTCGCCAAACGAAAAATACACAATTGCGGGGCCCTCAAATTAGTTGTTACAAAAAAATAATTTTAGACCTGGAAGGACCGTTAGTGAATTTCACGGTTTTTTTTCCCAAAGTTGATAAAGACGATAGACTCTTTCGGCACGATTTGTAAGTAAATTACTTTCCTAAATACGGGTGCGCATTTATGTGACCCAAATCTTACTCTCGGCGGAACTGAAATACATTGAAGTCACAGGCGTACTGGTTGCGGTGTGACTCGAAATGTGTTTTCGTGACGTCGCAATTCTTCTAAAAAATAAAAGAGGAGCATTAAAAATACATAGTTAAAATACATAAAGAAATCAGATAAAAGCAAAAAGTGCAGTTGAGCGACCGTGCTAAAACCACGGAATCCAGGAGTGCCTAACACCTTCTCCCGGGTTAACAGAGTTCCTTATCCGGATTTCTAAGTTTCGCAGACTATATTACAAAGTCATAGATTTCCTCGGTTCGGGATCAAACCGGTGACTTGGGACACCATTATTTTCCCAAGTGGCGACTCTGAATTTAATAAATTGATCCCGTCTCGATTGTCCTTTAATTGGAAAAACTCCCTCGTGCCCCCGCGGGTGCGTAAAAAGGAGATGTGACAAAGGGTATTTTTGTTTTAAAGTATGATAGTAGGGGTATAGATAACCCAATAGTATAACGATAGGGGTATGGATGAGCCAATAGTAGAACGAAGGGTACAAGTAAACTATATTTAAAAGTAAAGGGGTATATTTGGACCTTTTTCGTTTTAAGTAAATCATTATATTAGTTTTGCTAAACGTTTTAGCACAAATTGTCAACATTTAAATGATTTTAATAAAAATCGGTCATTTGACTTTCAGTTTTCACCCTAAACAAGAAGGTCAAATGTTTATTATTGAAGAACTGTGATGTTGTTGGTGAGGAAGAAGCTTTTTTTAACAACTAAATAAAAAACAAAAAAATATTTGAAGACCAATCCCTTAGGCAGACAACCGGAGCAATTATTTGGATAACTTGGGAACGCCCTTTTATTGGGCTGTTAATTATACCAAGAGAATTTTTCACAAAAGGCATTTATTAAAAACTAATTAGCAATAAATAAAAACTCTTTCCTATATTACGTGATATAGATATGTTTTACGTTATTTTATGATGTATATAGTGTATTAAACGAATCGTATTCAATAATACAACATGAAATGACGCCGCACAAACAGGGTTTCCTGTAAATCATGATTTGTATTTAGGTGTATTAAGTTGTATTAAGCGGGGAAAAAGTAACGTTTCAGCGCAAATCATGGGAAGGTGAATCTGTATTTAGGTGTATTAAGCTGTATTAAGCAGCGTTATTTCAGAAAAAATGGGAGTTATACCATAAATTGGTGAGAGAAAAATATTTTGTACCATTTAATAAGTCTTAAATATAGAAAAATATTAAATTTAAATTTTTTGCTACAAAATAAAAAAGATTATTATATTATGTAAAATCTTAAAAAGATATTTATATGTTATAAATATGGTACTAACCTATTCTATAGGTGGTAAAATTTCTTTATACCAAGGCTTTGAGAATTTGAGAATATAGAAGGAATATAACTTCCGGGAAGAATATTTGATTCCTTCTCTTTCAAAGTGATATGGTAGGTTGCCAACAATACACTTTTTTGCGGTGGAGCTGCACATGGACCAGGTTGATTTATTTTTTTATTAAAATTAAACTAAACCGACTATATATCGATTTAGATTGGTTTGTTTTGTCGGATTTTTTAAATTTTCGAGTCTTTTTGTTACATGAATATTATTTCAATCTTACTTTGTTATTATAGATAAAGTTTCGATAGGTGAATACATATTTAGTAAATATTAAAAGTTTTGACAAACATAAGATCTATTGAAATATTCTAATGGGAGAATTTTTTTAATAACACATGATATTTATTTTCTTAGTCGTCTAACAATAATTATTTGTTATTTTATGCTTTTAAGGTTAATGCATGAGGATCTCAAATATTTCTACATTTTCTAAAGAAAATTCACTATAAAGTCTTAAAAATATAAAAAAAATTTATATATTTATATATCAGTTTGGTTCGGATGTTTTTACTCAATACCAAACCAAGTCAAACCAAACCTAGTCGATTTTTTTAGTTGGTTTGGTTTGACTTTTCGATTTTGTGCGGTTTTCCGATTCGGTTTAAACACCCTCTACTTGCAGTGCAAATTTTTCTCCGAGAGCCTGTGTGAACACGGGATATTTTGATCATCGGGCTGCCCTGTATATATATATATATATATATATACTAAAAAAGGTAAATAGTGCATAGGCTAGCTATTCGTGTAAGATCCCTTATTTTTCTACTCATCAGTTATATTTTCTCTCCTGGGGGTATTTTTCTAGTCATTACTTGCATATAAGTTGGATTATATTAGAAAACTATGAAACATTTGAAACGTAAAGGAATGTAACTATTTAAATTACTTTGGTTGACCGTATAGGAGCAAATCTTTTGAAGCAATAGACTACCATTTTATTTATCATTTGATGATGTTTGGATTTGGTTTTTGTTTAGTTTTCGAATTTTGAAAAGGCTTTTGGAAAACTATATTTTAGGGGTACATTTGCATTGCATCTTGTGAAAGTGTTTTTTGAGAATATTTGTACTGCATGGAGTAGTTTTTGTGTAAGAACTTTCCTTTTTGGCTTTCAAAAGTTTTGGTTTATTCATTAAATTTAATAGTGGTATTCTACAAATATATCAGACTTGCTTTCAAATGCAGAATCTTTTTAATCTAAACCGCCTTACTTTGGTACTTCAATTTTCAAGCGTAAGATGGATGCTGATGAACTATCACATTGAATTAAGGTTCTTCTCAGTTGAATGTAAAAAGTTAATTTTCTTTCCTTTTCATGTAAACGGTTATCATCTCAAATGAATTAATCAAATCTTTCTTTAATTTTAAGCAAGTAAAAGTCTTTACCACAAGGCACAAACTATTCAATATTTTCCCAAAAAGTGTATACTCCAACTAGTTATGCTGTTGAATGTACAAATTACTTTATGTTAATATTTAAAACTCAACAATATTTAGGTTAATGGAGTATTAATCTGCCAGTGTAGAATCGATTCTTTCCAAATATCCGTCTTATAACCAACGGACTAGCAAGATTTCAGTTACCTAACGGATTTATGTAACACATTCACTACAAAAAATCGGAATTATTGTGGCGGTTATATTACGGCGGTTCAAAATAACCGCCACAAAATATAATAAAAAATGGCGTTTTACTGGCCGCCGGATTAAATATTTTTATTGCGGCGATTATTTCTTATTGTGGCGGTTATAAAACGCCGTAATATTTTAATCAAAATATTATTTATAATCATTTAATAAGTTTTAGTATATACTAAAACTTATACAAAATATACGCTGAAATATGTATATTGCCACCCGACTCCCTCCAAAATTTCCCCAATTACGTTAATTTCCCTCCAATTCCTCCAGCGTATATCCCCAAATTCCTTTTCCCCCAAATTCATCTTATTGACAGTGAAGTTGACGAGAACACACCTCCATTGCTGAAAAACTCACAACCTCCATTGCAGGTGATTTAATGCTTTCTTCTATTTCTCCCAATCTGTCTCTCCGGCTAGTAGAATCGAGATTCAAATTAGAAAAAGTGCATGAAATTCATTTAGTAGCTTCTATAATTTTGGATAAGGTAGCGATTAGGGTTCATGTTTAGTACCAAAAGTTTTTTCCTCTTTATTAGGGTTCATGCATGTAGCGATTTCCCCCAATTTTGTTCTAATTATGTTTTATCAGTCAGATAATCTATGATTCATTCAGTCAATTAAATATATAACATCCAAAATAGTAATGTTCTAATGGTTTCCGATTTTTCTAAGTCAATTTTTTGTTATTTTTCTGTTCAATTAGATTAGTACTTCTTAAAACGTTTGCTACTTTGTTTGGTATCAAAGTAGCCGAGAGATCAAAATCTATTGGTGTAGCTACTGGGATTGACGTCGGCAGTAGAATATTTGAGAGGTATCAGTTTAATTTTGTCCTTTTTTTGGCAGATTTCTTTTTATTAAAGGTAGATTGATTATTTCTTTTGTCGGATGCATTTGTTGGATTCTGTTAATTCTCATGGATATACCTAATTGTTGGATGCATTTGCATGAAACTATTTTATTTGTGTTAAATTATCTTTTTTTAAGAAGCCTATAATGTGACAGTATTAAATCGTACCTGTAGGACTCGAACTCCTGCAGCCTTTGCCTTTTGGTAGTCTTTTTCAGCAAAAGAACTAGCAAGGATTGCCTAGAAAAGAAGATATCGCATTATTGTTTTGTTAATATTACAGTAAGTCCAAGACAATAATCCATAAACCTCTGAATGTTGCCAATCCATAACGAACTTTCCCTCTTTCGTCGCGAAAACTGTCTGTAAAATTAAGGAAAAAACAAGAGATTGCACAAAAGGCTAAAAGGCCTAATGTCATAGAATGGCTAATTGAGGAATGACATTGGCCTTCATGTGTTATAACTGGTGATAAAATTTGAAATGCAAGAACAGAACCTGAGGGTAAAAGATTGGCTAAAATGGCTGTTTTCTTGAATGTTTTTCTAATGACCTTTTGTGCTGGTGTTTTCTTTGGTTTTTCAACAAGCTGTTCATCTTCTAATAAGGGTATTTCCAATTGGTTTTCAGATGCTACAACATTCTCTGTTCCTAATTTCTTTATGGCCTCCATCTAATGTGTGTTGAATCTCGCAAATTTTATTTTTAAGATTTTAGTTCACTGCATGAATATCACTTTGGAGGATTAATTATATATATGACGGAATGTTGAAGGAACTCTTTTGATATTTCCACAACATATAGTATAGATGTGAATATGAGTAACGTTATCTATGTTTATGAATGCTTCATGTCAAATATAAGCTTTTGAACTATCTTTTCAGTTTTAATATTGTGATGTTATCGTATGTCTTTCTTTCTAGCCATGCCAATTGATAAATCTTGGATTAGCAAACCACGAAACACACCTGAATATGCAGATGGTCTACGACAATTTTTGGATTTTGCTTTTGAGCACGGGTCAGTTGATGGGCGCGTAATTAAGTGTCCGTGTTCAAAATGTGGTTTTAACAAGTGGCAAAGAAGAGATGTAGTTGAAGAGCACCTGATTCTTAAACCTTTCCCAAAAAACTACACCTTTTGGTATTGGCATGGTGAAGAATCAAATGCAACCGTGCAACAGATTTCTCAGAGCACCCATATCACAGAAGATAATTTACAGCATCAAGATCCAATGGAAATTATGATTAATGATGCTTTTGGGTTCACTAGGAACAATGTCAACGAGCCTGGCGTGTCTTCTAATCATATAAATAGAGAAGAAATATTTGATGAAGTGCACGTTGGGGGGCATAATGAAGATTATACAAAGTTTTATGAATTGGTCGAAGATGGCAATCAACCATTATACGAAGGATGTACGAAGTATTCCAAATTATCCTTTCTAATCAAAATGTATCATATAAAGTGTCTTTGTCGAATGACTGACAAGGCGATGAGTATGATATTAGAATTGTTAAAAGATGCCTTTGATGCCAAGCTTCCTGGTTCTTTTTATGAGGCCAAGAAAACCATCAACAAACTTGGTCTTAATTATACCAAGATACATGCTTGCCCAAATGATTGTATGTTATATTTTGGCGAAGATGAAGGCTTGCAAGAATGCAAAATATGCAAGTCATCTAGGTGGAAGGATAATAAGAAGAAGAAGCCTGCAAAGATATTGCGCTACTTTCCACTAAAGCCAAGGTTGCAAAGATTGTTCATGTGCTCTAAAACTGCCGAGTCTATGAGATGGCATTCTTTAGAGGGTAGCCAAGATGGATTGATGAGGCATCCCAGGGATTCTCAAGCTTGGAAAACTTTTGACTTGCTTCATCCTGAATTTGCTGCAGATTCTCGAAATGTACGGCTAGGCTTAGCCAGTGACGGTTTCAATCCTTTTGGAGTAATGGCAACTAACTATAGTATTTGGCCAGTGGTACTTATTCCATATAACCGTCCTCCTTGGGAGTGCATGAAACAAACTTCATTCATACTCTCAATGATCATTCCAGGGAAACAAATGCCGGGCAATGACATAGATGTGTATTTACAACCTCTCATCCAAAAGTTGAGGGAATTGTGGTACAATGGTGTGCAGACATTAGGTTCTTCAAAGAATGAAATATTTAAAATGCGAGCAGCATTGATGTGGACAATTAGTGATTTTCCTGGGCTTGGTACATTATCTGGATGGAATACATACACTCAGTTTGCGTGCCCCACGTGTAACTTTGATACAGACTCTTGTAGATTGAAGCATAGTAGAAAGTGGTGTTTTATGGGTCATCGTCGCTTTCTTGAAAGAGGTCATCGGTTTAGATTGCAACGTGTTCGTTTTAACGGGAAATTCGAGCAACGGGAGCCACCAATTGCATTATCAGGGTCAGACATCTTGAAGCAAGTAGAGGGCATTAATGTCAATTTTGGAAAAACACCTGTTTTGAATGATAAAGGTAAAAGAGCTCGAAGACAAACCGTTAATGAAGATAGATCAAGACAGTGGAGAAAGAGGAGCATATTTTTTGATCTTCCTTACTGGAAACGAATTTGTTACGTCATAATCTAGACCTTATGCACATCGAAAAAAATGTGTGTGAGAATGTGATATACACTTTACTCAATGATTCTGAAAAGTCAAAAGACAATATTAAAGCTAGGAAGGATCTTAGAGAAATGGGTATAAGGAAGGAGCTTTGGGCAGATGAGAACGGAAACTATCCTCCATCTTTGTTTACTATTTTAAATACAAAGAAAGGTGGATTCAAGAAAGATATATTTTTGCGGACCTTAAAGAATGTCAAAATGCCTGATGGATATGCGAGCAACATTTCTAGATGTATCGACTTGAAACAACGAAAGCTCTTTAATATGAAGAGTCATGATTTTCACATTCTCATGCAGCACTTGTTACCAATTGCCATTCGAAATATTTTACCTGACAAAGTAACTGCAGTGCTAATAGAGTTGAGTTCGTTCTTCCGACAACTCTGTGCCAAAAGCTTAAGTCCAATAGACCTTGATAGGCTTCAATCTCGACATTTTCTCACTATGAATCACTTGGAAATATTATTCCCTCCAGCATTCTTTACCATCATGGTTCATTTAACTTGTCATCTAGCTGGTGAAGCAAAACTTGGGGGACCACAACACTGTCGATGGATGTATCCTGTGGAGAGGTAAGCGATTTCTTATTGCTTAATTATAGTTTATTATTTAAGACACAAATGTTAAATTGTAACTGTTAACTAACCATTGATATTTTGTGTAGGTATTTGGGACATTTTAAGTCCTATGTGCGAAACATGTCACAACCAGAAGGTTCTATAGCTGAAGGATACCTAGCTGAAGAGGCTCTCACTTTCTGTTCTCAGTATTTTGAAGGGATTGAGACAAGAATTAATAGGCCTCGTCGTGTTGATGATTATCCGGAGGATAGAGGCTCGATGAATTCATCTAGCATTTTTCCACCGGTTGGTAAAGGAATAGCAACAGAGACATTTGAGTTGTCACCTTTAGTGAAACGTCAAGCACATCGATATGTGGTACTAAATTGTCCACAAGTTATGCCGTTCATTGAGTGAGTATTTAATGCAAATCAATAAAACTTATATTAAATATGTAGAATGATTAATATTTGTATCATCATTTCATGTAGTGAATTTAAAGATCATGTACGAAGGCGCTGGAAGGGTCGAAAGCCTAGTAGTACGGAGATTGAGAAGATAGTTAATAAAGACTTCATTGATTGGCTTCCCCGAAAGGTTTGTCACAAATGTATTAGAATTTTACAAATTTAAAACTATGCCTAACATATTTTTTAATTCTTATTTCAGGTATGGAATTTTCAGCCTATTTCGAGAAATATATAAACTTTCTACAGTTCACCTACTCAAATATAATGTTGACTTTCTCGAGGATTAAGTTCATTTTGGAATTGTATCAAACAATGGAATTAAGAGCAGTCTATAGGAGTGAGAAATATGCTTGGCACACATTTCGCGGCCAAGTAGATTAGTACTTCTATTAAATATGCTGAAAGAGGACTTAATTTCTTCCCTAGGAAGATGACCACTAATTAATGATGAGGTGGCTGGAGAAGGTTTAAAGTTGACAAGAGTATGAATGAAGACGTTGGGCGAACCTACAGGCTTTTACATGAGTTGATAAAGAAAGAGAGCTTCAGACTTCTCAACTATGCATTGGTTCTTTCCACCTATATGAACAAAAGCTGTGCTTGTGACACAATCAGATATCACTTTTTGCAGAGATTAAAGCGAAAAACAACAAACATCTATGTTTTTAACCATTCAGTATTCCGATTAATTTGGATAGACCCATATATACAGCTCGGTTCACTTCAATGTCTAATCTGTGGTTTAATGCACAGCACCTTCAGTAGTAAGCCCATTGGTTATATGTGTTCTTAAGGGGATGGCATAATACTCGGTCCCCCCCTCAGCTCATATCTTTTAAGCTAAGTGGTCCAAGCTACGTTTTCTTGCGTAAGATGGCCGGTGATTCCTCTTTTAATGAGAAGCAACAACAATATTCACTCTGGTTGGTTACTTTAACGGTATTGCATAACAACTTGTGTCTTGTATTCCGTATTTTAGATGAATTTGTATCCATCGGCTAAGTATATATAAACACTCACCTTTCTTCTGTTATAGTTGATTCTGCTATCTGCTTCTTCTTTTGCTTCTGCTGCTGCTTCTGCTACTGTATCTACTTCTGTTGCTTCTTCTGTTTCTGCTTCTTCTTCTCTACTACTTCTTTTGCTTCTGCTTTTGCTTATTTTGGTCTTATATAATAGAATTTCACCTATTTAATTTGTAGGAGCGTTGCAAGAAGAATGCATAGATTCGAAAAAATCAACTTCCTCATACTTGTGGTGCTATGAGTTTGGCCAGAAGAAGGGCTGCAATGGTAGTTTAAGAACTTAACTTAGGTAAGATATATGTTCTCACTTAATTACTAACATTATTCATTTTAAAAATTTCAGAAGGCTATGGGAAAAGCTTTTGATCGAGGTAAAATGTGGACCGAGACTCATAAAAGGAAAGATGGGAGTTATGTAACTGATGAGGCTAGGGTGATTGGGGTAAGTAATATTTTGGTGATTTCATAATATTTTTGTTGTCGATCCAAAGCACTCTTCTTGCATTTTGTTTGTGCCCCGAAGTTTGAGTTGAAAAAATGAACCATGATAATATATGGTGTTGCATGTACTGATACAAGAAAAAGTTAAAAGTCCAAATTGTTGCTCACTTAGCTACTTTTATTATTAATCATGTATTTTTTCCAAAATGTTTATGGTTGATGCGCTTGAAGTAATGAAATAAATTTTGACCACTTCTTTGGATAGTCTCTTACTTCTGGTAGTTTTATTCTCCCTTTTTCATGTTTGCTTAGTTATCATAAGTGACAGAAAGTATTCTGCAACTTCTAATGTGTGATACTGCTACCTTGGTTTCATTAGGCAAATGTTTTGCTATTACTTTTCATTACTTCTATTGTATCTGATGACAAGCTATAGATGGAGGTTAAATGATTGTTGCTTAATTATATATCTATAATCTAACTGGGAGACTTAGATGTATCACTTACCAAGTAAACAGCAATAGGACATAACTGCTATGTTGGCTGAGGTGTCAAGCACTCCTTTATATTCAACATCTTCAAAATAAATCTGGTTGAATTGTTCTGCATCTAGAATAAAAATACATATTGAGAGTATTTTAAAATCAGGAACAATGAAGATGGGATCAGGATACTGTTTCAAATTTTTTTTGATGATGAAGCAAAACAAATAAGGAACAGGTTGTGCAATTGCAGGATCTTGAAATTCAGCAGCACATTTATGGCAAGCTTCATCCACTTGGAGCTAGGGGTGGGGGCCATATGATCATGTTATTATTATTACGGGGTATAAATGCTGGTGATGAATGAAATGTGGTAAAATTAATTATGGGGTAATACTACAATACAAAAACAAGTCGAAAAAGAAACAAAAACCAGCATAAATATTAACCAATGCACAAACATACAGAGAAAAAAAGAAGAAGCAAATGCTGCTTTATTTCCCACACTACTGGTGACTTTCGTAAACTTGATAATACGCTGATTCAGCCCTCGAATCAAGAATATAAACCAGAGACAAAAATTAAGGGTTCAAATCACCCGTCCCCTCGACCGTAAACACGAACTAATCCTTAGTTCATGAAGCCAGGCCACTTGGAGAAGGTGCAGTAGCAGGAGATCCCAATTGAGGCAAAACATTGATAGCCAGTTTGAATTATCTGGTTGAAGTACCTGCTGTGTGGGCATCATTTAAGAGAGATCATGTAAAACCATTATCCATTGCAACAGAGGGGATATAGCTTAATATCTAATACCAACGTGTTGGAGTTTTGCTATCTATTTTTCTATTAGGCATTTGAATTTTATGTTTCTGGTTCATAAGCATTTTATTCTCATAATATGCTTTCATTTGTTGAAACTGGAAATGTGATTTTTTCCAATATTTGTTATTTCTGGGTTCCGTCATGGATTGAGTTATTTGCACTGCTGTTGATCTACTGTTGTTGTTCTTCCTAACCTCAGGCTGCTCCCCTGCTGTTTTTTTTTTTTGCTATTCAGTTACTTTCTAGACCTCTTTGTTAGTAACTCTGTTCCATGTAATATCCTTCACATTGCTCAGTTTATGCTTCAATTTTTGTAGGAAAGAATTGAAGAAATTCGAAGTGAAAGAGCAGAAAGTCTTGATGAACCTTCACCAAATGATGCTCTTGGTATAGTATTCGGTCCCGAGCACCCCGGTCGTGTTCGAGGTTTAGGCTTGGGTGTAGTTCCAACTGTAGCATTTAAACATACATCTGCGAGATACCGTCGTGGTTATGTGGGTTCATCTAGCAATACTGCTCCAACTCCGGCGTGGCAGCGAGAGATGACAAATATGAAATCAAAATTGGATGCACTAATTAGCTTATATGAAAGGAACGTAGGAAATATCCCTGAGGAGTTTGCTCACTTATTTTCCACTCCTCCACAGGTATAAGTTCTCTTGCTACGGTATATTGTAGTTACTTGCTTTTATTATGGTTCTTTTTCTTATTTTCTTATTGATTGTATTTTTTCTTCCTTTTTTTCAGGCATCAAATTTAGGATGTGATGCACCATCAACAGTTGAACCAAGATCTTTAGATGAAAGTAACAATGATGATCGTCCAACTGTGAATTAGTGATTATTTTATAGGATCAACTATGGATCTTTTTGGATATTACTGTGGAAATACAATTTGAAGCATTAATATTTTGATGGTGTAATTTTGGTACAATTGTGTAAGTGTGAATTTGTGATTATTTTGTTGGATCAACTATCAATCTTTTGGATATTACTGTTGAAATACACTTTGAAGAATTAATATTTGGATGAAGTAATTTTGGTATACTACTTTGTTTTATATATAATGAATATTCTTGTTATTTAATCTTCTATATTGGATTTAATTGATTATGAAGTGCTATAGAAGTTTCAAAGCATAGCATTCAATAAATAGGACTCAAAATGTAAAAAATAGGATTGTGAATAGGCTGAAACAGGGGAAAAAGCAAAAAAAACTATATTATGGCGGTTTAAACCGCCGTAATATACAAAATTAAAAGCGCTACAAAACAGTTGAAATACGGCGGTTCTCACATGCATTTATGGCGGATCTCGCTTAAACGCCATAATATAATTTTGGCGGGCGGGATTGTGGCGCTTTTGAAAGCCGCCGTTCATGTGTATTAGGGCGGTTTTAAACCGCCAGTATATGTTAAACAAACCGCCATAATAACCCCATTTTCTTGTAGTGATTATACATCAATACTGGTAATATAAATAACTTTACGCTACTATAACATTTTAGTGTAATTTAGCATACCATAAAAAGTTATTCCAAGTGATCAACTTAACCAAATAAGATTAAAAAAAACTTTGAAATGCATAAATTGTAACCTCTTGCATAATACATGTGGATGAGAAGATAGATAGAGGGGACAACTTTGAGAAGGAAGCAAAATGGGGGGTATGGGAGTCAGTGTATGGAGTAGTAATCAATTTAATTGGCAGGAGAAGAGTTCCCCCTTAATTCCTACATCTCAGCATTTAGAATTTCACGTTAATCACACAACTTGGAGCTGAAGATGAGGGAAAACCTAGGTCCAAAGTTCAATCTGCATTGATACTCAAAGCCATACAAGATTAACACGTAGTAATTAAATAGGCATATATGGAAAAGAAAGGTAAAGCATTTACAGGATGTATTTTGAGTTTAACTTCAATGTATTCATTAAATAGGCATATAAAGTTTAGAGTTTAACTTCAATGTATTCATTATGCAAAAATTAATTTTATACACTATCAGCTCACCTAACAATAATTACAGCCATTCGAACATAAAAAATAGGATGTGTAACCTATAAAGTAAGGTACTTGCTACAACAAGTTCCATAAAAAGTGACAGTTGTAATCTAGAGAACTTACTTGTTATATATTGAAATATAATGTGTATACGATCCGGGCTCGAACGGTCGTTTTAAGCCCAAGTTCAGGCAAAGTCGAGTTCGAGCTCGAAGACAGGATGTAATGCCTGAGGATCGAAGTACGATGAATACCGAAGTCGGGTATGCTCGGCCTCAAAATAATGCCATTATGGATTTGTAATAGAATGAGCAAGATTCTTGCCACATCCCCAAAATCATGATGCAAATCCCAGAATAGAATTGTACGATTCCGTACTAATTAAGCGGTTAGACAACTGTCCCAATAAGTTTCCTTACTGTAAATGAAAATGTACTTTATTTAGGGCTTCCCTATTATATAAAGGGGACATCAATCATTTGTAACGAGAATACAATCATTGGCAAAGAATATACTATCCTACTTTTCTCGTTCATTGTTCATGAGAAATGTCATTTAGATTTATTGTTCATGCCTTATTGTTCTTAACCCATCTCGAGGTCACCAGTCTCGAGGTCGATACTGCTTAAGTGATCTTTGTTTGATTCACTCATTTCTTTCGTTTATACTTTATACTTCTTGATTATTAATTAGTATTGAACTAAATCACATATCTATAAAACTACAAATCAAGTTTAGTTGTTACTCGTATTTTCGAGGTAAATAGTTTGACGCCCACCGTAGGGATAAAGATAATAGTGATTATTTTATTACCGATTCTCATAACACACATTATTTTTATACTTTTTCTTGTCAAGAATTTTTTATTTTCAGGATTAAACATGTCAAACTTGAAAAACTCACTTGTTCATGACAACGAAGGTCTTTAAGCCTATACTTACGTTTCATGTTCCATTCCTCCGGGAATGGCACCCTTTAAGAAAAAATCAGGTCGGAGGTCCCGATTCGGACAAACCGGCTCATCCATCCTCGATCTTTGTCCTTATTGATGCTGGAGAAGAAAGGTTTTGTGGATCGGTGTTGCATCTTTAGCAGACCACCTCGATAAAGGCGAGAGTTGTAGAGCCTAATCTGGTGGTCGAGGGAGAAAGGCATCCCCTTTAACCAAGCTCAAGAAGTACCTAATTTGACGATGCGTCAGAATGTAAGGTAGATCTGACCAAGCGTCACCTAGTATCATTGGCAAAAATCAAGAATCACTGGGTCTATGTGACCCAAAGCTAGATCTCCAGGACCCAACGTGAATGGGTAGGTATACACACTTATGTACCCTACCTAATAAGTAGTGATGTACTCTTCTGGGAAGGGGATCACTACATCCTTGTTCTTCCGGTTGCAGTCTTCTTTCACCTATTCGAGCACATCTTTGATTATCAAGTAGATGTATCGGGACATGGGCTCGCATTGACCCGGTGTCGATGCAGGTTTATCGATTTTGAAATTGGAAGTTAGTTCACACGACGAGGGAATACACTCCTTGATACAAAGTGGCACCACCGTTCTAGTTCTGGTTGACCGCGACGATAAAGTAGCTTTTTCTTGTTGAGGGATAGTTTTAGATGCTTTATCCATTGTGGTTTGTAAGTTCAAAAGAAGAGAAGGAGTAGATGTTGTATTAAGAGAAAATTGTGAGAAGTGTAAACTCAAAGAAGTAGGAGTTAAAGGGATTTTAAGAGTGATTTGAGAAGTAATGTTTGCAAAAATCATGAAGTTGGCTTATTTATAGAGGCCGCTCATGCGTGTTGGGGAAGCCAAACAGCCTACCATCAATTGCCTCCAATTAATGATATTGGAAACTATGCAAAAATGACTTTTCAATCACTTCAGGCACTGACATCACAAGATTGATATCATGATCAAGGCAACGAAACATCGAAGATCAAACCGTTTCTTATCGTCTTACTCTAAGAAACATGCGGACTATCTGTCTACGGTCGAAATCAGGTATGACCGATTTTCCTGGCTCGAAGGGTCGACTTAAGCCCAAATTCAGCAAGGTCGAGTTCGAGCACGATGGACCAGACTCGAGTTCTAAGATAGTATACAATGCCTGAGGATTGAAGTACGATGAATACCAAAGTCGAGTATGGTCGACCCAAAAATAACGCCGTTATGGATTTGTAACAGAATGAACAATATTCCTGCTATGTCCCAAAAATCATGGCGCAAATCGCGGAATAGAATTGTATGATTCCATACTAGGCGGTTAGACAGCTGTCCCAATAAGATTCCTTACTATAAATGGAAATGTACCTTATTTAAGGTTCTCCTATTATATAAAAGGGACCCCAATCTTTTGTTGAGAAAATCCAATCATTGGCAAAGAATATATTATCCTACTTTTCTTGCTCATTGTTCATCATGAATTGTCATTTAGCTTTATTGTTCTTGCTTTATAGTTCTTGCCTTATTGTTCTTAACACATCTCGAGCTCACCAGTGCTTAAGTGACATTGGTTTGATTTACTTTTCTTTCGTTTATACTTTATACTTCATGATTATTAATTAATATTGAACTAAATCACATATCTTTGAAACCACAAATCAAATTTAATTATTAGTCGTATTTTCGAGATAAACGTAATGATAATGTAAAAAGGTTAAACTGCTAGTGTTCGTTAGTCTAAAATAAAATGAGTTTTGGTCCAAATAAAACTTTTACTATTATTAGAGCAATGGTGTATTATCCGTCAAAAACTCAATTATTATCCAATAGAGCATTTAATTTTGTGCTAGAGTCGAACTTTTCCAATGCGAGTGCTTCAACGTTTTATCTATTAGGAAAATGATTTTCAGATGCTTTTCGTTTAAAACTAATTTTTGGTAGATTTTCAATGCCTGCAAGCTTCTGTATTAACTAGAGGGTCGATATGAAGACTTAAGTATGTTCAAACTAGAAAGAAGTACTCAAATAAATTCTCCGACAAAGAGTGTTTATTATATGTTATAAATTTTTAAAATTTAATACTTTACACACACACATATATATATATATATATATATATATATATATATATATATATATATATATATATATATATATATATATATATATATATATATATTGATCACCACCCTTAGGACAACGTAGTCTCTCCCCTGGTAGCAATTCAGCACTAGTCCTATCTACCAAAAAGATGTGAGGTTGTGTTGGAATGTGAATGAGCAAATGCAAAATCATTTTGGGTTACGGCACATGAGAGGTTAGATATAAATTTTCTGTTTAATTTTGTCGAGAACTTTCACCTTTTTAGTATGAAAAGAAATAATCATGTTACATTTTTTTTACCAAACGACCCCTAAATGAAATGGAACAGTGAATATTTTTACACACCGAACCTAATTTGGTTGATATTAAAGCATATCTAATTACATGATTTTTTGTTCTTTAAAGATGTGACGCTTACAAAAATGATATATAAGAATGGAATGAATGTATTTCACTTTTATAGTGATAAATTAGTGCAAAAAACATTTCACCTTTTCTCTCATGCACCAGCATTATTTTTCTATAAACTTTTGGCCAAGCTTGTGGATTGTGGAGTAGTGGTCCAATTTGGAGCAATATAATGTGCGCACCCTGTAACTGCTTTCTCTTTAGTCTTTACTTCCTAAAAACTTTTGGGAGAATTACACCAGCCATTTATATGTATACTCGCCTTTTGGGTCACATTTTAATTTGTGTCTATTTTATAAAAAATAAAAATTGCAAGTGTACTCACTTTTTCGCGTAACTTCAGCATACGGGGCTGAAGTAGCAAAGACATTCACGCAAAACTTCAGCATTCTAGTAGACGGATCTGAAGTAGCAAGTGTGTTGAACCAAGTGTGATGAAGTTTTTGTTTGTAATTACTGAATTTAAAGCATAGTAGCTGAAGTTTTATTCTCTATTTGCGGAAGTTTTTGTTTGTAATTGCACTAAATAAGCTGAAGTATTTTTGTCCTATATTCATTAATTTTGTCATAAGCTTTTCAAAAACTTCAGCAGAAAATGCTGAAGTTATTTAGTTTACTTATAAACACTTCAGCTTTTGTCGTGGATAAGCTTTTTCAAAAACTTCACGAGAAGATGCTCAAATTATTTAGTTCATTTTTAAAAATTTCAGCACTAAATAAGCTGAATTTTTTGTTCTGGATTCATTAGTTTTATCATAAAGCTTGTTCAAAAACTTCAGCAGAAGATACTGAAGTTATTTAGTTCATTTATAAAAAATTTAGCATTAAATAAGCCGAAGTTTTTTTGTCCTGAATTTATTAGTTTTGTTATAATCAGACTACTATAAAATAATCAGATTGCCAACAGTATCTAAATCATAAAATTTTAGAAACAAATAAACGTGAAAAGAACAGAATTATCATGAAAAGAATCACTAAATGCGACCTTAAACTTCCGGTACGTGAAAATAGTCACAAATTATTATTTACTAACTTGCAATCATCCTACTAAGTGAAGTTTCATAGCAGCACCAACAACACCAGAAGAAAGAAGAACAAGAACAAGAACAAGAAAAGGAATGAGGAGAAAGGGAGCTGAAGTTATTTAAAAAGTGGGTACAAGTTATAACTTTAAAAAAATAGGTATAAGTTAAATGGGGGCAACCAAATATGGCGCCCCGTGCAATTTTTGCGAATTACACTCCTTGTCATTTGGCTCAATAGCCCATCAAAAAATGACCTATGTTTGAAGCCCTTACCTAGTGTGGCCGAGGTTATATGCTGTGAAAATTACTTTTCATCATTTGTCCACTTCTTTTAATTTTTTTTTCTCTGTTCTTCTTCTACTCGTGTCCCAACTTTGCATCCCAAACTTTCTCTATCATTATTATTCTCCACCAACGCTCCTCCAGATTCAAAGCCGATAAACACTATTTGGATGAAGAAAAGAAAATAATGCATAAAAGAATTAGTTTTGTGGAGTCAATGAAGATCACTTCCTTCAATTGAGTGGAAATAACCGTGTTTGCACTAAAAAGATTTACTTGGTAGGTTGTTGGATCACCAAACTAGAAAGAAAGTATTGGCATGATCTTAGTCTTATCCTCATTCCATGTGTTATTCTAATTCCAGTGGTTGATTAAAAACTTGAAATATATAAGTCACCATTAAAGGTGTTTCAAAACTTCGATTTCAGAAATTGTATTTTTTGATTTGTTAGTTGTTTGGATTACTTGTCCCAATTGATTGGAATCATCAAGAGAAGTACAAAACATAAATTTGAAGCAATTTGGAGTACATTTAAGCTAGATTTGAGTTAAATTTCAGAAGATCCCCAAGAAAGAAGAAAAATATGAGAATCTCCATTGATAGGATTCATTTGTATAATAATGTATAAAATTGTATAAATAGTATATAATAGTGTATAAATAACTCACATACGCAATAATACATTATTTACATGTATTTGGTAAATTTCTGACATATTCTTCTTCTTATACACGTATATACATAGGTATCACGCACATTCTTTGACCGTGCTTATATATCTTTATACATATTTATTAGGGGTGGCAATTTGAGCCCAAACCCATCTAACCCGCCCAACTAGCCCAGAGATTAATGGGTTGGGCTACAACCATTTTAGCTTATGGGTCAATTTGGGTTGAGCCCAAGTTAACCCATTATTTTTTATAGCTCATTCTGACCCATTTAACAGCCCAAATATAACCCATGAAACTCACCCCAAACCAAGTATCTCAACCTAACTTATCTAGAAATTTACTTAGTTGCGCAAACCCCCTAAAATAAATTTTAGTTTTTATTTTTATTTTTAAAATTTTATTTTTTATTTTCCAGTTTTTCTGCTACCGCACCCCACCCCATCCCACCCTACCAATACCCCCCGACACACATCTTACCCCCGGTGCCAAACCCCTAAAAAAAATTTACTTTTTATTTTTATTTTTAAATTTCTATTTTTTATTTTTCAATTTTTCTACCACTCCACCATACTCCCTACCCCCTAGTCCCTACCCCTCCCCGGCCACGCAAAATTCCTAAAAAATTCATTTTGTTGTTGTATTTTTAATTTTTTATTATTTTATTTTTCTACACCTCCTACCCCTACCCCTACCCCTCCCATGCCCCACTCCTCCCCCCACCTCCCACCCCGAGCGCAAACCTCCTAAAAATTTTTATGCAAGATGAGCATGATTCTAAAATATGGGTCATATTGGGCGGGTTGGGTTATGACCCATTATTTAGCCCATCTTAACCCAGCCCATCTTAACCCAAATTCAATTTGGGCTGGGTTGGGCATTGACCCATTTATTGACTAACCCATCTTGACCCGCCCAAATTCAGCCCAACCCGCCCATTTGCCACCCATAATATTTATACAACTATATACATAATCTACCTCTTTCTATTAAAGTGTATAATATCGTATAAAAGTGCAATTCTTGTTCAAAACTAGTCCAAAACTCAATCAAATGACTTCAAAATTTGTATACAACCTACTTAGCCTATTTCTAATAAGTACAAACAATACCCACTCTAAGTTTCTCACAAAATTATATTTAAAAGTTAACAAGAATAGAATTGAAGAAAAAGAGATTTTAGGTTTTTTGCGTCTGTTTTTGCATTTTTGTAGATGGGATAGATATGTATAAACTTGAGGACAAAAGAAAAATAGAAACTTAAGGATCTTTCACGCCAAATAATCGGTAGAATTAAAAAAAAAATCAGATATGAGTTTATTAATATTTGGCTACACATTTGTAAACTTATAACTTAGGCTAAAATACTGCAAGGTTACCTTGTGGAGTGTAATTCTTCCAAAACTTTTTGGACATTTGTCTAAAATTCTAATACAAACACAACTCCAATAATATATCCGTCCACTTTTGTATTTTCCTTGCTTATTTCTTTCTTCCATCCAAAAAGTACTTAATATGTTTGTTTGAAGCATCAAATTGAAAAAGATTGAAAAAAATTTAAGATAATTAATTCATAGAAAAAATTCCTCCCTTCCCTCTTTTTCCCTTCTCTTTACTTATTCACGGCCCCATCCATAATTCAAAAACTTTTAAGAAAAAAAAAACTAAAAATAAATCTAAAGGAAGAGAGTAAAAGAAAAGACCAAACAATAAAAAGGAAGAACATTCATACGTCATTGCATATTAATAACATTACTTTGTGAATGAAGTATATTGCCGCAAACTTTTAAATTTTATATCTGGACAAACATAAATGAAGCTTGCGTTGTATTGGATCATCTAAAAAATTATATATGATCATTCATAATAAAAGGTAGGACGGTATACTAATCTCTCGCTATGCACGGGTTCCGGAGAAGAATCTTATCACAAGGGTTAATTGTACACAGTCTTACACTATATTTCTGCGAGCGACTATTTTTACGGCTCGAGTTCGTGACTTCCTGGTCACGTGAAAACAATATGGCCATCCATAATAAATAAAATGAATTTGTCACCTAAAAAAATAAATCATGTCTCAAACTCTTTAATTAGCTAAGTTGGGCTTCCAAGTAATGAAGCAAAAATTGTACATCACATAAGGACGTAGTAGGAAACCTCCTTTCTTCTTTCCTTCCAACAGACTCCGTAGTTCGTGCATTTCTAAATTTCTTTTGAGAGGGTAGAATGGTGAATAGGAGAAAATCGGATAAGTTAATTCTATGTGAGTTTTGAGCCCTAACATAAACGACAACAATGGAGTACTGCAACCTCTAACTCCAATCTTGCGCAGCCTAGTTCTTGCTTTCTTAAGTTCTTCTAGTTTGTCACTTCACCAAAATAGGAATAGTTTACGTAAGAACTAAGATTCGGAGTTGAAGAATCAATTAATGAAAATTTTGTTAATTAAGAAGACAAACATGCCCCTTTTTTCATTTTTGTAGCATGATAAATGTATAAGGTCTTGAGCAGCTTTGTATGATGTGTTATGACTAGCGTGCATAGTTGAGTTCAGTTATAGGATGATTCAGAGTCAAATTGGAAGAAGGATTCCAATTTTGGAAGCTTAAGCGGTAAGAGTTGACTGGAATTTGACTTTTGTGTAAACGGCTCCGGAATGAGTTTTGGATGATTTCGACAGCTTTGTATGGTGATTTTGGACTTAGGCGTATGTCCGTATTTGGAGGTATGTAGGATAATTTTAAGCATTTCGGTGAAAGTTGGAAAATTTAAATTTTGGAAGGTATAGAGATTTGACCAATAGTTGACTTTGGTAATATCGGGGTCGGAATGATATTACGAGAGTTGGAACAGCTTCGTTGTGCCATTTGGGACTTGCATGCAAAATTTGACATCATTTCGGATTGATTTGATAAGTTTCGGCGCAAGTTTTAGAAATTGAAAATTTTAAAAGTTCATAGGTTTGATTCATGGTGCATTTCATAGTGTCGTCGTTGTTTGATGTGATTCGAGATCTCGAGCGAGTTCGTGTTAGATTTTGAAACTTGTTGATTTGTTTGGACGGGGGCCTCAGATGTGTTTCAGATGGCCTACATGCCATTGCCTTCTATTTTTGGACTGCTACTTTCTGTCATTTGGTTTCTTCTTCGCGTTAGCGTCCTTGTATCCACATTCGTGTATTGTAAAATTTTGGAGGATGAAATATTTCCTCTTCTCGTTCGTTTGCTTCCTTCCGCGATTGCGTACTTCTGCATTTCCCTTCTTCGCGTTCGCAGCTGCCTCCTCGCGTTCGCGTAGTAGAAACCAGGCATTGGGCATTGGTGATCATTTATCCTTCGTGTTCGCGTGTCCCCTTAAGTGTTCGTGTAAGTTCATGTTCTTATTATTCGCGTTCGTGTAGAGTCATCTTGGAAGCCTTCATTTAAACTTCTTTGCGAACACGGAAGACTGGTCATGTTCGTGATGCATGGACATAATATATAGTACTCTATTCCGAGAGTTAGCCATTTTTACCGTTTTTGGTGTACTAGAGCTTGTTTTGAGCGATTCTTTGTGGGTTTTTTAAGAAAATCGATTAGGTAAGTATTCTTCACCTAGAATCCATTATATTCTATTATTTTATATTTATTTTTGTCATTTAATTAGTGTTTTGGGTTGAGAAAAAGAGGATATTGAAAAAAAACTTTAAAAATATAAAATGATGATTTGAAGGACTATTGGTATCGGAATTTAATAATTTTAGTATTGTTGAACTCGTACCGGAATGGGTGTTCGGATTTTGTAAAAAAAATTCGGGTTCCAAGGTGCGGGCTCGAGGGTCGACTTTTGGGTGGATTTTTAGTTTTTGCTAACGATTGAGGTTTTATGATCCAGAATAATATCTTATGAGTTTTATTTGTTCTTTGAAGTTATTTTGGCTAGATTTGAGCCATCCGGAGGTTATTTCACCCGAGAGAGCATTTTTGAGTATCAGTTTGTCTTCTTTGAGGTAAGTACCTTGCCTAACTTCGTCTATGGGAACTATCCATTAGGATTTGAGTCTTCTATGCTAATTGTATCATGTAAAGTCTGTGTACTTGAGGTAACGAGTATGTGCTCGGGCTTATTTGTGAAAAGTTGACTTTTTAGGGCTCTTAGGTCTTTATATTCACTATATATGAAGTTATTTTTCTATTATTGAATTCCTATTTACTAGTTTTCATCTCTGCGTGTTTAATTGGAATCAATTGCTTCATGGTCTTATTGCTTATTTGACTCTTATGTGACTTAATTGAATTTGTTACTTCTGTTTTTTCCATGCTATCCCTCCCTAGTCGATTCCCATAATTGAAAGGATACTTATCTTCCTTGTAATTGTTCAGCCTTAATTGAGATTTTGATTATCGTTCTGCCATTTACCTTTCTTTGAATCGTTGTATCTCTTTCGAAATTGCTTAACCTTTAAGGAAATTTGGATATCCTATATCTTAGTTGACTTGTCCTCATTTTAAATTATTTGACTCGTGTTATCTCCTTGTTATTGAACTGTATCTTGTGGGATCATTGTTACATTATTATTTCTCCCTTGTTGAGTTATTATTATCATGTCTAGTACTCTCTATTGTGTTTATTCTTTGTTACTGGTTCTACCGTTTCTTTGTGATCAAAAGCCTTGAGTTGATTTACTTATCGTACTCTTGTGTTATTTTTAGTGTTGTTATTGTACTTGTTATTGTGATGCACGAGGTTTCTTCTGTGCGGTTGTTATTGTGATGTATGAGGTTTCTACCGTACTGTTGTTATTGTAATGCATGAGGTTTCTTCCGTGCGGTTAGGTAATGTTGCACGAGGTTTCTGTCATGCTGTTGTTATTGTTGATATGTGCACATGCGGTGTGACAAGGCGCTCTCTATATATATATATATATATGGACAGATAATTACGGCCACTAGATCCTTCATACTCTTACTAAAGTACACTTAAGACTCAACCAATCTTGAAAGTTCCGTGGACAACTGGCATACCTTGAATCTAGCCTGCAATCCTTTCGCACTTCTCTTATCAAATTTCTAGTTAGAGAGAGAGCTAACCGCTGCCAAAATGCAGCAGTTTTTCTTATATACGATAGCACCCCCTGCCCTCCTTGTTCAAGTAGTACGAAGGGGGAGCAGAATCGTATCTGGGAGTGGTTCTTCGGATCGATCACAGATTCTCGGCCCCGTCCTTTGGCTTCTACTCCAGTTGACCTCTCTTGTTTCCATACCTTGAATCTAGCCTGCAATCCTTTCGCACTTCTCTTATCAAATTTCTAGTTAGAGAGAGAGCTAACCGCTGCCAAAATGCAGCAGTTTTTCTTATATACGATAGCACCCCCTGCCCTCCTTGTTCAAGTAGTACGAAGGGGGAGCAGAATCGTATCTGGGAGTGGTTCTTCGGATCGATCACAGATTCTCGGCCCCGTCCTTTGGCTTCTACTCCAGTTGACCTCTCTTGTTTCCATCCCACCGTGAGAAGGTAGAGAGCAAAACCAACCCAGCAAACAACTATTACTATGCCCTTATTAGTATAAGGCCTTCAAAGAAAGAAAGAACTGAACTCAAACTTTCCTCTGCTATTACTATGCCCTTATTATATATAGGCGGAGTTCTCTTTCCTCTGCTATCAATAATAAGGAATACCAGGCTGCACTCGCCTTTTTGAATTGGCTATGCCGAAAGCGAGATCGTCTAGTTCTACCGGATGGGCATAGGACCTTTTAACAACTCCTATACATTTTCTTCCTACTATCATGTAGTAATGGCATAAACGTCCCCTACTAGAACCAGTCTTTCTCCAATCCCTTTCTTGCCTCTTGAATCTTCGTATTTCCTGATACTTTCTCAGTAGCAGCTGGGTCCGAGATAGAATAGAAAGTTTGAGTTCAGTTCTTTCTTTCTTTGAAGGCCTTATACTAATAAGGGCATAGTAATAGTTGTTTGCTGGGTTGGTTTTGCTCTCTACCTTCTCACGGTGGGATGGAAACAAGAGAGGTCAACTGGAGTAGAAGCCAAAGGACGGGGCCGAGAATCTGTGATCGATCCGAAGAACCACTCCCAGATACGATTCTGCTCCCCCTTCGTACTACTTGAACAAGGAGGGCAGGGGGTGCTATCGTATATAAGAAAAACTGCTGCATTTTGGCAGCGGTTAGCTCTCTCTCTAACTAGAAATTTGATAAGAGAAGTGCGAAAGGATTGCAGGCTAGATTCAAGGTATGCCAATTGTCCACGAAACTTTCAAGATTGGTTGAGTCTTAAGTGTACTTTAGTAAGAGTACGAAGGATCTAGTGGCCGTAATTATCTGTCCACTTAAGGCATTGCAAGCAAATTGTTTTTGAAAAGCGTTAGAAATTTGTTATTGCACACGTGGCGAGACAAGATGTGCTATGTTAGTCATTGATTTGTGATGACTTGTGATGGCTTGGGGCATTCTTATTGTTGATATAAATGTAGTGGAGCACCTACCCGTGTGATTTTTGTCTTGTAGAAGACTGTAGAGAAATTCTACGTGTTGTCCATTTTCCCTATGCTTTCTAGCTGACATAAACTATATTAGGACACTTGTACAAGCATACATATAGTTAATCACTCCTATCAGTTAAGAGGATGGATTTGATATTATTGAGCATTGATGCACACCTTTGTTTACTTGCCTTCTATGTGAGAGTGGCTCTATTGGCACATGAGTCGCCAATTTGGTTATAAGTTTGTAATGAGGGCACATGATGCCAAGTTAGGGTTCCGAAATTCGGAAACCGTGAATTATGAATACTCTAAGTTTCGGTACCACCGATTTTGAATTGTGCTTTCGCTCATTCTAATGTGTCATTAGTATGGTGTTCCGCTGACAGTCGTTGTTTTCCTTTTTTACTGCAATTTTTGTACTATTTTGTCATTATGCATAGTGTTTATATTGATATCGTACTCTGTTGTTTTTATTCTTATACTTGTCCAGGTTATCTAGTCCAGTAGATGTCTTGATTGTCCCTAATCACTACTCTACTGCGGTTAGTCTTGATACTTATTGGGTATCGCTGTGATGTACTCATACTATGCTTTTGCACAAATTTTATGCAGATCCAGGTATTTCGAAGTAAGTTGATCGTTAGCTAGTTATGCGGATTGTTGCTGCGGAGACTCAAGGTAAACATGTTGCTGCATTCGCAGACTTCAGAGTCACCTTCTAGTTTTTTATATTGCACTATTTTTTCTTATTTCGAAATAGTTGTATTTAGAGATTTTCTAGCTAAAACTTTATAAAGCTTATGACTTGTACTACCGGTTTTGAGATTGTAAATTTACATAGAGACTTCTATTTCAAAATTGTTAGATGTTAGTTATATATTATTGTTATTCCAATTAACGTTAGACTTAGCTAGTCTCTATTACTATGCCCCATCGTGATATCCAACAGAGGAAAATTTAGATCGTGATAATAAATATGAACATGGAGAGTGAATGTACTCAAACACATCGCGCTTGAACACGATCCTATTGAGTTAGTTCATAGAAAGGGGTATCTCTCTTCCTCGGATAATTATATTATGTGTATAATAATGAACAATATATGTTAAGAAATATTGTATTGATATCTCATAATAACTTTCCTATTTAGTGTAAATTAGATCCCACAGAATATGGATCACTAATTTGGTAGGTTAAAACTAGGCATAGATTGATTTGTATAATGTTTATATATACGTTTGTATTCTGTAAATATAGACACACAACTTCAACCAATTTCCTTTTCAAATAAAGCTTCACTTGTCCTTGAGTTTCATCATTGTTTCTTTCTTAAGTTGGTATAATAGCAAATGTTAATTTTTTCAAACGAATGCCAAGCGACATAAACAATACACAAAATCTCAATTCTAGCACTTCAAAAATCAGCTAGCAAAGCCTTGGTATGGACCCATCTAACCCATACGTTGTTCATCCTTCAGATCATCCCAATCATATGCTTGTTCTGAAGAAACTAAATGGCGCCAACTATCCATCATGGAGTAAATCCATGATACATGCCTTCACAGCCAAAAATAAAAATGGCTTTATCAATGGATCTATCAAATCACCTTCGCAATTAGAACAACCAATAGAATATGCACAATGGAATCAATGTAACATCATGATTTTATCATGGATTACACATTCTGTGGAACCCGATCTAGCCAAATGTATCGTTCATGCTAAGACTGCTCATTAAGTGTGGGAAGATCTTAGAGATCAATTCTCACAAAATAATGAACCAAGAATCTATCAGATCTAAAAGTCATTGGTGTCTCTTTCACAAGGTACAAATGACAGTTTCTGCTTACTTTACAAAACTCAAAAGCCTTTGGGACGAGTTAGATACGCACATATCAGTACCTACTTGCAATCAAATGAAAGCACATACTGAAAAAATGGAAGAAGACCGTGTAATACAATTTCTCATGGGACTAAATGACACCTACAATACCCAATGTTCGCCAAGCTTACTCTCTTGTTATTCAAGAAGAAACACAACGAGGTATGGCATCGGAACAAGTTGAAACTTTTTATATTGCTGCTACAATTCAAAGCCGTCCAAATAATTATGTAAAGAAGTACTAACACAAGCATTGTAAACATGCAATAGAGAGGGGCATACAATTGAAAATTGTAGGACTCTAAAATTTCATTGCAATTATTGTAACAAAAGAAGCCATATAGAGGATGGGTGTAAGTTAAAAAATGGTACATGGATTTCAAACAAATCAAGCAACCAAAATGGGCAGCAAGCATCATATAGGAGTCAAGGTAACTTGCAAAATATTGTTCCATCACCTAATGCTACAGATTTTTCTCAAAATTCACATGGACCTCATTCTCAAGAGACCAGTAGCTATTCGCATGGACTTTCCGCAAGTCAGCTTCAATAAATTGCTAATGCTTTGTCTAAGATGACTCAAAATCGTACTACGGGTAACATTGATGCTTATGCAAATGCGACAGGTTTATCTCATTTTCCAAATACTTCATGTAATTCCGTATTTAGTAAACCATGGATTTTAGATAGTGGATCTGCTGGTCATATAGCTTCTGATCCCATACTTCTTACACAAACAGAAACCCCATCAATACCAATTGTTAAATTACCCACTTAATCATCTGCTTCTATCACTTGCACAAGCACTATACCTTTCAATTTAGGTATCACCTAAACAATGTTTTATGCATTCCATCTTTCCACTTAAATTTAATGTGAGTTAGAAAAATCACTAAATGCTTTAAATTGATGTAGTATTTTATTTTCTACTGTCTGTGCCTTGCAGGACTTGGCTAAAGGGAAGATAATTGGCTCAGGTGAACAACATGGTGGTCTTTATTACATTTCCCCGTTTCAAAATATACCCTCTTCTCATCAAGTTTCTCAATTGGAAAACTTATGGCATATGCACCTTGGGCATCCATCACCATCTCGTCTTAAATTAGTCTCTTCATTATTATCTTCTCATAATATTTCTTTTAATGACAATTGTGTCGTTTGTCCTATGGCTAAACAAACTAGACTTCCATTTCTTCAAGTTCAATATCAAGTCATAATCCGTTTGATTTATTGCATTGTGATATTTGGGGTATGCATAGGATACCTACACATCCAGGGGAATGTTCCTTTCTTACTGTTGTGGATGATTTTACAAGATGCACTTGGGTGCTTCTTATGAAAAGAAAATCTGATACTCAAGATCTAATAAAATCCTTTATTGTCTTTGCTCGTACTCATATTCATGCCTCAGTTAAAACCATAAGGGTAGATAATGATGAAGAAATCTTATCCATGAGACGTTTCTTTCAATCTAAAGGCATTGAATGTCAACATACTTGCGTTTCAATTCCTCAACAAAATGGAGTAGTTGAATGTAAGCATCGCCATATTCTAATTGTAGCAAGAGCGTTACAATTTCAATCTCATGTACCTCTAACTTTGTGGGGAGAATGTGCATTAACAATTGTCTACCTCATCAATAGAATTCCATGACTATTATTATCTTCTAAATTTCCTTTTGAGTTATTAGATAATCGCCCACCATCACTTGATCACTTGAAAGTTTTTGGTTGTCTATGTTACGCTACAATTGTTAATCCTACTCATAAATTTGATTCTCGTGCCAAATATTGCATTATTGTTGGGTATCCTACAGGTTAAAAGGGTTACAAACTTTATGATTTGGATACTAAAAAAATTGTAAGCCGAGATATCAAATTTTTTAGAAACCACTTTTCCATTCTCATCTTCACCAAATCCACACTCTATGCGGCATGATTCTTCTCCTAATTACATGGACAATTTGTAGTATACACTATCTTCCATTAATAATTCACACTCAATCATCCCAACCATGATGTACATGAACCCACATCTTATGAATCATTGTCTCCAGCAGAACCCATTGAAGCATCAGAAATATCAGAAGCCCAACCCACAAATGCTGAAACTTCACCTTCAATTGAAACTACTCTTGCACCTGATATTACAACTAGCCCCTCAACCGAATCGACGACACCTGCTTCCACTCCTACATATCTTTCCATACCTCCCATTTGACAATCCCTCTGCACTAAGCAACCTCCGGCATGGGAAAAAGACTACATACTGTCATCAAAGGTCAAGTCACTCTAACCCAACACCAAGTTCTCAATCAGGTACTCATTATCCTCTTTATCATTTTCTTTTATACTCTCGTTTATCATCTGCACAATGTACTTTTTTAGCTAACATTACAGGTCACAGCGAGCCTACCTCATATGATCAAACAATCCATACCTCACTGGAAACAAGCCATAAAAACAGAATTAGAAGCACTCCAATAGAATAATACATGGAGTCTGGTACCTCTTTCTGACGGACATAAACTCATTGGTTGCAAATGGATCTATAAAATTAAGTACAAGTCAGTTGGTACAATTAAACGATATAAGGCTCGTCTTATTGCTAAAGCATATACTCAAGTAGAGGGTACTGATTATCAGGAAATGTTATCTCCTACAGCTAAACTTACTACACTTCGTTGTCTCCTTATTGTTGCTGTTGTACGCAATTGGTTTTCCTACCGGTTAGACGTCCAAAATGCATTCCTTCACGGCAACTTGAATGAAGAAGTGTACACGGATCCTCCACTTGGCCTTCGCCGACAAGGGGAGAACGTTGTATGTCGGCTACACAAATCTCTTTATGGTCTCAAACAGGCATCAAGAAATTAGTTTCTCACCTTTTCAGAAACTATTCAAAAGGCCGGTTACAAACAATAAAAACCAGACTATTTTTTTTTACCAAGGCCCAAAGTACTTCATTTACTACAATTTTGATTTATGTTGATGATATTCTTCTTACAGGAAATGATATTAAATAAATCGAGCATCTCAAAAGGTTCCTTCTTAAACGCTTCAGCATCAAAGATCTTGGAAATTTGAAATATTTTTTGGGGATTAAGTTTTCCAGATCACATAAAGGTATTTTCATGTCTCAAATGAAATATATATTAGATATTTTACAGGATTCAGGACTTCTAGGGGCGCGCTCAGACAAGTTTCCAATGGAACAAAATTTAAAACTTACTCCTACACATGGAGAATTATTGAGCGATCCAACCAAGTATAGAAGGTTAGTCGATAGAATAATTTTACTATTACAAGACTTGACATAGTCTACTCTGTTCGCACACTAAGTCAATACATGCACGAGCCTCAAAAACCTCATTGGGATGCTGTTGTACGGGTGCTCAAATATATTAATGGTACTCCAGGTCAAGGTTTATCATTCTTTTCCTCCAGTAATCTTACTTTAAAGTCCTTTTGTGATTCGGATTGGGGAGGTTGTAGTGACACACGAAGATCAGTTATAGGATATTGCATTTTTGTTGGCAATTCTCTTATCTCATGGAAGTCCAAGAAGCAATCGAACATTTCAAGATCGTCCGCAGAAGTTGAATATCAAATGATGGCTAACACATGCTTGGAGCTCACATGGTTACAATACATACTACAAGATCTAAAAGTCCCACAGGAAACTCCTACACAATTATTATGTGACAATCATGCAGCTTTACACATTATAGCGAATCCTGTCTTTCATGAACGTACAAAATATATTAAAATAGATTCTCAGATAGTTCGAGAAAAATTACAAGCTGGGATGATCAATCCATCATATGTACCTGCACGCTTCAGTTGGAAAATATATTTACAAAGGCACTGGGAAAGGATCAGTTTGTGACACTACGCAACAAGTTGGGACTTCATTATACTCACTCTCCAACTTGAGAGAGAGTATTAAGAAATATTATATTGATATCTCATATTTACTTTCCTATCTAGTGTAAATTAGATCTCATAGAATATGGATCACTGATTTGGTGGCTTAAAACTAGGCATAGATTGAATTGTACAATGTGTATATATGCGTTTGTATTCTGTAAATGTAGACACGCAACTTCAACCGATTTCCTTTTCATCTAAAGCTTCACTTGTCCTTAAGCTTCATCACTGTTTCTTTCTTAAGTATATTCAATTCCCCTATTTTTCGGTATATTTACTTTTTTATATTTTAACACGGTTCATCGAAAAACATCGCTCTACCATTAGTGCATGGTTCTTCAACTGTTAAAGACCTGCTATGAGACCTTACTTTTATAGATTTTCTTTATTTTGAATAAATGCACATCAAGTTGTCCTATCTACTAGGTTTCTTTGCAATTTATGTGGTTATTTTTCAATGTCTAAGAGTAATACCAACAAATACAAAAAGGACACATGATATCATTTATTTTCAAAGGAATAGCTACTTACTCGAAAACTATGCCAATAAATTATTTTCTGGTCATAGATCTACAGTGATAGGTACGAGTTCTTGGGAACTCAGTAGCTTTTATCTAGACCTGTATTTATATTAAGAAATCTATTAAATGTATAAGAATTTTTATGTAGGAACCCAATAACAAAATGTCTTGCTGGTTCAATGGTAAGGTTTGGAACCCATACTTATTTCCCCGAAACCCACAATGCAAGTTCGAATCCCGTCAGCTTACTTTAATTTTCCCATATATTTTGGCACAAAGTTTTATGTATTTTCGTTACCATCTTTTTTAACTTTGTTATGTTTATTTAATTAAAATAATAAAAGGAAAGACTTACTAAAATAAAAGGTATACAAGTCAACATCAGCAAAAAGAAAGATTCCATTTTCCTTCCCAATTCCCATTCTTAACTCAAACGTTCAAAGGAAATTAGGTTTTACAATTTCACATTATTTCTTTTATTCTTGACTGCCTCTGTTTTAACAGGCAGGTGGCAGCCACTCAAAATTAAAAGCTAGTTTTAATTTCTTCACTTATTTCTACTCCATTGCAACAAGTATTTTGATTTGCTTCATCCTCTTTTTCTTTTTTTTTTTTATTGTTTTCCTATCATGAGTAGAGAGGGTTTTGAGAAAATGAATAGCTAAAGTTTATTTTCAGTTAATAAATAGTGAAATTACATAGATTGTGGTTTGATTGTTCTTAGTTAGTTAGTTATCTTGATATCTAAGAGAAAAAATAAAAATACAGTGGAATAAAAACCCCTTTTGTCTCTCTAGCCCGTAATATATGATAATATAAAAGTATTCAATTAAGTTAAAGAAAAAGATCAAGAAGTAGAAGAGTTATATGTGAAATCATATCAGAGACCAATAAAAAAATAATATGTTGCAAAGTGATCTGTTGATTAGCATTCGTTAATGCAATGTTTAATTTGTTTCTTATAATTTATAGGATATTTTAGTTAGAGTCAAGATGATCAAGAGATTCTTCATGCCGCAAACCTCTTCAGGTTCTACTTCTTGTTCTCCTTCACTAAGCTCTCTTTCATGTCTAGTGGTTAATTATAATAATGTCAATTCTTCTCAATCATCACACCTACATAATATGTTGGATTTGAATCCTCTTGAACGCGATCCTGGTGAAAGAAAACAAACTTCAGAATATCCTGCTAATTTAAGTAATCGAGTGAGAAGGCATTACATTGAAAATGGACCTTGTCAACTTAGAGAGTTTGGTTTTCCAAATACAAATTTTGGTGAAAAAATGCATCATTTTAATCCTGAATGGTTTAAGACTTCATTATCTGAATGGTTAGAATATAGTATTAAAAAGATATAGCAATTTGCTTATGTTGTTACTTGTTCAAAAATGAAATTGGCGGATATGAAAAAAAAAAGTCAATGATTCTTTTACAATAGATGGTTTTAGGTCTTCGAATAAAGGTATAGAATGGCTTAACGCGCATGTAAATAGAAACTCATACACTTTAATTCCTGTCATAATAGTTTGCACGTAAGTTAATTTGCATGACTCTCGGCGTATAAAACTACTAGAAACTATTTACTTTTATGAGTCTAGCACTTCGTAAATAAAGATAAGATCCAAGTGAGTTACTTTTATGCATGGAAAAAGTAAATTTTTAATTATGAGCTAAGCTATTTAAAATCTCTACAAAGATTGTCCATGTGAATTAGTAGCATGAAAACTATGAAAACACCCGTTATGATTACTAAATTATATGTATAATGTAAAATTATTCGTCTTTAAATGAATTAGGAGTTTTAAAGTCAAAACCATAAAAAGCAATTTTTTTGGTTTAATCGGTTGGTATCGAAATTTATTGATCTCGACTAATTAAGTTTAACATTGTACGTTCAACCCTCTCTATAATTGTCTCGTTTGTTTTGATATTTTTTGGCTTTTATAGTGAATGTCGGTATACACCTATAACATCATTTGATGTTTAAATATTTTTTTTTTGGCAGCTATTACAAAAAAATTTGGCGAGTTCGATCATCAGGAGGGACAAAAGAGAGATGCTTTCTATCAGTCAAAAGCGGATATCGCCCCCCATGCTGCCACGGTCCGCATATCCAAAAATTAATTATTTTTTCCTTTATATTGTTGCATATTGAAGAAAGCTAATATATTATTAATAATTTCATAACTAAACGTTTAAAGACTTAAATTCTAAGATAGACATTTTAAAGCTACCTAAAAAAATAAATTATTTCAAGATTGATGAAAGAACTTTGTAATTGTAGCTTATAGATTTCATTATCTTACTAGTTATATAACGTTTGAATTGGCAAAGAATCGTTTCCAATGTTTCGGAAAAAATATATCCAATAGCTTTCCTTTAAAAACAGTCTAAAAGCTTAACAATTAAAGTTTCTTTTTAAATATTTTTGCAATTTATCTAGTGCAAAGGAAATCATGTGCAAATCGACATATGTTATATCTTATGCAAGACAAAAACTTTGTTTATTGGGAGTTAATGTGCGCATATTTTTAGAATTATTATTAGTAATCTTAAAGGATTTATGTCATTATAATTAGGGGCGAATTTAAGGGCGCAAGGGGGTTCACCCGAACACCCTTCGTCGAAAAACATTATATATATATATATATATATATATATATATATATATATATATATATATATATATATATATATATATATATATACACACACACACACACTAGATGATATATATGTGCGATGCACTTGCCCAATTGTTGCTCCTTTCTTATTTTCTTCTTTTTAATATCTTTTGGTCTATTGCTAATTACACACTTTATTCGTCTTTAGGGAAAGAAAAAAGAAAACAGACATTTGTGTAATAATGTATAGAATCACATTTACTTGTATTTTTTTAATCTATTACGTTATGTGTATTTTAATTTTTATGAAATCGTATTACTATATCACTTTATTATACTTGTCGAAGTCCGACACTTTGTTGTACAAAGATTATACAATACTTCAAGTATAATATAGAGTATTTCTACGTAGGTTCTACACATATCTATTTAAAAAAATAATTATGCACCACCAAACATAAAAATTGATGGTAAAAAATGATTGAAAAGTCAATTGAAAAATAATTCATGATGTATTTTTTTCATTGTTTAAATTGAATATATATGCTTCTACTCTTTTGTATTTTCAATTGTGTTAATGTGTTGATTTTTCTTCTTATATTAATCAAAATTTGAATAATAAAACATATTTATTTTATTTTCAAATAGTTGACGATTTTTTTGTTCTATGAAATAATAATCGTATTTTTTAGTTACCCAAAAATTTTACAAGAAATTTATATTTTATTCTAGTTTAATGACATACCTGAATAATTTACTAAAAACAAAATTATTTTTCAATCACTCTGAATACTAATCAAATTGACCTTAAAGAAGCATTCCAATCGTTTTCTAGTCTCATTTTATATGATTGAGATACTCTAGGATGTAATATAACTTTCTTTACTATAATTATTTGTCGAGATTTTTTTTAAATAGTTAATTTAATATTTATGTATGTTAAAATTTATATTATGTTGAATTCTTTATTTAATACACATGAAGTACCCAATTAACTTTAATCATAGAGGGAAACGTACAATCCTGCATAATGATACTTCTTATGTTGCATAATATGTAATAAAAAATCCAAAATTAATTGTCTAATATTTTTCAGATTATTCTTACATAATTTTGTATAGAGGGAATCATTATAAACAATATTCAATATTCTATAATAAATAAATAAAAAGAACTTGATACTATATTTTATTTTTAAATATTTTTTCCTAATTTTATAAAGTGTTCCAATTAAAATTGTAATTTAATAAGGACTTGTATAAATAATATCAATTGACACTAATATAAGAACACCCTAATAAAAATTTGTGTAATTTATTTCTACTTTTTTTTGTTAAAATATAGTCAATAAATAAAACAAATGAAATAATATTTCTTAAGGAGATAATATAATTGCTATATATAAATGTATGTAGCCATTGTATATTTTTTTATCAAATGAACGTTGAATTATAAAATTATCAAACAGATGATTTTTTTAATTAAAAGTACTAATTAAGAGACAAAAAAAAGTAAAAATAGTCTGCGTTTAAATAAATTGAAGAGTAACATTAATTAAGTAGTGCATTTAAAGAAAAAGATAGTTAAGGTTGAATGGGAAGTGGGTTCACAAGAATTCATTGGTTTGGGCTATGTTACTTTTGGGGTTTTCCCTTATTACAAACCCAAAATCAATCTTTTAAGCCTATTTACAAGTAAACAATGTGGTTATATTTTTTAAATGACCATAATGCCCTTGGTCAACCTCCCTTTTCTTTTCTATATATATATATATATACATACATAATGCCCTTGGTCAACCTCCTCTTCTCTTTTCTATATATATATATATATATATATATATATATATATATATATATATATATATATATATATATATATATATATATATTAGGTTTTGAACCCTCTTAACACATTCCAAAAGTATAATTTAGTGATCAAGGGAGTTCAAACCTTAATAAGGTCATATCAATTCTCACTAGCTATAAAAAAATATTTTAGAACCCCTTCCTGAAGATTCTGCCGCCGTCAATAACCTAGTTGTTTGACTTTAAAAATGTTTACAAGCATTTATGAATTCAGGAACAATCAATAAAAATGAAGGGCCAATCATAGCTAGCAAGTTGTAACATATCTGAAATCTAATAAGAAAAAGATAATAGAAATAATTGTATGGGCAGCAGAAAATATTGGTGATCTTTATTCATGATAATGGATTAATCTGCCTCTCCATGGAGATGTTCAGATCTTTACAATCATGTTTTGAGAGATCTACTGTTATTCTGTTTTTTGTTTTGGATTCTCACTCTGTGTTTTACTCTGTATTTCTTAGAGTCCCCATGGGGAGAGAGTGGAACCCCTTTTCTGATGTATGCCCTTGTATTTATAGACGTTTGCTGTACGAATTGAATCTCTTGGAGATTGGGCCCCTATTGGGAGGTTATTTCGGACATATCCGAGAAGGGTCGACCCCGACCAAGGCTTTGGATGGATATGGATAGTATTCTTGGTTGAAGCAATCCGGACGTCGATTATATTCGTGCTGGTCGAGAGGAATAGTTAACCTAATTAATTAACACGGGATCAAATTATGACTCATACACTAGTTTTGGCACAGCTTATCCTGATTTGGATATTCTGAGTTTTGGTAGGCTGCACATTGCGAGGAGATTGCATGTGTAATGCCGAGGATAATAAAAGTGGGCGTCAATAATGTGCAATAACCGAGTTATTCTTTTTAGGTTATTCTATTCAATTCAAAGTTTCAAAATTTGATAGTCAGGATACTATCTACAATCAACATAGATAAGACCTTAACCTCGAAATCGTAGAAATTTTCTTTGTTGGCAGTCAACTGGCTTCATTTTCTTTTTCCTATCAGAAACTTACACGTGGAGCCTCCTGCCTAAGATCAACCTTGAATCGGCGGTTTAAATTGTCTACACTACAATGTGAAAATGTCGCAGTTTGGCATCTCTCTTGGAAATACCTTTTGCCTACAGACTAGTACGTAGTTTTATCTTCTTCAAATAGATTAACTTTATATGAGGAAATTAAACAAATTCAGTTTTAATTCAAATTCAGTTTTACAAGTTCAGTTTTTATTCAAATTCATGTAGCAATTATTTATCCTTGCTGTAGCTGTCAAGTATCGGGCTCGGACAAGTTACGAACCAAAGGAGTAGTAATATTTTAAGGGGAAAATGGAGACATTCGATCTAAAACTTGGTCCTTCTGATTTATATGTTTCTTGCTTTCTAAGAGTATATATATATATATATATATATATATATATATATATATATATATATATATATATATATATATATGCATTTGCTTCTGCAATCATTAAAAGAAGATAAACTGATTATGTAATATCAATTATATAAACGGCCACCCAATTGTTAACCCCAAGAAAAATTGGAAGCTTTTACTCAATTTTTAAATAATAGAGATAGAAAGAAAAACAAGTTGAAAGTAAACTTGCTACTACCAAAAAAAAAAAAGAATAATACATAAAAATATCTCTGAACCTTTTGAATTTTGATTTACATATCTAAACTGTGTTTTTCTTGTATTATTTCGTTGACCCTTTTTAGTTTTAATTACAATGCATCATAGTTTAGATATGAAAGTTACAAATAGAACCAAATTTAAGAAGGGTTTTATGTAATATTCCAACAGAAACAGATTATTCGATGGAGTTACTAAAATGCCCTCCTCCTTAGTTGTTAATCCTATAAATTTTTTTTAATTTTTAAAAAGGATAAAGAGAAACAGCAGTTGGAATTTGCAAGGAATGATTCGAGTTGGAGAAGAAGGAGACAAAAACAGGTGGGAAGCAATTGACTACTTTTAGCACTCTTTGCTTCCAAGGAATTATGGCATTATGCCTTCTTCCTTATCATTACATGCACTATATTTTCATTATTGTTTACCACTGAATAAACAGTAATTGTCTCTATATGCTTTCCTTAATTAATCACTCCCTACTAGAGTACATACTATATATATGTCCTATCTACAATAATTATCTATTCTACGTTGCCATATTCATTCTTTATAAGCATTCAATTTTTCTGATGCTCTTCGTAATTAATTGATGGTCAATTTTTTAAAAGAGAAGTGTAATTGATTTGAACTAAATTGGAATAAGTATTACTCCTATAATTTCACTTTCGATTTTAGTGGTTTTCGTTATTCTTTTTGCTATTAGACTTCGAATGTGCTTGCTTCTGGTGGGGGAATGGAAAGAGAAGGAAAATGAGCCTTTGTAAGGAAAAGCCTAAATCTTTTTTTTCTTAAACAGTAGGAAATATATTAATAATAACTAAGCATCAAGTTTTGACATATTACAATCCATACTGCCGCAGTTTGCACTTACATTTGCACTACAGCCTTCAAAGGCATCAACATTCCTTAACGCAGCCAACTCAGTGCATATATTAGCAGAAGTAATTTTTATAGAATAAAAGCCCTCCATGTCCCTTTGATACTGTGCCGGAAACAGCCTCTCTACCCTTTCGGGTAGGGGTAAGGCCTGTGTACGTATTACCCTCCCCAGACCCCACTTTGTGGGAACATACTGGGTAGTTGTTGTTGTTGTTGTTGTCCCTTTGATACTGTGTCATCGCCGGTTCAAGTGGGGTAGCTAAAAGATAAAGCTTATTTATGTTGCACTGCATGAGTGCATCCCTAGCCAAAACATGTGCCACTGTATTTCCTGTCCTGTCCTGAAGCTATGCTTGAGGGTTACCTGCCCTTTTTGCCTCGCTTGAAGAAGTAACAACATGCATGGAGAAATTAAACTTATGTAAGTAGGGTGGTCATGTTCAATCATGTTTATTCACTACAAAAAAAAATTGGAATTACCTACGAACATTGTCGCTAATCTGTCGCTAAAATGCTCGTAGGTAACAGAATTTCTTGATAATCCATTACTAATTTGTCTCTAAGTGATATTAGCGATGAATTTTTCTATTTAGCTACAGAATTTATTCGTCGCTAAAACCTAATTTTTTTAGTAGTGATTGTTTCTGATGCATCCGTTTCAATTTCTACTGGAGGCTGTGGTTGATAACCATCTTGAGGCCTTCCTGTAGAGCTTGAAGTTCCACTTGAGCTGATGAGAGTGTGGTCACTTTCATGGTGAACGCCATTATCCAGCGGCCTGCATGGTTTCTGACAACTCCTCCAAGTCCACCTTGGCTTTTATCAGTATTGAAGGCACCAGTTATGTTTAGTTTAAGCCAACCTTGTGGTGGCTTGTGCCATCTACTAATCCCATGTGTTCGTCAGTAAAACAAAAATTTAGAAAGTTCAAACCAAGCGTGAGCCTGAAAATCAAGAAGGAAGTTACCAAGCAGATCAAAGCCAAAGTTCTCAAGATGGTTGAGTACCCAACCTGGTTAGCTAACAATGTGCCAGTTTTGAAGAAGGATGGGAAGGTGTGAGTATGTGTTGACTACCGGATTTAAACAGAGCAAGTCCCAAGGACGACTTCCCACAGAAAAATATACACCTCTTGATTGATCATTGTGCCAAACATGAACTTCACTCCTTTGTAGATTGCTTCGCGGGTTATCTCCATATCTGGATGGATGAAGAAGATACAGAGAAGACAGCTTCATCACGTCGTAGGGTGTATAATAATTACAAGATTATGCCCTTCGGCCTGAAGAATGCCGGGTCTACTTACATGAGAGCCATGACAACCATCTTCCATGATACGGTACATAAAGAAATAAAGGTGTCTGTGGACGATGTCATTATCAAATCCAAGAGGGCCGCATATCACATAGCGGTCCTGAGAAAGTTCTTTGACAGGCAAGGGAGATACAATTGACATTGAATCCCCAAAGTGTGCATTCAGGGTTTGCTCCGGAAAATTATTAGGATTCATTGTCAGTCATCAAGGGATCGAACTGGATCTGACTAAAGTCAAACCTATCCAACAGTTACCACCACCTAAGAGCAAAAAGGAAGTAATGAGCTTCTTAGGGCGTCTTAACTACATCTGTCGATTCATAGTACAACCCACAATCACATGTGAACCCATCTTCAAGATACTGAGGAAAGACGTTGAAAAAAGCTGGACAGGGGATTGCCACAAAGCTTTTGACAAAATCAAGGAGTACCTATCCACACCACCAGCTATGGTCCCGCCAGAACTAGGATGACCTTTGTTACTCTATTTGTCCGTGTTGGATGGAGCCTTCGGGTGTGTTTTGGGACAATATGACAGACATGAAGAAAGGATCAAGTCATCTATTACTTGAGTAAGAAGTTTACACCTTTTGAAGCACGATATTCTCTACTTCAACGCACTTGCTGTGCTTTGACCTGGACAGCCCAGAAATTAAGGCATTACTTCTCTGCCTACACTATATATCTCATATCCAGGATGGATCCTCTAAAGTACATATTTCAGAAACCCATGCCTACCGGGAAGTTGGCTAAGTGGCAAATACTATTTACTGAGTTTGATATCATCTATGTGATTCAGAAGGCGGTTAAGGGACAAGCATTGGCAGATCACCTTGCTGAAAATCCGGTGGGAGGAGAATATGAACCCTTGAAAATGTATTTTCCTGATGAAGAAATATTATTCGTATGAGATACTAAAGCATATGACGGTTTGAGGATGTTCTTTGACGGAGCCGCAAAACTCAAAGGAATAGGCACTGGAGCAGTTTTGGTATCAAAAATGGGTCAGCATTATCTACTATCTGCTAAACTCAGATTTCCCTCCACTAACAATATGGTAGAATATGAAGCCTACATACTAGGGCTCAACATGTTAGTTGACATGAACATTTAGGAGTTGTTGGTGATCGGTGATTCAGATTTTCTTTTGCACCAGGTACAAGGAGAGTGGGCCACCAAGAATTCCAAGATATTTCCATATCTGCACCATGTGCAAGAATTGAGAAGGAGGTTTACAAAGATAGAATTTCGATATGTGCCCAAAATTTAGAATGAGTTTACCGACGCATTGGCCACTTTGTCATCAATGATACAGCATCCGGACAGAAGTACATTGATCCCATTCTGGTGAGGATCTATAATCAGTCGGTATATTGTACCTATATGGAGGAAGAAACAGATAGAAAACCTTGGTTCCATGACATCAAGGAATACTTATCTAAAGGGGAATACCCGGAGCATGCAAACTGCATTAAAAAATGCACGCTCCAGAGATTGTCAAATCACTTCTTCCATAGCAGAAGGAACCTGTAAAGAAGAACTCCTCATTTGGGTTTACTGAGATGTGTCGACGCAAAAGAGACTTCTAAGTTACTTGAAGAGATACATGCTGGGACGTGAGGTCTACACATGAATGGATTTGTCTTGTCTAAGAAGATACTCAAGGTAGGTTACTTTTGGATGACCATGGAAACAAATTGCATTGAGTATGTCTGCAAATACTTTCAATATCATGTGCCTGCCAATATGACAAAATTGTCGCCAAACGAGCTCAATGTGACAAGCTCACCTTGGCCATTCACTGCCTAGGGAATGGATTTTATTGGTCCAATTGAGCCCACTACTTCAAACTATGGTGGCAATTGATTACTTCACAAATCGGGTAGAAGATGCATCTTACAAAGCTGTAACCAAGAAAGTTATTGCAGATTTTGTCAAGGATCGTATTGTCTGCCGGTTCAGAGTTCTTGAGTCAATTATTACTGACAGCGCCGCCAATCTCAAAAGTGATCTAATGAAAGCTATATGTGAAGCTTTCAAAATCAAACACATTAATTCCACATCATGCAGACCTTAGACGAACGGATCTGTATAAGCCGCCAACAAATATATCAAGAAGATACTAGGGAAAATAGTAGAGAACCACAAAAATGGCATGAGAAATTACCCTTTTCTCTATTGGAATACCGCACCACGGTATACATATCGACGAGGGCAGCTCCTTCCATGTTGGTTTATGGTACTGAGGCTGTCAACCCAGTCGAGGTAGAGATTCCTTCTTTAAGGATCATACAGGAAGCTGAACTTAGCGATGCCGAGTGAATGATGAGTCACAATGAACAATGGGCCCTTATTGATGGAAAGAGGATGAACGCAGTGTGTCACATACAACTTTATCATAATAGAATGTTCAGATCTTTCAACAAAAGGGTCAAACCAAGATAGTTTGCACCGGGGTAGCTGGTGTTGAAGAAAATCTTCCCACATCAAGATGAAGCCAAAGGGAAATTCTATCACAACTAGCAAGTTCCGTACATGGTTCACAAAGTACTGACATGAGGAGCACTCATACTTGCAGAAATGGATGGAGAAGTCTGGCCAATATCGATCAATTCAGACGCAGTCAAGAGATACTATGCTTAGATATTTTATATATCCTCATTTGATATAATTAAACTACGCTTGACCTGATTTCCGTTTAAGAGGGGATACGTAGGCAGCCTTATACGTTCGGTCATATTATAATAAAACTTTCATTTCTCCCACAAGATCAAAAATAGGGGTAGAATTTTAAGGAGGGTCCTCAAAATTCTGGAGGAAGTTCGACCAACGCCAACATGCATCAGATGATTAGTATTCAATTAAAAACCGAGGCAGAAAGATCCTCAAATTCCTAAGAAGGTTCAGCAAGGCCTATTATCCGCTAATAGTCAAAGATCATCTACCGGACTGGGCAGAATGTTTAGGAGGACCATCAAAATTCCAATATGAGATAACTGCAATGCCTTTGAAATGTGTTACAGTCATTAGTTCATCAAAATTATTTAATATATCAATATATTTCTAAAACGGCTCTATTATATCAATACTTGCATATTTTTAAAAACTCTATTCCTATAACGACGGCCAGGTATCACCCAGGGGAACTTGAAAGGCTTTCAGAACGGAACAGAGCAAAACCAGCCGAGGAAGCTAGAACCAACCTTCCCTCACAAAACTTACAAATTTTCTTTGAACGCAAGCATATCTGACATAGCAATAACATCCGCAAATATATGCACGCAGTAAGATTACTATAGACCAGACCATCACACACCTCTAGCTAAGACATATGCTACTCTTACTCAATGATTGCTCATTACATGAGGCTAATCCTTCCCTCCATATTTGCATGAGTCTAATTCCATGAGGCTAATCCTTGCTTTCATATTTGCATGAGTCTAATCCTTGACTCCATGAGGGTAATCCTTGCCTCCTTATTTGCATGAGTCTAATACTTGACTCCATGAGGCTAATCCCTACCTCTCCACATTGCATGAGGCTAATTACTACCTCCCTATTTGCATGAGTCTAATCCTTGACTCCATGAGACTAATCCTTGCAGCCATATTGGCATAAGTCTAATCCTTGACTCTATGAGGCTAATCCTTGCCTATATATTTGCATGAGTCTAATCCTTGACTCCATGGGGCTAATGCTTGCCTCCATATTTGCATGAGTCTAATCCTTGCCTCCATACTTTCATGGGCTAATCTTTGCCTCCATATTTTCATGAGTCTAATCCTTGACTTCATGAGGCTAATCCTTGCCTCCATATTTGCATGAGTCTAACTGTTGACTCCATGAGGCTAATCCCTGCCTCCCCACTTGCATGAGTCTAATCCCTAACTCCATATTGCATGAGGCTAATCCCTGCCTCCCTATCTGCATGAGTCTAATCCTTAACTCCACACTTGCATGAGTCTAATCCTTAACTTATCACCTACATGAGGCTAATCCTTGCCTCTATACCTACATGAGGCTAATCCTTGCCTCTACATTCGTATGGGACTAAGCACTGTCCCTTTTGCACAAATATTACTCTATTTTACTATCTATTTGCTTTCCAATCGGTCTAAGCTCTACCCTCCATTTCACAAGACTAATCATTGTCTTGATAACGTCATGACTATTGCATATCATGGGCATAAATATCACAAATCTATCCAAACTCGTCATTGTCTAAAGACATCATCCTCATAGTCAGAAGACGCCATGCCATGGCCTGAGGATCTCTCAAACTTGCATATCATTATTAAAAGGCATCATGGCTTGAAGGCACCATCTTGATGGCCTAAAGTATCATTTCATGGCCTGCAAATCCCTCACTGAATAATCCATGGCCCATCATGGTCTGAGGACGTCATCATTAACCGTTCGAGATAACCTTCATGGTCCAAAGCGAATTTGCATCATGTTTAAATAATCGCAAATACATGTTTGTAGCGTCTTTTATCTGTAGGTGATCAATTGCAACCGCTATCCTACAAAAGCAATCTCGCTCTAGTTCCCTCAACTGTCCCGAGCTTTAATCGCTCACCATAACCGCTTCGACATCGCGTGTTCGTTCTTGCAATAATTTCATCGGCGTATTTCGCCAATGAATCCAGAACTACACGTGGCCTGATTTCTGTAAAACCAGTTACATGTAGGCAACTCAAAGACCAAAGTTCGGCCTCTATCTTTCAAAAACATCCCATTCGGTCAAAATTGACCATCATTTCTTTACCCAAAAACTCTTTCGTCCTTCTTGGGTAAAGAGGATCAGTTGCTGATACCTAATTTTTTCCTATATTTTTTTATATATGCATAAAATACCTTCAATATATATATATATATATATATATATATATATATATATATATATATATATATATATATATATATATATATATATATATATATATATATATATATATATATATATATATATATATATATATATATATATATATATATATATATATATATATATATATATATATATATATATATATATATATATATATATATATATATATATATATATATATATATATATATATATATATATATATATATATATATATATATATATATATATATATATATATATATATATATATATATATATATATATATATATATATATATATATATATATATATTTAGTATTTTAAAGTTAAATTGCATATAATTGAAATATTAGCGTTATTAATATATAACTGCATTTATATGAATCAAATTGATCATCTACATTTTAAAAATGTTAAATATATATTTTTAATCATTTTAGTATACAAAATTATTTTCCAAAAATTAGTTGTTATTTATTATATATAAGGGAAAAGTGGCTATTTAAAATATAGCCATATTCACTTTCAATTAAAGACTAAATTGAACCCAACCCCAGCCCAATTTCATACTAAAGTACCCGATCCAACCCCTGAACCCGCCTACTCGACCCAACATGAATTAAATCCTGGTCGTTGATCTGGGAGATCAACGGCCTGTATCAATCCCTTTTTTTTTTATCTCAAACGACCCCTAATCCTAGCCTCATTTCCAAATTCCGCCGCCTCAGTAGTATCTCATCTCTCAATTAACCACTCAACCTAACCCTAGATCATCTCAACCACCGGCCTCCTTCTCCGATCTTCTCCGGTGACCAACCTTTAACCCATAAGCCTTCAATGACTCTTCTATTGCCATGCCCATCCTCTCTGAGGCCTTCAAGTGTCGTGAGTCATGCCGACTTGTATCTAGGGTTTGCTATTTGGTTTTTCCTGGATACTCCGATGTGATTTCAAGCAAAATTACATTGTATTTGTTACGGTCTTTGGGTTTTCAAACAATTTCTTTCATCTCTACTTGTGTTCTTCTGAAAATCTAATTTTTGCTTACATCTCCTAGATCTGTACGACTATTAAATGATTTGAGTCTATTCTTTTGATTTTTTATACTGTTCTTGAATCTCTTTTACAAGAATCATCGATTTCAAGTTGTTTTCACCTTCTTCTAAAATGAGGGTTTTCGGAACCTCTTCTAAAACTTTGTTTAAACTTCTATCCCTTGCATATTTTGACTGATTCGATGATTGTACTGCTTTTTCAACTCGCCTATGTTAAAAGCACTAATTTTTCTAGATTGTCTTTGTTTGGTTCTGTGTGTTAGCATGACTAAATGATTCTTGTTTAAATTTTTGTGGTTACCTTGCCTTGAATATGTTCTTACTGAGTTCATAGCCTAACTTATACCACCTCTATGTGATTATGTTCTTCTTGATTGTTCAAGACTTGCCTGTTTCTATCGATATTGTTGAACCTGCATGTTTTCTATAAATGGTTGTTCTTACTCTATTATATGCTGAGTATTGAATCATGACTTCCTCTTGATTGGTTTTGGATTCTTTATTTTATGTTTTGATTGAAGGATCTTCCTTTAAACCCTAAATTTCTACCTCGTCTATTTAAGTTAACTAATTCGCCTACCTTGTTTGTTGAGGTACTTTATTATTACTGAACTGTTTCCTTAATGGGAGTTTTCTGAACTTAACCCTAATTATATACGCTATACTTACTAAATTTGAATCTTACTTTATTAGTCATGCACCGATTTATTTTCTTGTTTGTCACTTGTTCTTACCGTTTGAGTTAATTCTCTTAACTTAAGAGGAGTACTTACCTTGATTTCCTAATTGATTGATTCTGAGTTCCACAATTACTGATGAACTTTGATTTTTACCGTATTCGCGTTCACGATGAACAAACTGGTGGCCCTTCCCCCGATACCCTACGCGTTCGCATGTGGGAGGACGTGTACACAAATGGTCTCCCCCCTGAGCTTCGCGTTCACGTCTCAACCTTCACATTCACGAAGAAGCCAAAATGGCACCTAGGATCTTTGCCTTACGTGTTCGCGAGAGGGACCACACGAGCGCGAAGGTTAAAATCCCAGGGCACTTACAACAGAAAATTTGCAACACTTCTTAAGCGAAAAACCATTCTTGAACCTTCGGGGCTCCCAACCAAACACATGCACTAACTCAACATCATCATACGAACTTATGCATGCGATCAAATTGCCTAAATAACCTCAAAAATAATGAATCAAACCTCAAATCAAGAATTTTTCCCAAAACTTCATCAAGTTTCAAATTTAGAACTTTAAGTCCGAATCACGTTAAACGACATCCGTTTTTAAACAAACTTTACAAGAAGGACTTAAAACACATATAAGATCAATACCGAACGCCGGAACAAAAATACGGGTCTGATACCATCGCTTTCTAATCAGATTTCATTTCCAATTTTTCTTAAATATTTTCAGAAAATAATTTTTCTAAAAAAATTTATTTTTCGGGCTTAGGACCTCGAAATTCGATTCCGGGCATACGCCCATATCCCATATTTTTCTATGGACCCTCCAGGACCATCAAGTCACTGGTCTAGGTCCATTTGCCTAAAATGTTGACCAAAGTCAAATTTATTCATTTAACATCAAAGCTTAGTATTTTCATAGAATTTCATATTTAAGCTTTTTGGCTACGCGCCCTGACTGCGCACATATATTGAGGCAACTCTAAATGAGGTTTTTAAGGCCTCGAAGACACAAGATTTAATTAAAAATAGGTAATAACCCTTTGGGTCGTCACAAGGATCTACCGGATCTCGTTCCGTAATCCTAAATATAAATACCAGATATTAGGGAAATCTACCGGGTGCATTCCCGTAGTTCCATATAACTGTGTAGGGGGATCTACCGGAATCCTACATCTGTAGTCCCAAATGTAAACAAATAAAGGGGGAGCTACTGGAATCCCACATCCGTAGTCCCAACGAAAATACACAACAGCAACAAGAGAAATGCTCAGAAATGTCAAACTTCATATTAAGGGAAACAAATAGTCTAGCCTAGTATGCTGCACAAGAATCAGGTAAAGAAGTTGAACAAATAAGGTAATTTAATCACTTAGACATGCTTTCCTAAGCTAACATAGGCTTAAATAGTGCAAGTAATAAAATAGGAAAGAAAACATACTAGTAGTTACTTAATAAAAATCGGATTTTCAATAATTAGCACAAGTACACACTTGTCACCTCATATACAAGGCATATCAGTTATCAAACATATCATATCCTAAGGAAAAAGTCTCCCACACAAGGTTAGGTAAGCCACTTACCTCGAACTAGCTCAATTCAATCTGAAACCACACTCTTGCCACAAGTATTAGTCTCTAAATGGCCCAAATCTATTCAATTCAATTGTATAATGTAAATAACACTTCAAGTAACTGATTCTCCAATTAAATTCTAAGCTAATACGCAAAATTAAATAAAATGACCAAAATGCCCCTCGGTCTCACATATCGGAATTGGGTAAAATTTACATTTCCAAAATTCTCACATCCTCACGAGTCTAACTATATCAAAATTATCACAATCCAATATCAAATTTCCAATCAAAACTCAAATTCTTGGTCTAAGAACTTTTCCCCAATTTTCATACAAATTCCAAAATTAAAGGATGAATTCATATTTAGATTAATGGGTTACAAGCAAAATGGTGTTAAGAATTGTTACCCAATCGATGTTCCAAAAATCCCTCAAAATCTCTCTCAAATCCGAGCTCCCAAGCTTAGGTTTTGATAAAAATGGCTAAACCCTCGATTTTGAAATCTTATATCTGCCGAGGTAATTCCTTCTTCGCGAAAGCGGGACTACTATCGTGAATACGATGCACAAATATCCTACTGGCCAATTTCCTCTTTCGCGATCACGACCTTCTAATCGCGAACATGATGCTTTACTCAGACCACCCTTCGCGTTCGCGTTCACCCTCTCGTGAACGGGATGAATATAACGCCTCCAACTCAGCCTGACCATTTTTCCTCTACGCGAACGCGGTCCTCCATCATGCGAACGCGATGACCAAATGCCTAGCCCTTCGCCAACGCGAATGCCCTTTTTCTGCAACTCCAGAAATCATGAAATGGTTCGATTGACCACCCGAATATCATACGAGGCCACCGGAACCTCAATTAAATATACAACATATCCCATAACCTGATTCAAACTTGTTCCAACCTTCGGAACACTCAAACAACATCAAAATACCAAATTTGCATCGGATTCAAGCTTATGAATTCCAAAATCTTCTAAATTATGCTTTAGATAAAAAAAAACCAACTAAACCTTATCCGAATGACATGAAATTTTGCACACACATCCAAATGACACAACGAAACTATTACAACCCTCGGAATTTCATTCCGACCCTAGGATCAAAATCTCATTATCGAACCGGAGACTTCAAAAATTTAACTTTCGGCATTTCAAGTCTAAATTAGCTACGGATCAACAAAACACAATCCGAACACGCCCCTAAATTCGAAATGAGCCAACATAGCTAACAGAACCATCGAATTTCCATTTCGAAGCCGGCTTCACACTGTTTCGTATATGACCAATTTTCCAACAGTTAAGATCTTATTTAAGGACTAAGTGTCCCAAAACTTACCGAAAATTAAAATCAAACATCTCGATAAATCAAAATAGCAGAAATACAGACATACAGAGCAGTTAATAAGGGATCAGGGCGTTAATTCTTAAGACGACTGGGCAGGTCGTCACATTTCTGAACATGTGAGCTTGAGTGGAATTAAGACTAGTCTTGGAGAATCTGAAGCTTGCAAAAATAGTGGATGCTTATGATCTAGGTCACTTCGTTATCCGCCATGGCTGTTAGAAATTGAGCTTGAAATCGAAGAATTCCTTAGCTCTGAAGAACTTTGCCGGAAAAACTTGAATCTCATCGGAAATCGATCGAGATTACAGTCCTTGCAATATCTGCTCTGATACCATGTTAGATTCAAGCTAACGAGAGAAACAGAGGAATGAAGAGGAAGAAAAGTTCAATTTGTATTGTCTAAGAGAGAGGTCGTTCAATACAATATCTTATAGTGCTAATATGCACTAACTAACTGACAACACATAGCCAACTGTCAAATAACCCAACTAACTAGTTAACTAATTCAAAGACTCCTTATACTTTTATTTTGTACACTTTAATACCATATATTCCAAGAACAACATTGATGAATCAGTACAACAACACGAAAGAATAGCAATGCTAGTAATTGTTTGAGCTTAATGACTCGTCAGAAGAAGTAGCGATCGAGAGAGGGTGAGAAAAAGTTAAATCAAGAAAAATCCCATGAAGGGGAAAACGCTACATATACAATGGTTCAAATGTGTTTTAATTGTTCATTGAATTCGTAAAAGAATTTTCAAAAATTGTCTAAGTGTCAAATGTGTTATTGGTATTCACGGACAAGAAAATTCAACAATATTACTGGCTAGCTAATTAAGCGCAGTAAGAAATTGGCAATATCTGAAATGTATACATGTTATCCCATATATATAAGCCTATTGATCAAAGTAACATTTTTTTAATTTTAAGTTCTTAAAAGTGCCAAACACACTATACTTTAATTTCTTTTATTCCTTGGTCTCTTTGCTTTGCTAGCCACCGAAATTTGAAAAGCACATTGCACTATTTTAGACACCAAGGTGATTTACCAAAAAAAATTGTTTGACAATATGAAAGTATAAATTCGTTTGGCACCTAAAAAATAACGGAAAGAAAAAGGAAACCGACAACGTATAATTTAGGTCACATTGTTTGGATTTTATTGTAACTTTAATTTCTCACTATACAATGAACATCAGCAATTGAAATCTTGCATTACACGAGCCTCTCAAAGTCGCTAATTAGGTCACTGGCTATACTTTACGTGCAAATAACAACCATCTTTCATGGGCAATACATGCATGCAAAGTCATTTCACTCATATATCTTCCTCATCTCAAACTCAAAGTTGTAATGGCTTTTCCCTCTTAAATACCAAGAAAAATAATGCGATCTAATTTTTACATTTTAAATGGAAATAATTAACATTTATTAAATAATTAGTACTAGTAAATTAAATCAACTGGGACCTTTTATTTCAAAAAAGCAAGCTGGATTTTGATAATACGTAGTGTAACTGATTTTAGTTAGAAATCAGATTATTATATTAGTAAATCTTTAGTGATTTGCAAGAATGTTGGAAGGTAATTATTGAGCATTTTTTCCTTTACATGGAAAGGAATTAATGAAGTTTTCCGTAGCAAATTAGAAAAGTGTAAAGAGCGGGAAAGCAAATCGAATGGTAAATTGCCATTAAGAGCGCCGAGTAAAGCAATATCTAAGATAAGCTTACGTAATTAGTCAAAAGAAATGGGACCATTCTTCCAAAAGAAGAAAAGTTTCACCCTCTAAAAGAAAAGAACAATTTTTTAGTAGCAATTTCGTTTCATTTCATGGCCTTCCTTTTTTTTTTTCTCCTTCCAAATTTGTTAGGTCTTTGGTTGGTTAGACTACACTCCATTCATGTACCAAATGTAAAAAATAGAGGGTTTATGATATTGGGTTTTTTTTTCATCCTTTGAAATAACCCTAAATCCACTTCATTAATTAACTCATCTTTTGTTTAAAATTCTTCGAACAACTATATTAAAGTACGGAGTTATGTTAATAGAAATTTTCACGAGAAATAAAAGATTACCGCGTTAATTAATTGCAACGAATATATTTATGTATGAAGTTAAAAAAACTAAAAAAGCAAACTCATTAATATGAAGAGTATTTTCACATAGTAAGAACTAAGAACCCTTCTAACCTAAATAGCAAGGCAAAAATAAGATTAAGCAGATCAATTAAAAAGAGAAATGTTACCAACTAGTTATAATTTTGAATTAGAACTTAAATGAGAAATTAAGGAAATTTTTGTGTTAGAGTTCGGTCGCTTTTGTCATTTTAGTAAACTTGAGTACTTAAAGTAAGAATTAGAAAAGCAAATTTGTTTAAATTTTGAACTTCCCACCAGTAATTACAGTGGCCCCAAATTACATAAAATATAATGGATGGGAAGAATTGAATTATTAGTATGTAATCTGTGTAATCTTACAAATTAAGTCAATGTAATAAATTTGGCATTAGAAACTGACTTATAAATACTCAAGTACTAGTATTCAAGTGAAACTCCCCATAGAAAAGTACAAGAAAAGAAAAAGGAAAATAAAAAGATAAAAAGGTTTTTGGTTTAAAGTAAGAAAGCAAAAAATATTTGTGTGTGTTTCCCCCTATCTGTCTCTTATTCAATGCTTTACCGAACTCAACACCACTCTTTTTTCTCCCCTTTCAACCCTTTTACCTTCTCTTCTTCCCTATCTCCTCATCCTCTTCCTCCGCCTTCTTCTTCTTCCTCTCCTTCACCTCTTTCTCATTTGCCTTCTGACCAGGTATATACTTTTCTTCTTCCTTAAACCCTGAAGTTGTTATTTTTTTTTTAATCTTTCTTGTTGTGAAATGAATTTGATTTTGTAACTGTTATGGTTTTTAAATAGGGAATGGACTGTGTGGAAGGGGCGTTGAAAAGTAGTTTTATGTCTGAGGCAGCGTTGAAAACGACTCACCAACAAGCCTATGGGGATGACTTGTGGGCCAACGGAAACGGTCAAAATGTTGTCTCCGGCGACGACTTCTTCGTTGACGACCTCCTTGACTTCTCTAATGGTTTTGTTGAAGACCAAGGAGAAGAAGAAAAGGGAGAAGATAACGCAGTTCACAAAATTTGTTCCGTTTCAGTTTCTGTTTCGCCCCAAAAACAACTTGAGGACAAAGAAGCTGAGAAAGAAAACGACGGCGTTTCTCCTCCTGCAAAAGAAGATTTTGATTCTCTTCCTGGGAGTGAACTCATTGTTCCGGTACGTTCTTTCCCACCCCTCTTACGTTTCTGTTGAAAAGTTCCGTTTTTTTTCAAAAAAAGAAACGCTTTTAATTTTAATTTTCATTTTGAAGTGTTTTTTTTCAACTGAAGTGTAAAGAACGGTTTTTTAACAGGCGGATGACTTGGATAGCCTTGAATGGCTGTCTCATTTTGTTGAAGACTCGTTTTCTGAATACTCACTCACTTATCCTGCCGGAAAACTACCGGTCAAGCCGGTCGTGAACCAGTCGTCGGACTGTGAAATTCCGGTTCAAGAGAAGTCATGTTTCATCACTCCGGTCCAAACCAAGGCGAGAACCAAGCGTGGGAGGACTGGCGTTCGAGTTTGGCCAGCCGGTTCAGGTTCATTGACCGAGTCATCTTCCTCTTCATCCTCGTCTTCCTCCACCACAACCATGTCCTCATCTCCTTCCAATTGGGTCCTTTACCAAATTCCGGTTCACACTGCTGAGTCACCAGGTAAACCGCTAGCTAAGAAACCAAAGAGGAAACCGGCGGTTCAAGGTGGAAATGGGCCTCAGCAACCGCGGCGGTGCAGTCATTGTGGGGTTCAAAAAACCCCCCAGTGGCGAGCCGGTCCAATGGGTGCGAAAACGCTTTGTAACGCTTGTGGTGTTCGCTTCAAGTCCGGTCGGCTGCTTCCGGAATACCGGCCAGCTTGTAGCCCAACGTTTTCAAGCGAGTTGCACTCGAATAATCACCGGAAAGTTTTGGAGATGCGGCGGCAGAAGGAATTTGAAGAGAGCGGTTCAGCTCAGCCGGTTCAGAGTTTTTGAAGATAATTTTAATTATTAAAAAAGGTGGTTGCAGTGTAGGGAATTTTATTTTTAGTTAGGAAAGAAAGGTATTTTAGATGAAGGGAAAAAAAAAAGAGAACCGGAGTGGAGGGAAAAAATAGAGCAGGTTTAGTGAGTGAGCTAGACCCGGTTTAGATGTACATTGCTAACATGGACCCATGATTTGGTGAGGTAGGTTTCAAAGGTTAGTGTAACGGATGGAGGAGTCTTTAATGTACTTTACCAGATAAAATTCCAAGAAAAGAAAAGACTTTTAAAAAAAAGACAATCTGTTTATTACATACCCTTGATTTAATTCTTTATTTTTTTGGTGTTTGTATTATTGTGCAAAAAATAGGAGGGAAAAAGCAAAGCTGACAAGTGCGTTTGGAACGTTTCAACCTTTAGTAAGCAGGCCGTTGAAAAGTGAGAAGTATATGAGCTTAGGGTTAGGCACGGGACAACATCCAATTCCCAATATATTCATGGCGTGAGCCGTAAGCATTCGCCTAATCCTTACGACTTGGTTTTGCACTATTCATTTTATGTTTTCTTGTTTTGTTTTTAATAACGGTGATGTTCGACTCAGTTTGTGTGCACTTTAATTATTTTATTAATTAGATATATGTTTCTAATTTGGTATAGTTACTATTTATTTGACGCTTTGTCTCTACTTGAATTTAAACTTGAGTTTTTAATGGTTTCCGTTCACATTTATGAGCAAAGTCTTCCACTACTACGAGTTTTATGCAGTTTATTATCCTTTTGTTTCAATTGTTTGGACTTTTTTAAGTATGAAAATCAAAATTAATTAATTTTTGGTGTACATTTGGATATAGATTCGTTAAACTTTTGGAAATAAATTTTGTATATTCAAAAACTACACAATAAATAGCATAATGTCGCAATAGTTAACAATTTAATATATTTATGAATTATTTAAAAAAAAAAGTAAAAAAACAAAACTTTATTTGATTCCCTAAGTGGGAAAAGATTAATTCTTTTTAAATGAAAGGAATATTTATTTGAAAAAAAATAAATTCTAAATTAAAAAAGCGTAACAATAGAGTGGTCATTATGGCATGTTGATTTGGAGTTGTGGACACACAAATAAGCTGTTTAGCCAAGTTTCTAAAATTTAATTTTTTTTGCGAAATATTCCATCCATTTTAATTTATGTAAGCATATTTGATAGCGCTCAGAGTTTAAGAAAAACATGAATAGTTTTGGAATTTGTGGTCTTACCAAGTCTAAAAGGAGCTCAGATTATTTGTGTGGTTATAAAAGCTAAAATGTTTTCGAATTTAGATATGAGTATTTATTTTTGGAACAGATCAAAAAGGAAATAACTTTACATAAACCTAAGGGAGGGAGTATCTTTTTTTTTTTTACCAAAATTCTTTTCTTTAAAGTTTGTATTTGACTATTAAATTTGAAAAATATATTCAAACAACAAATATATTTGACGACGCTTTAAAAAAATATTTCTAACAGTATTTTCTTTATAATTCTTTTCAAATTTTTTTTGGAGACAAACTATTCTTTCAACTTCTCCAAAACTACTTTAAAATATATATGTATTTAAAAAAATACTTTCGGCCCCGAAAATACTGAAATTTTTTATTTTGTGACTCACACAATTAATACTAGTTGTGTGAGACCTCCTTTTTGTCTCAGTGTGAGTCCCAGAATTATATGGACTCACCTATGTAAGATATGTCTTCACAAATATGTGAGATAAAAAAAAATCTCACGGAACTAACGTAAATTATATGAGACACAAAATAAATTCACTCAAAAAAACTTAGACCAAAAATGCTATGAGACTGATCGTGGTTAATGTGGGAGGGGGTGAGTGATAAATTCCATACAAAATTTCGATGTGACCGATAATATGTTAAGAGGAGTACTATCTTACTTTTAAGGAATCGCTTTTGCTCGAGGAAAAGGAATCACAAGCTTTTCGTGAAGAAAGTTAGAGAGTTGAGTCTTATAAAGAGAAGACAGTGATGAGAGGTCTGCCGGGGACTGTGACTGCTGTGGGAAGAAGAGGGGCGCGCTTTCCTAGTTTTGTTATTTGTTTCACTTCATACTCTAGCCTTCACAGTCTTTGATATGGACATATCCTTTCTCCTTTTTCTTATTCTTTCCTTTTATTCAGTTTTCTTCCTAATATCATTATTTGGTGTGCATATTACCTCATTCCTCATTTGGCGCTCTACGTGATAAATGCATGTGCTTGTACAATACAATATAAACAATTTAGTACGTTATATTACAAAACAATAGGATGTAACCATCCAAACGTTATATATATGTCCCTCTGGTGAGGAAGGAAACAAAGCTGGCGGTCACGTAAGCTAAAAATGCAGCGTTTGGTCGCATGTAGGAGAAATTGGGGTAGAAAGGTAGGGACAGGAAGTTATTCAGGTTGGCTAAAGTACGGGAGAGGAAGGCGCGGGATCTAGACCAAATTAGGTGCATCAAGGACGAGGATGGGGGAGTCTTAAGTTAAGCGGAGGTGGCAAGCGTACTTTCGAGAACTGCTTAACGAGGAGGAGGATTGTGACATAGAGCAAGGGGAGCTGGGAATTTAGAGCGTCATAGAGATCATGGGTACTGCAGGAGCATTAAAGTGGAGGAGGTCGTGGGGACTCTGCGTAGGATGAGTAGGGGCAGAGCGATCGGACCAGACGAAATTCCGGTGGAGTTTTGGAAATGCATGGGTAGGACTGGGGTGGAGTGGCTGTCCAGGCTGTTCAATGTGATCTTCAGGACTAAGAGGATGCCGGAGGAGTGGAGGTTGAGTACAGTTGTGCCCTTGTATAAGAACAAAGGGGATGTCTAGTGTCGCAACAACTATAGGGGTATCAAATTACTAAGCCACGCCATGAAAGTTTGTGAGCGGGGTAGTTGAGGCGAGGGTGAGGGAGATGGCGTCTATATCCGTAAACCAGTTCGGCTTCATGCCAAGCCGCTCCACTAAAAAAGCTATTCACCTTCAAGTTCGGCTTTTGTAGTGGAAGATGGCGTCTATATCCGTAAACCAGTTCTTCTTCAAGTCAGGAGATTGGTGGAACAGTTTAGGGATAAGAAGAAGGACCTGCACATGGTGTTTATCGACTTGAAGAAGGCGTACGACAAGGTCCCAATGGAAGTACTATGGAGGTGCCTGGAGGCGAAGAGTGTGTCGGAAGCCTACATCAGAGTGATCAAGGACATGTACGATGGTGCTAAAACTAGGGTTAGGACAGTGGGTGGCGACTTAGACCATTTTCCAGTGGTTATGGGGCTTCATCAAGGATCTGCGTTTAGCCCGCTCTTATTTGCTTTGGTGATGGATGCTCTAACACGTCATATTCAAGGGGATGTGCCATGGTGTATGCTATTTGCAGATGATGTTATCTTGATAGATGAAACAAGAGTTGGTGTTAACGAGAGATTGGAGGTCTAGAGACAGACTCTCGAGTCTCAAAGTTTCAAACTAAGCAGATCTAAGACAGAATACCTGGAGTGCAAGTTTAGCACCAAATCAAGCGAGGTGGGCAGAGACGTGAAGCTTGGATCTCAGGTCATCGCCAAGAGGGACAGTTTTCGATATCTTGGGTCGGTGATTCAGGGGGATGGAGAGATCGACGGGGATGTCACCTACCGCATAGGGGCGGGGTGGACGAAATGGAGACTTGCATCAGGGGTCTTGTGTGACAAAAAAGTGCCACACAAACTTAAGGGGAAGTTTTATAGAGCTGTGGTTAGACCTGCCATGCTGTATGGAGTGGAGTGCTGGCGGGTGAAAAATTTTCATGTTCAGAGAATGAAGGTTGCGGAGATGAGGATGCTCAGGTGGATGTGCGGGTTCACCAGGTTGGATAAGATTAGGAATGACGTTATTCGAAAAAATGTGGGGGTAGCCCCAGTGAACGAGAAGATGCGGGAAGCGAGGCTTAGGTGGTTCGGGCATGTGCGGAGGAGGAGACCCGATGCCCCGATGAGAAGTTGCGAATGGCTGGCGGTAATTGGCGCGAGTCGAGGTAGAGGGAGACCCAAGAGGTATTGGGGAGAGGTGATCAAGCAAGATATTGCTAGAGTGCGGATTTCCGAGGACATGGCCCTTGATAGGAGAGTTTAAAGGTCTAGTATCAGAGTTGTCGGATAGGGGCCTCTTGTATCTTTCGCACTTTTTCCCGGTCTGGGAATTTGGTAGGGCTCTCTTAGTTGATTTGTGTTTTGGTTTATGTTTTAAGATTACTACATGCCTTTTTATTTATGGTTTATGTTTTGATAATTGTCTATGTGATTTTTTCATGCCATTTTGCTTTTGTTTTTATTCTCCTTTTCCTGAGGCGAGGGTCGAGTGGAAACAGCCTCTCTGCCTTTTTCGGGTAGGGGTAAGGCCTGCATACGTGTTACCGTCCCCAGACCCTACCTTGTGGGATTATACTGGATAGTTGTTATTGTTGTATTGTACTCCCTCTGTTTTATTTAGGTAAAATATTTTTTGGCCATTCCAAAACGAATGACACCTTTTTAAATTTGAAAATAATTTAGTTTAACTTTCAATTCTACTTTAAATTAAAAAAAAATTTAATCACGCAAATACTGGACCCCTTTTGTGACATGTCTGTGACTATTAATTTTAAAAATTTTCAGTTTTTTCTTAAAATTTGTACACAATCAAACAAGTTAGCATAAATTAAAATAGAGAGAGTATTCTTTTGTTCAATATAACTTTTAGATAGATTGTAGCAGTGGCGGATTCACAAGGAGTTTTATGGCTGCTTAAGCACCCATTGCCTTTAACCAAACTTAATAGATTTATATGGGAAATTATGAAAAAAATAAAGTAGATAAATACTGAGTCGGCACCTATTACTAAATTCATTTTTCCTCTTCTTCTAATATTTTTGCCAATGAACACTCATGACTTCGAAATCTTGGGTCCCCCACTGAATGTATTGTTTACGATTATTTTACGATATCACGTACCAGTAATATAAAAAATAAACTTACAAAAAAAGAATTGCACAAATTCTTATTATTATATAAAAAGCAGAATAAGTGATAAAATAGAATTATTTAATAATTGATAAGAAAGGGCAACATGAGAAGAAGAAATATGGTAATAACGTGACCACGCCAAATCGATCATTACATACATTTTTCATTATTACATAAAAACCGATTTGATGATGATATATATATATATATATATATATATATATATATAAAGTAACAACAAGATAAGATAAAATACAACGAGTAACAACTATTCAAATAATTTAATAGTTCCTCTCAAGCACACTTCTTGAATTATTTGGCATTTATGAGTTATATTTATATATTTTTTTCTACCGAACATTCGATACTTGTATTGGGGATCTATATGGTATGATCAGATAATTTAATGTCCTTAAAACAGACTTATATATAGAGCAAAAAGATTAAATAGTATATGCTTATAGTAATCATATACTATACTGAAACAAAACCCGCCATGACTGTCAATCTTTAATGTTTATATAGAAAATTTATATTATCGACAAATAAAAACTAAATAAAACCTTCATCTGATAGAGTTTTGCACGTTTCATTCTTACATTTAGAGTTTGGCAAATTTCATATCAATTCGATTCCCCTTTTCATTTTCATAAGCATTATTTAGCATGTATGTTGACGCTCCCACGCCTACTTAGGTTCATACACGTGATCGCGTGACTTATCACGTGTGATCATACACATATAATAGTAATAAACATTCAGTAGTATTAGGATTGTTCCCACGTATTTGTTGAACAGACGACAGGCCAGAAGAATTTCCCCAAAATTATTTACTATGATATTCATATTAATTGATTAATATTTTATGAGATTTGAGAAAATGATTTGAAATTAGTAATAAATAATGTGGTTATAACAAGAAAAAAAAGTATGTCTTCACTTGATATGCGTAAAGTGACAAATAAAAATAAAAATTTAATTTTAATATATATGCCAAATAAAAGTGAATAGATCGAGTATTATATAAAGTTTAGTTGAACAAATTTGATTTAGGATGATGAATGATTGAGATTAATTAATTCACAATCCACAATATTTGATTAAAGAACGCATGCCATTTGTCGCGGTTGTTGTGCTTTGACATTCACGATATCTGTTGTTATTCATTAGTATTTAAATACAGCTCTAATCAATGATTGTATAGGTAGTATATGCATTAATTAGTGGAGGTGATGATAGGTGCGAGTGCAAATGCTCGGACATGTTTCCTTTAACTCGACGAGCTCAAGAAAAGTTGGCTACAAACTTTAAAGCATTCAACGTACATACACACCCTTTTTTCCTTCTCATAATGTTGCCCAATGCAAAATATTCAATACTTTTTATTTATATATATATATATATATTTGGAATTATTCACAATACAAAGCTAAAAATTTCTTTTTGAAATTTCATTTACAACTAATATCCATGAATTTATATATTTATTTTTCAAATGTCCAATCCAAAATGGCCTCTTGCATGAAGCCTTTGACAAATGGTATGCAAATTTACAGTATGTCTTCATGCATGGAAGACAAGATACACTTATTAATATTGGTGCCAAGTGGAATAATATAATGGGACAAATGTCAAAAGACTCTTAACAATTATCATACATGCAACCTCCTTAATAGCCTATAAATAAGCAATGGATTAGCCATCATAATAACTCAATCTTAACCAAGAATTCATCTTGCTAATCATTACTTTTCTTCTTACAACATTCTTTAATTTTTGTAACAACTATAGAGAATACATTCATCTTCTCTTTTTTCTGGGCAACTATTTTTGCAAATTCTAAACTTTCAGCTACGTGTACACGTATTTGGAGGTGCTGTGGAACCTTGGGGAGCGACCAGACTTAACGATTTGCATCTAGTCGGGCCAAAATCACTTTCAAAAGCAATGGCTTGCCACAATATAATATTTTTGATAAGTTGTAGTCTTCTTCCATCTTATTCTTGGTCAATATTATCTACTCATTTTCCTTACAATTTGAAAGCGTGTCACGACCCGGATTTCCCACCATCGGGGTCATGATGGCGCCTACTAAATGGAAGCTAGGCAAGCCAAATATTAATTACATCTCCATTAATTACCAATTTCTTATTATGACTTATTATTAAAAACATATAAATTCAGCGGAATAATCAAAATTAGCGGAAGACTTAGTCAAATATGATAAAGAAAACTCAAACATGATACACTACCCAAGACTGGTGTCACAATACTCACGAACTTCTAAGAATAATACACACAAATTTTCTGAAAGAATTATAAGATGTTTATCTCGAATACATGAGATAACAGAATGAAATACATAGATAGAAGAGACAACGGGTCCCGCGGACGCTTGCAACGCTATCTCGTAGTCTCAGTAGACGGAATATCCACAATCGTGCTACTGCCAATGCTGCTGTCTGTAACTTGTATCTGCGCAAAAAGAGCGCAGAGTGTAGTATCAGCACAACCGACCCCATGTGCTGGTACGTGTCCTGGTCTATCCCAGCGAACTAGTGACAAGGCTAAGGCCATTCACCCACCTAAACCTGTACAGTTGCAATATAGATATACATATATATATAATACATTTATGAAGAAAAACTCTGTTCTGAAATAATATAATAATATTCAATAACTCAATTTCCTCTTTCATTTCATGTCTCGTGGTAGGCGTACCACCCGCTCCCAACTATCACAGTAACTACCTCTCGTGGTAGGCGTACCACCCGCTCCCAATATATCAGTAATTATATCTTGTGGTAGGCGTACCACCCGCTCCCAAATATATCAATAGTTATACATTGTGGTAGGCGTACCACCCGCTCCCAAATATATCAACAATCATATCTTGTGGTAGGCGTACCACCCGCTCCCAAATATAACAATAGGCTACCGGCAACTATGGCCAATGCCAAGATTTAAATCACTTCGTGGTCGGCGTACCACACGATCCCATTTCATAACTATATATATATTACCGGCATTTAGCCAATAATCTCTGTATTAACAATATTTATAATTACCGGTTTTTAAGCCAATAATTTATAATAATTTCAACAATTTACCTTCATTACCGGTATAACACCAATAATTCTTATTCAACAATTTATTCATAACTAAATTCATATTCCTACAAACTAGGATAGAACAAACACTTACCTCGAAAGTTTACGAATGATTTAATCCGTAGCAATGCCCTTTCCTTTCGAATTTGACTCCAATCCAATCGTATCTATACACAATTGATTTAATATCATCAATTCTACTCAACCAACTAATTCTTAAGACCAAATACCACTTTTACAACATTCTGCCATGAATAGTGAATTTCAACCCCGGGCCCACATGGTCGGAATTCAGGGTTAGGACCAAAATCCGGTTACCCATCCCTCCACAAGTTCATATATATAATTTGTTTCAAAATCGGACCTCAATTCGAGGTCCAATTCTCCAATTTATGAAAAACCCTATTTTCTAACAAAAACAAGAATTTTACCATGAAAACATTTGATTTCTAATGAAAAACATGTTTAATGATGTTAGGAATTGAAAGAATTAAGTAAAAAGTGACTTACAATCGTTTTGATGAAGAAGAAATCCTTGAAGAGTCGCAAATGGGTGTTTTGGTTTTGTGAAAAATGAAGAAATGACTGAAATTCGGGTCTTTCAGGTCTCTGTGTTCGCATTTGCGAACATGGGTTCGCAATTGCGAACCCCGACCAATTTCTGGAGTTTGAAAAATAAGCTAAGGGTGGAAAGTTCGCATTTGCGAACATTTGTTCGCATTTGCGAACCGGGCTCCTTCGCATTTGCGAAGAAGGCTTCGCATTTGCGAAGCATGGCTAGCAGTGGAGGCATCGCATTTGCGAAGAGTGCTTCGCATTTGCGAAGCATGGCTGGCAGTGAAGGCCTCGCATTTGCGAGGTTATGTTCGCATTTGCGAACCCAAGCCTCCTGGACGCCCTTCGCATTTGCGATCAAGGGTTCGCATTTGCGAACCCTGCCTTGGTCTGTCACCTTCGCAATTGCGAGAAATTCTTCGCAATTGCGAAGCCAACAGCTGGGTGAAAAACCAGCAGTGCAAAAATTCAGAATTTCATCCAACGGCCTATCAAATCTTTACCCGAGCTCCCCGGCTCCAAACCAAATATGCACACTAACTCAAAAACATCATACGAACTTGCTCGCGCGATCAAATCGCTAAAATAACATCAAAACCAATGGATTGAGCCTTAAAACTCAAGAATTCTTTCAATTTTCATAATTTCCAAACTTTCCAATTTAAGGCCGAAATGCGTCAAACGACGTCCGTTTTCAACCAAACTTTACAGGAAGCGCTTAATCAATATATATGACCTGTACCGGGCGTCGGAACCAAAATACGAGCCCGATACCAGTACTTTTTAATCAAAATTCAGTTTCATTTTCCTTAAACATTTTCAGAAAACAATTTTAACAGAAAAATTCTTTTACCGGGGTTCTAGACCTCGGATTTCAATTCCGGGCATATGCCCAAGTTCCATATTTTTCTACGGATTTTTTGAGACCGTCAAATCACGGATTCGGGTCCGTTTACCAAAAATGTTGACCAAAGTCAACCATATCAATATTAATATCAAAATTCATCAACTTTTTCACATATTTCACATATTTCAACATAAAAATTTTCCAGCTTTGTGCCCGGACTGTGCACGCAAATCGAGGCAACTATAAATGAGGTTTTTCAAGACCTCAAAAGTTCGGAATGATTAATAAAACAAGTGATGACCCTTTGGGTCGTCACAATCTCTACCTCTAAAACAACCGTTCGTCCTCGAACGGACAAAAAAAAGAAGTACCTGAGTCAGGAAACAAATGTGGGTAGCGGCTCCGCATATCAGACTCGGACTCCCAGGTCGATGCCTCGGGAGGCTGACCTCTCCACTGAACTCGCACAGAAGGAAAACTCTTCGACCTCAATTGTCGAACATGCCGGTCTAGAATAGCCACCGGCTCCTCCTCGTATGATAGATCATTGTCCAATTGGACAGTACTGAAGTCTAACACATGTGTGGGATCGCCGTGGTATCTCCGAAGCATAGATACATGAAAAACTGGATGCACAGCTGATAAGCTAGGCGACAGAGCTAGTCTGTAAGCCACCCCTCCCACTCGTCTAGAATCTCAAATGGACCAATATACCTAGGGCTGAGCTTGCCCTTCTTCCCGAACCTCATCACGCTCTTCATAGGCGACACTCGGAGCAATACTCGTTCGCCAAACATGAAATCTACATCTCGAACCTTATAATCCGCATAAGTCTTCTGCCTGGACTGAGCTGAACGCAATCTCTCCTGAATAGTCTTCCTTATCCAAGGCCTCCTGAACTAAGTCTGTACCTAACAACCGAGCCTCTCCCGGTTCAAACCATCCTACTGGTGATCGACATCGCCTACCATACAACGCCTCATACGGAGCCATCCGGATGCTAGATTGGTAACTGTTATTGTAGGCGAACTCTGCTAATGGCAGAAACTGGTCCCACGAGCCTCCGAAATCAATAACACGGGCTCGAGGCATGTCCTCTAGAATCTGAATAGTCCTCTCGGACTGGCCATCCGTCCGAGGATGAAATGCTGTACTCAACTGAACCTGGGTGCCTAACTCCTGCTGGACCGCTCTCCAGAACCGCGAGGTAAACTGCGTACCCCGATCAGAGATAATAGATACTGGCACCCCATGAAGACGAACAATCTCCCTAATGTAAATCTCCGCTAACCTCTCCGATGAGTAGGAGACGGATACTGGAATAAAGTGTGCTGACTTGGTCAGCCTATCAACAATGACCCAAATAGCATCAAATTTCCTTCTAGTCAAAGGAAGTCCAGTAACGAAATCCATAGTGATCCGCTCCCATTTCCACTCGGGAATTTCAATCCTCTGGAATACACCACCAGGTCTCTGGTGCTCATATTTCACCTGCTGACAATTTAGACACCGAGCAACATATGCAACGATATCTTTCTTCATTCTGCGCCACCAATAGTGCTGACGTAAGTCCTGGTACATCTTCGCGGCGCCCTGGGTGAATAGAATACCGCGAACTGTGGGCCTCTGCTAATATTAACTCTCGAATCCCTTCGACATTGGGCACACAAACTCGACCCCGCAATTTCAATATCCCATCATCATCTAGATTTACCTGTGTGGCACCTCCCCGCTGTATTGTATCTCTCAACTCACGCAAATGAGGATCATCAAATTGCCTCTCACGGATATGCTCTAATAAAGAAGAATGAGCGACCGTGCAGGCTAACACTCTGCTAGGCTCAGAAATATCCAATCTCACGAACCGGTTGGCTAATGCCTGGACGTCTAGAGCCAATGGTCTCTGACTGACCGGAATATATGCAAGACTACCCATGCTGGCGGACTTTCTACTCAATGCATCGGCCACCACATTGGCCTTACCTGGGTGATATAAAATAGTAACGTCATAGTCTTTTAGCAACTCTAGCCATCTTCTATGCCTCATATTCAACTATTTCTGCTTAAACAAATACTGAAGACTCTTATGATCGGTATACACTTCACATGCTACACCATACAAATAATGCCTCCGGATCTTCAATGCGTGAATAATCGCCGCCAATTCTAGATCATGCACTGGATAGTTCTTCTCATGAATCTTCAACCGCCTCGAAGCATAGGCAATAACCTTGCCATCCTGCATTAACACTGCACCAAGCCCAATACGGGAAGCATCACAATAAACAGTATAAGGTCCCGTACCCTGTGGGTAAAACCAATACCGGTGCTGTGGTCAAGGTTGTCTTGAGCTTTTGAAAGCTCGCCTCACATTCATCGGACCATTCAAATTGAACACCCTTCTGGGTCAATCTGGTCGGTGGGGTTGCAATAGAAGAAAATCCTTCTACGAATCGGCGGTAATAACCCGCTAACCCCAAGAAACTCCGAATATCCGTGGCTGATGTCGGTCTAGGCCAGCTCTTGACTGCCTCAATTTTCTTCGGATCAACCTGAATACCTGCTGCCGTCACAATATGACCCAGGAATGCAACTGAACTTAGCCAAAATTCACACTTTGAAAATTTTGCATATAGCCGGCTATTTCTCAGAGTCTGTAAGGCCACTCTGAGATGTTGCGCATGCTCCTCCTGACCTGCGGGAATATATTAATATGTCATCAATGAAGACTATTACAAACAAGTCTAAATAAGGCCGGAACACCCGATTCATTAATTCCATAAAAGCTGCTGGAGCATTTGTCAACCCAAAAGACATGACCGAAAATTCATAATGTCCATACCGAGTGCGAAACGCGGTCTTAGGGACATCAGATGCCCTAATCTTCAGCTGATGATTGCCAGATCTCAAATCTATCTTTGAAAATACCTTGGCACCCTGAAGCCGGTCAAATAAATCATCAATTCGCGGAAGTGGATATTTATTTTTGATAGTCACCTTGTTTAACTGTCGATAGTCAATGCACATTCTCATCGAACCATCTTTCTTCTTCACAAATAATACAGGTGCACCCCACGGCGAAACACTGGGCCTAATGAAACCCTTTTCAAGTAAATCCTGCAACTGTTCCTTCAATTCTTTTAACTCTGGCGGAGCCATACGGTATGGGGGAATGGAAATGGGCTGAGTGCCTGGGGCCAAGTCAATGCAAAAATCAACGTCCCTATCGGGCGGCATACCTGGCAAGTCTGAAAGAAATACTTCAGGAAATTCGCGAACCACAGGCAATAGAAGGAACCTCAGCACTAGAATCACGGACATAGGCCAAATAAGCCAAGCATCCCTTTCCAACCATACGCCGAGCTTTAACATAAGAAATAACATTACGGCTAGTATGACCTGAAATTCCTTTCCACTCTATACGAGGCGAATTTGGCAGGGCTAAAGTCACAGTTTTGGCATGGCAATCTAAAATAGCATGATACGGAGATAGCCAGTCCATGCCTAGTATAATATCGAAGTCCACCATATTTAGGAGTAATAAATCAGCACGGGTCTCAAGACCCTCAATTACTATAATACATGACCGATGAACTCGATCAACCACAATAGAGTCGCCTACTGGTGTAGACACATGAACAGGAACACTCAGTGGATCACTGGGCCGAACCAAGTATGGTGCAAAATAGGAAGACACATACGAATATGTAGACCCAGGGTCAAATAATGCTGATGCCTTTCTATCACAAACCAAAATAATACCTGTAATGACGGCATCGGAAGACTCAGCCTCTGGTCTGGCGGGAAGTGCATAACATCGGGGCTGTGCCCCACCACCCTGAGCAGTATCTCTAGGATCAGCTGCTGGCTGGTCTCTACCTCTATCGGTCTGAGCTCCACCTCTATGACCTCTACCTCCACCTCTATGTCCTCTACCTCCACCTCTAGCTGGCTGGGCAGGCTGTGAGGGAACTGGGGCCTGAATCATGGCACGAGAACCCTGCTGGTGAGATCTGTCAGAAGCTCGAGGGCAATACTTTGCAATGTGCCTAAGATCACCGCACGTAAAACAAGCCCCCGGCTGCTGAAAATGGCGAAGTGGTGGTGCACTGATAGGCTGCTGATCAGAGTAGCGTGGCTGAGAATTACGATCACCTGAAGCATCATGAGAAACCTGAAGAGCTGACCGATAAGGCCTAGGAGGATGGCCTCTATCATAAAAATCTCTATCTCCGGACGAGGTACCACTGAATCTACCCGAATTACGAGATCTCTTATCTGATCCATGTCTCGCTCCCTGTGACAGAGCCATCTCGATCCGGCGGGCTGCATTAGCCGCCTCCTGAAAAGTGATTTCAGTTCCTGCTCCCATAGCCATCTGTAGCCGAATTGGCTGATTCAACCCATCAATAAACCTCCTCACTCTCTCCCGCTCTGTGGGAAGTATGATAATAGCATGACGAGCCAGGTCCACGAACCTAGTCTCGTACTGAGTGACAGACATAGAACCCTGATGAAGACGCTCAAATTGTCTGCGCATAAACTCCCGCTGAGTTGCTGGAAGGAACTTCTCCAAGAATAATTCTGCAAACTGCTCCCAAGTCAAAGATGACGATCCCGCTGGCCTGGATAGACAATAATCTCTCCACCAAGTCTTGGCGGAACCGGATAACCGAAAAGTAGCAAAATCCACACCATTAGTCTCCACAATACCCATAGTATGGAGAACTTCGTGGCAGCTGTATAGGAAATCCTGTGGATCCTCTGAAGGAGTGCCACTGAATGTGGTAGTGAACAGCTTGGTAAACCTGTCCAATCTCCACAACGCATCAGCGGACATGGCTGCACCATCATTAGATGGAGTCACAATAATAGGCTGAACTGCCTCAGCTGGCTGAATCACAGGAACTTGAGCCTGGGGAATTACTGGCTTCGGAGTGCACGTAATAGGAGTCCGATTACCTCCTCCAGCCTGAGAAGTGGCTGGTGCTACTGGTAGTAAACCTTCTCTGGTGATATTGTCCATAAAACCTACTATCCGGACTAAAGCATCCTGAAGATCCGGTGTAAACATAATCCCTCCTGGGACCTGAGATGGTTCCACTGGATTTGCTGGGGCTGGAATTTCCTCCTCTATATGAACCTGAGGTTCTGCCACTCGTGCTGCTGCTCGGGGCTGAGCTCTGCCCCTACCTTGTCCTCTAGGACGACCTCGACCTCGGCCTCTACCCCTAGCAGGAGCTGTCGCTGCTGGGACCTCGGGCTGCTGGTCAGTAGATGAGGATGCACGTGTCCTTACCATCTGCGGAAGAACAGAGTAGAAGTTTAATTAACATTTAAAAGATCAAGTCGCACGACTGGAAAGAATAAAGAGAATATTTTCCTAACTCTGTAGCCTCTGGAGGATAAATACAGACGTCTCCGTACCGATCCTTCAGACTCTACTAAGGTTGTTCGTGAGTTGTGAGACCTGTGCAACCTAGTGCTCTGATACCAACTTGTCACGACCCGGATTTCCCACCATCGGGGTCATGATGGCGCCTACTAAATGGAAGCTAGGCAAGACAAATATTAATTACATCTCCATTAATTACCAATTTCTTATTATGACTTATTATTAAAAACATATAAATTCAGCGGAATAATCAAAATTAGTGGAAGACTTAGTCAAATATGATAAAGAAAACTCAAACATGATACACTACCCAAGACTGGTGTCACAATACTCACGAACTTCTAAGAATAATACACATAATTGTCCGAAAGAAAATACAAGCTGTTTATCTCGATTATATGAGATAATAGAATGAAAAACATAGATAGAAGAGACAACGGGTCCCGCGGACGCCTGCAAGGCTACCTCGTAGTCTCAGTAGTCGAAAAATCCACAAGTCGCTACCGCCGCTGCTGCTGTCCGTAACTTGTATCTGCGCAAAAAGAGCGCAGAGTGTAGTATCAGCACAACCGACCCCATGTGCTGGTAAGTGCCTGGTCTATCCCAGCGAACTAGTGACAAGGCTAAGGCCATTCACCCACCTAAACCTGTACAGTTGCAATATAGATATACATATATATATAATACATTTATGAAGAAAAACTCTGTTCTGAAATAATATAATAATATTCAATAACTCAATTTCCTCTTTCATTTCATGTCTCGTGGTAGGCGTACCACCCGCTCCCAACTATCACAGTAACTACCTCTCGTGGTAGGCGTACCACCCGCTCCCAATATATTAGTAATTATATCTTGTGGTAGGCGTACCACCCGCTCCCAAATATATCAATAGTTATACCTTGTGGTAGGCGTACCACCCGCTCCCAAATATATCAACAATCATATCTTGTGGTAGGCGTACCACCCGCTCCCAAATATAACAATAGGCTACCGGCAACTATGGCCAATGCCAAGATTTAAATCACTTCGTGGTCGGCGTACCACACGATCCCATTTCATAACTATATATATATTACCGGCATTTAGCCAATAATCTCTGTATTAACAATATTTATAATTACCGGTTTTTAAGCCAATAATTTATAATAATTTCAACAATTTACCTTCATTACCGGTATAACACCAATAATTCTTATTCAACAATTTATTCATAACTAAATTCATATTCCTACAAACTAGGATAGAACAAACACTTACCTCGAAAGTTTACGAATGATTTAATCCGTAGCAATGCCCTTTCCTTTCGAATTTGACTCCAATCCAATCGTATCTATACACAATTGATTTAATATCATCAATTCTACTCAACCAACTAATTCTTAAGACCAAATACCACTTTTACAACATTCTGCCATGAATAGTGAATTTCAACCCCGGGCCCACATGGTCGGAATTCGGGGTTAGGACCAAAATCCGGTTACCCATCCCTCCACGAGTTCATATATATAATTTGTTTCAAAATCGGACCTCAATTCGAGGTCCAATTCTCCAATTTATGAAAAACCCTATTTTCTAACAAAAACAAGAATTTTACCATGAAAACATTTGATTTCTAATGAAAAACATGTTTAATGATGTTAGGAATTGAAAGAATTAAGTAAAAAGTGACTTACAATCGTTTTGATGAAGAAGAAATCCTTGAAGAGTCGCAAATGGGTATTTTGGTTTTTTGAAAAATGAAGAAATGACTGAAATTCGGGTCTTTCAGGTCTCTGTGTTCGCATTTGCGAACATGGGTTCGCAATTGCGAACCCCGACCAATTTCTGGAGTTTGAAAAATAAGCTAAGGGTGGAAAGTTCGCATTTGCGAACATTTGTTCGCATTTGCGAACCGGGCTCCTTCGCATTTGCGAAGAAGGCTTCGCATTTGCGAAGCATGGCTAGCGGTGGAGGCATCGCATTTGCGAAGAATGCTTCGCATTTGCGAAGCATGGCTGGCAGTGAAGGCCTCGCATTTGCGAGGTTATGTTCGCATTTGCGAACCCAAGCCTCCTGGACGCCCTTCGCATTTGCGATCAAGGGTTCGCATTTGCGAACCCTGCCTTGGTCTGTCACCTTCGCAATTGCGAGAAATTCTTCGCAATTGCGAAGCCAACAGCTGGGTGAAAAACCAGCAGTGCAAAAATTCAGAATTTCATCCAACGGCCTATCAAATCTTTACCCGAGCTCCCCGGCTCCAAACCAAATATGCACACTAACTCAAAAACATCATACGAACTTGCTCGCGCGATCAAATCGCTAAAATAACATCAAAACCAATGGATTGAGCCTTAAAACTCAAGAATTCTTTCAATTTTCATAATTTCCAAACTTTCCAATTTAAGGCCGAAATGCGTCAAACGACGTCCGTTTTCAACCAAACTTTACAGGAAGCGCTTAATCAATATATATGACCTGTACCGGGCGTCGGAACCAAAATACGAGCCCGATACCAGTACTTTTTAATCAAAATTCAGTTTCATTTTCCTTAAACATTTTCGGAAAACAATTTAACAGAAAAATTCTTTTACCGGGGTTCTAGACCTCGGATTTCAATTCGGGCATATGCCCAAGTTCCATATTTTTCTACGAATTTTTTGAGACCGTCAAATCACGGATTCGGGTCCGTTTACCAAAAATGTTGACCAAAGTCAACCATATCAATATTAATATCAAAATTCATCAACTTTTTCACATATTTCACATATTTCAACATAAAAATTTTCCAGCTTTGTGCCCGGACTGTGCACGCAAATCGAGGCAACTATAAATGAGGTTTTTCAAGACCTCAAAAGTTCGGAATGATTAATAAAACAAGTGATGACCCTTTGGGTCGTCACAAAGCGACTTCATATATAATATTAATTAATGGCTACAACTTTGAACACAACACTTCATGATCTATCAAAAATTGAGCCTTTCGATGGAATAATTATAAGCATTGGTCCCAAAAACTTTTATTTTTTTTAACAATTAGAAGTTGATTATATTTTATTTAACGATCCTCCTGCTGATATTATTGCTGATAATTCTAATGTTGTTGATACTGTTGTTGGTGACGATGTCATTGCTACTGCGATTGTTGAGGCAAATATGGTGGCTAGCAAGACTAGTTGGATACTTGACATAGGCGCTTCAGGGCATCTTTGCACCAACAAAGAGCTATTTTATGACTTTTATGGCGAGTATATCTACATGGGTAACTCCACTACAACTAGAATAATGGGTAAAGAAAAAACTCTTCTTAAATTAACTTCTGAATTTTTTTAGCTTTGAACAATATTCTATATGTACCTTCCCTTTGCAGAAACTTAGTTTCTGGTGCTCTTCTCAACAAGGTAGGTCTTAAACTTATTTTTGAATCTGATAAAGTTGTTATTTCTCGTGGGAAAGACTTTATTGGGTAAAGTTACCTTAGTGGGGGTTTATTTGCACTGAACATTGCTCAAGAGGTTGCTGATGATGCTAATACTTTCTACATGCTTATATTGTTGAGTCTATTGATTTTTGGCATAGTAGAATAGGTCATGTTAATATTGCTTCTATTAAAAGACTTAGAAAAATAAAATTAATTTCAACAGTTAATGTTGATAATTTTTCTAAGTGTCATGTTTGTGTAGAAGCAAAACATATCAGAAAGCCTTTTAAAAATGTAACTAGTAGAAAAATAGAATTGCTTGAACTATTACATTTAGATTTACCATATGTCAAAAACACTGTTAGTAAGGGAGCAAATAAATATTATATCACCTTTGTAGATGACTTTTCTTGATACACTAAGGTTTATCTTCTTAAGTCAAAAGAGGAAGGTAAGCGTATGTTTTTGAAATACAAGGCAGAAGTAGTGAATCAATTAGACAGAAAATGCTAATAAGGGTGAAAATAAATACTACATCAACTTTTTAGATGGCTCTTCTAGATACAATAAGGTATATCTGTTTAAGTCAAAAGATGAGGCTAAAAGCATGTTTTTGAAATACAAGGCAGAAGTAGAGAATCAATTAGACAGAAAAATCAAGAGGCTTAGGTGTACAGAGGCGGTGAATATAGTATTAATACTCTAGAAGTATTTTGTGATAAAAATGGTATTATATACGAGGTTAGTTCTCCCTATACTCCCCAACAAAATGGTGTTACCGAACGGAAAAATAGAACTCTTGAGAAATGATGAATTCTATGCTTTTGAGTTCAGGTTTATCTAATAATATACGGGGACATTTGTTTTATCTGCATGTTATATTCTTAATAAAGTCCCTCATAAGAAGTTAGATAAAACCTCGTATGAGTTATGGAAAGAATTTGCCCCTAACTTGAAAATTCTGAAAGTGTGTGGGTGTTTGGCTAAGGTTAGTCAACCTTATTTTAAACAAGTAACTGTTAGACCCATGACTTTTGATTTTATTTTCATTGGTTATGCTCAAAATAGTGTTGCATATATATATTTATCTCTTTGAATGATGGTTCTATTTGTGAATCTAGAGATGCATAATTTTTTGAGCACGTTTTTTTCATTGAAAAATAATGCACCTAGGGCTTTGCCTAATAATATTTCTACATCTATGTCTGTTAATTCATATATTGTGCCTTCTTCTATTGTTACTGCTATTCAAGCTAGTTTTGGTCCTGACTTTATTATTACTTTCTTGATTGAAAATATTTATCTTGATGTTTTGAGTGATGAATTGGTGTCAATCTATTTAATAGAAGAAGACTCTAAGACATACAATGAAGCAATGAGATCAATAGATGCCAGTTTTTGGAAAGAGGCCATTAAAAGTGAATTCGACTCTATAATTTCTAATCACACTTGGGACTTGTCTGATTTGCCTAAAGGTTGTAAATCCATAAATATCAAGTGAATATTTAAGAAGAATTGAGACCTGATAATATAATTGAGAAATAAAAGGCTAGACTTCTTATTAGGGGTTTTACCCAAAAGAAAGACAATGATTACTTTGATACTTATTCTCGTGTGACTAAGATAGTGACTATTAGAACTGTTGTTGCTTTATCCGCTTTTCATAATTTAATGATACATCAAATGGATGTTAAAACGACTTTCCTAAATGGCGATTTAGAAGAAGAGATCTATATGTCTCAACCTGATGGATCTATGATCCAAGGACAAGAGAATAAAGTATGCAAATTGAAAAAGTCTTTGTATCGTCTAAAGCAGTCACATAAGAATTGGTATGAAGTTTGATAACACATTAGTGGTTAATGATTTTATTGTTAATGCATCTGATAATTGTATTTATTCTAAGATGATAGGATCAAATTGTGTTATTATATGTTTATACGTGGATGACAAGTTAATCTTTGGCCCTAATGTGAATGTGTTAATGAGACTAAGAATTTTTATCTTCTAAAATTAAAATGAAAGATCTTGGAAAAGCATATGTGATTTTAGGGTTAAAATAAAAGAACTTCAAATGGTTTTTAACTGTCTCAGTCTCATTATATTGAGAAAATGTTAAAAAGGTTTAATTGTTTTGATATAGCACCTGTGAGATCTCCTTATGATCCTAGCATACACTTAAAAAGGAATAAGGAATCTAGTATTTCTCAAAATAAGTATGCTAAGATAATTGGTAGTGTAATATTTCTCATGAATTATACACGACCTGATATTGCTTATGTTGTTAGTAGATTGAGTAGATATATTCACAACCCTAGTAGTGAACTGGAATGCTCTTCATCGTTTTCTAAGGTATTTGAGAGGTACTATGAATTGGTGTTTGTATTTTAATAAATTTTCTACTATTTTAGAAGGATATTGTGATGTAAACTAGGTTACTGACAATGATGAAGTTACCTCCACTAGTGGCTATTTGTTCACTTTGGGTGCAGGTGCTATTCCATGGGAGTCTTCAAAAATAGACTTGTATAGCACGATCTACTATAGAGTCTGAATTCATTGCTCTTGAGTTGGTAGGGCAAGAAGTTGAGTGGTTGAGAAACTTATTGGCAAATGTGCCTTTGTAGGGAAGACAAGCTTCACCAATTTCTCTACATTGCGACTCATAGCCTACAATTGAAATTAACAAAAATAGTGTGTACAATAAAATAAAAAACATATCCGTATTATGCATGGTGTGGTAAAATAATTATTGAAACATGGTGTTATTTCCTTGGAATATGTAAGATCCAAAAAAAATTTGGTGGATCCTTTAACCAAGGGTTTGGCAAGGAGAGTTATCCTTGAAACGTCAAGGGGGATGGGGCTAAAGCCCATAGATTCAGAAAGTATGGTGGATACCCGCTTGTGGTCAAACGAAGCCATATCTTACCTCAATATGCACTACATTTACTATCCTTATGGCGTGTGGTAGTGCTTTATAAGGTTGAACTTATTTTACTCTTAATAATTCCATAGCCTTAAGGTAGTCAATGTGTAGATAGACATGATGGAATCACCTACGTGAGTGTAAAGGTGCGATCGCCTTTTATGAAAAACTTAGAATGTCTTCCTAGAGCACTCATGAGACCCAAAGTATATGCATGGCCATAAAAGTATTTTGTTAGTATCGCAAAGTTTGCATAAAATTAAAGATATAGTATGTGTTGTGGGGGTCATGTCCATTCGGTTGTTACCTCGTTTCACTACATGTCAATTCAACTAGAAAGATATTGATACCTAAGTATATGTTGCTTCTTTTGCGCAGAATTATTCTATTTTTGTCTTTGCATTGGTGGGGTTTTTGCAATTATTCATAATTCAAAGTCTAAATTTTATTTTTGAAATTCCATTTACAACCAATAGCCATGAGTTTTTTTATTTATTTTTCAAATGTCCTCTCTATTTCCAAGTGGTCTCTTGCATAAAGCCTTAATGCCCAGTATTGAATGGTATTGATAAATAACTATGCAAATTTACCATATGTCTTCATGCATGGAAGACAAAATACATTTGTCAATATTGGAGCCAAATAGACTAATATAATGTGACAAGTGTCAAAAGATTCTCAACACTTATCATACATGCAACCTCCTTGATTGCCTATAAATAGGTTATGGATTAGCCATCATAATCACTGATCTTAACCAAGAATTCATTTTTCTAATCATTACTTTTCTTCTTACAACATTCTTTAATTTCTATAACAACTACAGAAAATACCTTCATCTTCTCTTCTTTCTGGGCAACTGTTTTGTGCAAATTCTAAACTTTCAGCCATATGTGCACGTGTTTGGAGGTATTGTGGAACCTTGGGGAGCGACCAAACTTTTAACGATTTGCACCTAGTCGGGCCGAAATCGCTTTCAAAAGTAATAGCTAGCCACGACACAATATTTTTGATAAGTTGTAGTCTTCTTTCCATCTTGTTCTTAGTCAATATTTTATATATATATATATATATATATATATATATATATATATATATATATATATATATATATATATATATATATATATATATATATATATATATATATATATATTATAAAACACATTGATCTCTTAACATAAAGCTCACAATGTCTGTTTTAGTTTTCGTACATTTATGTCACTAGCTTGGGTCAATTTATTTGATTACTTATCTACGTATTTCTTTTATTTGTTATAGACATTTTCAGATAGTAGCAAGTTTTTTTTCTACCTCAAGTTTTAGTATTTGCTGAGCGACTAATATGCATTCAGAAAATGAAATCTAAGATTAAAGGAAAGTAATAATTAACCAAAATAAATTAAGTTATTTGGTAAAATTTCGGCATATTCATTGATAATTATTTAATATATGCACCACCAATTGGGTGGAAAATGGTTGCAACTGTGTTGACCCAACTATCCCAACCACGTTTAAACATGAAACTTGAAATGCAATGCAATGCCACCAAATCGTGAAAGGATTAAGGAATGATAAGTTTAGCAATTAGCTAAATATTGATGGTTTGGTGCTATAGAGAGTGAAAAAACTAGTATAGGGCGTGAGATTCACTACCAAGAAAAATAGTCGATCAATGTAGAAAAAAAAACAATAAAACATTTAAACAAAGGCGTAAAAATTACTATAGTTATTAAATAATTATACTAACCATACGTGGCGGTCTCTGCTCTTTACACCTTTGTTTAAATGTTTTTGGTATTATAAGTGTTTCCGTCGCTACACTATTTGGCAGAATACCGGTTCAAATTTCAATCATCTTCAATTTAGAAAAGAATTATAATAGTTTTCTCACCACAAACATTGTTGTTATCGCAATGATATTGACATGTCAAATTCAAAAACCAGTAGACGCCATGTTATATGCCATTTGAATTTCAAATTCAACTTATGGAAAATTACATTCAATTAGCTTGAATATTAATATTTTTTCCTGTTCTGATGAATGCTTGTTTCTTTGTTGGGTTGAACATTTAATAAATCTAAGAATAGAGTCTACACTTTCTATTTTGTTTGCTCGGTTTATTCCTCTTGTTTTAAAGGGACTTTACTTCCCTCCTGGTTGAGAAAAGCTTCAACCTTAAATTGGAGGATTATATTCAAATATCACTAAATTTTACCTACTATTACAATAAATTTATAAACCTATTTTTGTTATATTTACATAATTGAACTAGATTTGAATTACTCAGAAAATAAAAGAGGACCGAAAGATCAACTTTTCGGCACGGAGTTATGACATTTAACTTATACCTCGTCACTTTCATACTTAATTTCTGATAAGTGATAAGAATATAAAATATAAGAAATTCACCAAAAGCACTCTATGAATTGAATTCTACTCTATAAAAGCACTTTGACAACTCTTATTTATACAAAAATAATATAAAAAGACTTGAATAAAACAAGAAGAAATGAAGAAAATGATTACATCTCATTCAATTTTAATTTAAAAAAATTCCTATATTCAACAACTGCAATTTTTTGTTTGTTTAATTTAAACTAGCATAGTACCCGCGCGATGCGCGGATTAATTTTAAGAAAAGAAGAGTTTAAAGAGATAATAAAACTATGTTTATTGCAATTAGAATTAGCGATCGAATACAGAATGAGTTATTCTAAAATTAATAGATGAATTTTGTTGAGAGTAATATAGGTTGGTACATAAGAATGAATTGCATTATATTAGCATTTGAAGAAAGGTCGGAAAACCTGTGAAGCTACGTAAGATGTATGGTAATCTCTAACAAATATATGTAGATGTTGTAGTAATCTTTTTTTTTGTTCTCATCCAAAAAAATACACTTGATTTTCCATTCTATAAGAAGTTACACTTTTGTAATGAACGCAAATAGGTGTTGCAATTAATATCCTTTCATGGGAAAGAAAACTGTAAAATTAAAGATTTCAGAATGAGTACTAAACAATAATCAAGTACCTATGTTTGCGTCAAAGAGAAAGAAACGAAAATTCGAGGAGCAAATAATAAGCGAAACAAAATATATCAGATAACTTATTTTTAATAATAACTTGTATGATATAATGATATAACAATTTGGATGAGTAAAATAAATGAACCCGAATTAGTAAGGTAACAAAATAATTAAAAGATATTTTCATCTTGTAGAACCAATTCAATCTAGAAAATAGTGTCAGGATTAAAACGATCCGGTACTTCCCACAAACGGACAACACGAACTTTTAACTTCCATTGCATCAAATAGTTATATCTTTGATGAAGTCAATGTGAGTAGCCATCTTTTACATATGACGTAAGTTTTGTATAAATCTTTATATAAGAATGAACATTAGGATTGAAGGTTGTGTAGTTGTGGAAGATATATGTATTTTCACGTTTGTACAGTTGCAAGACAGACGTGTAAATCACAGTTGAGGCAATAAAATTCATGGGAAAGTGGGTTGAATGTATGGTATTTTTCCATCGTTAATTTAGGTTTACTTTAAGGGAAGATGGAAAGGCAGTTAAAAGTCACGGTTAGGAAGGGTTTTGATTTTAATTTTATTTCACCTTTCAACAAATTAAATAATTAAATGAAAAAACTCAGTATAATACAGAAGTAATTCAAAGGTCACAGTTATGAAGGCTAATGAAGCGTTTACATTTTTTTTAAATAAATATAATCTTCCTATCCTAATAATACTCAAAATAAAATTATAATTCCTATTTTTTACTTCATATAAATTTGAAAAAAAGTGACGGTTATAACGCAAATTTAACCGTTTTTAATTATTTTTTTTTTAAAAAAATATTCTTCATATCCTAAACCTAATAAAAATAAATTTGTAACTCCTTTTTTTAACTTCCTATAAATTTGGAAGAAATTCCTATAAATTTGAAAGAAAACTGATGGTTATAAAGGAATGAGTAGTTTTTTGATTTAAAATAAATTAAATTACAGTTCCTATCATAATCATAATCAAAATGTAATTGCATTTGGTTATTTTTTAATTCGTAAAAATTAAGAAAAAAAAGTGACGGTTTTGCAAGGAATGGAATCAGTTTTTTTTTCTTAAAACAAAATTTAGTCTTCCTCCTAATCCTAATTAAAATAAATTTGTAATTGATTTTTTTGTACTTCCTATAATTTAGGAACAATGTCCTAATAAGCCATGTGTCAATCCTTGCTTTGACACTTGGCTTCATGAGAAACTTTTGTCTTTGACTTTTAATATGTGATATACTTAAACTATCATTTAGTAACACTGTTTCAGCAAATTCAAACCCATATCAAAAGTTCAACAATTTAAACAATTGGCCTTTTAATCATACATGGAGTAGTAAATACAAAAAAGAAAACCAGTAAACAAATTTAATAACTAAACATGATGGCTCCGTAAATTAAAAAAAAAACCTATAACACGAATAAATTCAGATTTTAATTATGAATTCGATAAAGGGTCATATATGAGTATGGAGTACCTCAAAGGCTCAAACCAAAAATCGACAGAAAAATGACCACATAAGATCTGAAATAGCGTGGAAAATCTATCAATAGAAACAACACGTCAACAATGAAAACGCAATGACTCAACTTTAAAGCGAGCATTCATACGCAGATCCGAATCTGAAACACTTCAGATCTCAATTGAGTGACGCAAAGAAGAAGCTTAGAAGCTAATGTCGAAATGGAACTTCTGAGAACGGAACCGCCGAGAGAATCAAACTACCCCCTCCTTTCGTCTATGTGTGTCCTATATTTATAGAATATGTGGATGTGTTGGTTATTATGTGTAGATGTGTGGAGGAAGTGAGAAGTTATTGTTAGGTGTGTGATGTGAATGGGGGAAAAGCATGAGTGATGTGGGAAAGTGGGAAAGTTGGGTGTGAGAAAGTGAGGGTAAGGCATGAGTGAAATGGGGAAGTGGGGAAGATGGGTGGTTTTATTTATTTAATTTTTATTTTTATTTTTTTAACTCTATATATATTATTTAACTTTTCCTAAAACCTTTTTTTATTAAATAAAAGAAGATAAAAAAAATACACACACACATATATATACCAACTTACTTTAAGACTTAAAGAGACTATGTAAATAAGAAAACTCAATATTTACACTAAAGTTTAAATTATACCAAGAAAAATACTACTATAAATTACATCTAAATTAAAAGAAATCAAATATATATAAATCGAATATATTCATCTAAGAATATGAATATTTTTTTAAAAAAATAAATATAATCTTCCTATCCTAATAATACTCAAAATAAAATTGTAACTCTTATTTTTTACTTCATATAAATTTGGAAAAAATTGACGGTTATAAGGCAAATTTAACCGTTTTTAATTATATTTTTAAAAAAATATTCTGTAACTCCTTTTTTTAACTTCCTATAAATTTGGAAGAAAACTGATGGTTTTGGTTTTGAAGGAAAGAGTAGTTTTTTTATTTAAAATAAATTAAATTATAGTTCCTATCATAATCCTAATCAAAATGTAATTGCATTTGGTTATTTTTTAATTCGTAAAAATTAAGAAGAAAAGTGACAATTTTGCAAGGAATGGAATCAATTTTTTTTTTTTTTTTTTTAAAAAAAAAACAAAATTTAATCTTTCTCCTAATCCAAATTAAAATAAATTTGTAATTGGTTTTTTTGTACTTCCTATAAATTAGGAGCAATGTCCTAATGAGCCATGTGTTAATTCCTTGCTTTGACACTTGACTTCATGAGAAGCTTTTGTCTTTGGCTTTTAATAATATATAGATAGATATAGAAGATTATGGGAAGTTTTATTTCTAATAGTAATTTTCTAATTTTCTAATTATTAATTACTTATTTGAATTGAGTAAATAACTACCCCTTCCAATAATAGATATTTAAATATTTTAATTTAAATTAAAAATAAATAACTAATAACTAACTATTAACTTATTAACTAAATTTTGTCCTAAAAACTAATACTTGGCATTCTCTTATGCTACCACTTGTCATAATTTTAGGCTAGACTTTCTTCCTTTTAATTATAGATAGATATATGTATATTTTAGTTATCTTTTCCCCAAGATATGGATAATCAAAACTTTTATACACTCCCTGTAATAAGTCTAATTCGGTAATATAAAAATAATAAAATGACATGTACGTTATAACAGAATGTAAGTATATTCATAAGCAAAATCTTAAAATAATTGGGTAAAAATTAGGGAAAAAAGGTAGAAAGATTCGTCCTATCCTATCTTTTGCACTGCCATATTCCGGACAGGAATCAAATCACCATTCTGCATAATATATGGACCCTGGAACAATAACAGCTTTGACGAACAGACAGGGCTATATATGGCCATGACCATGCACTTCTTGAAATGAAAAGCAGATACTACTTTATATTTTTTGAATAATAAGCGTTTAAGAGACGAATTAATTATACGAGGTAAAAAATGTCTCTGTAAAAGGCTAGCGTTTCTACTAGAACATAAATGGGTGATTTGCACAATTAGAACACATCGGTGTCACTATTGATTTTTTTTTACCACATTTGTTTTATGGGGAAAACTTCATATTTAACAAGTATTTCCCATCGCATGCCCTATACGTGACACTTTTGACCTTAAAAGTTTACACAAGCAGGGGTCCAAAAAAATTGAGACCACCCATTTTAAAGGATATTGGGTGTAACTGAAATCATGTATTTGGGCCCAAAGGTTATGTCCATAGGATCTTTTTTGAAGTCACACTTTATGCATCTAACATCACCAAGACCAACTCTTTAGGCATGTTCTATTTTCTACTCAACGTCATGCATGTATTTTGGGCTGGTTTATGATAGAAATTAAGCGCATCTCAAACTATTTAGAGAATCGAGTTCTCTATCAATTCCCATTGTAAGCAATAGACTGTCAGTACAAGAAATTAAGTTCTTTATTTGTGCCCATAGTAAATCGATAGTAAATAAAGAATACATAGGAATTTTATGTGAAAATCTCCCAGTTCAACGGGATTAAAAATCACGACCTACTTGTAGGATTTCAACTTCACTTCTTAGCAATCTTTAGATCAAAACCTATTGTAACCTAGGAATTAACCTCTTAGTCCTCACTAACTTGTAACTACACTATTACAAGCCACTTTGTAATAACTCTATTACAAGGACATAATCACCTACTACCTTGTAACAATACTATTACAAGGCACTTTGTAGTAACTTTATTACGAAGACTTTACAGCTCGGCTAGCTCTAGCCCAGACATAAACACAAGGGTTTATGATTTACAAACGATTTCCTACACATTGCTTCTGACTAAGCTAAGTAGGAGTTACAAATGAAGAACAAATAACAAATACTCAACAAACCTAAGGATTAAGATATCTCAATCTTTGGATCTAGTCCTTGAGGTTGCAACAACTATGTTCTTGAGAGAGGTGGTGGCTAGCACTTGAGAGAATATTTTCTTCTGATTTTGCAAGTGTTGGAGAGATGAAATCCTTTGCCTCATATTGAAAATATGTATGTGTGATGTGTGACGACCCAAGGGGTCATCGCCGTATTCCTCCTTTTCCGCGCTTCCGAGGCCTTGGAAACCTTGTTTTTGATTGCCGTGATTTTCGAGCGCAGTCCGGGTGCGAAATCAGAAAATTTTTATGTTAAAATATGTGGATTATGTGAAAACATTTGAAGAATTATGATATTAATATTGATATAGTTGACTTTGGTCAACATTTTGAGTAAACGAACCCGGACCCGTAATGTGACGGTCCCGGGAGATCCGTAGAAAAATATGGGACTTGGGCATGTGCCCGGAGTCGAAATCCGAGGTCCAGAACCCCGGTAAAAGTTTTTTCTGTTAAGTTGCTTTCTGAAATTATTAAAGAAAAAATGGAAATGAAAATGAATTAGAGAATATATGTATCAGGCACGTATTTTATTCCGATGCCTGGTACAAGTCTTAAATATGTGTTAAGCACGATCTGTAAAGTTTGGTTGAAAATAGACGTCACTTGACATGTTTCAGACTAAAAATGGGAAATTTGGAAGTTATGAACTTTGAAATGAAATTTATGAGCTTTGGGGTTTGATTATTTGATTTTGATGTTATTTTAGCGAATTGATCGCTCGAGCAAGTTTGTAGGATGATATCGAGTTAGTGTGTGTGTTTGGTTGGGAGCCCCGATGGCTCGATAGTGATTTCGGGGGTGGTTCGGAGTGTTTTTGGACTTAGTAAAGCTGTAGAAAATCTGCAGCAGGTGCTTAAGAATTTCCTTCTATTTGGTCGCATAGAGCAAAGTTTAGGGGTTCCCAAATCCTTCTACGCGATCACATTGGTCTTCCTGCGATCGCATAGCTTGCTAGCTTTCTTCTACGCGATCGCATACTACTCCCCGCGAGCGCACTGAGTAAAAAGACAACCTCAATTTTTCTTCTTCTATGCGATCGCAACATTGCTTCTGCTATCGCATTGCACATCAGGTCAGACTCTATGCGATCGTAGTCCCCTTTATGCGATCACATAGAGCAATTCAGGGGCAGAGCTAGAGTGCCGCCAACGGGTTCGGCCGAACCGTGTAGCTTTCCTTCAAACCCTGTATTTATCTTAAAAAATCCATTGAATATGTATAAATTCTTAATTTAGAACCCAGTAACTTAAGACGATTAGAATCCCGAACCCATAACCTCGAAATCCTGGCTCCGCCTCAGCAATTTCGTCCAGTGGTTTTAAAACACTTACGGGATTTTCATCCCATTTCTCAAACTCTCTCTTCTCCAACAGCACCTAGGCGATTTTTAAAGCTTTTCTTCATCAAACCTCCTTGGGTAAGTATTATGTAACTCATATTCTTCATTTCCTATCATCATCTATCTAATTCCTATCCCTAAATCATGAAATTCAAGGTAGAAATGGGGGTTTTGGGTAGAACTAGGGTTTTGGAAAATTTGGGCGATTCAACCTTAATTTGGGGTCCAATTTTAAAACAAATTATATATTTGAACTCGTAAGATTATGAGTGATTGGAATTTGGTCCGAGCCTCAAGTTTGGACCATATGGGCCCGGTGTCAAATTTTGCTACTTTTGGAAGAATGGTAGGAAATGCATTTCTAGGCTATGAGATTATGTTTTTGAGCCTCATTTGATATTATTGAATTAATTATGATTAGATATCATTGTTTCAGAGTCAGAGTCTAGAGGAAAGGTGATGTTAGAGGCTTGATTGCTATTTTCAGACCGAGGTGAGTATTTGATCTAACTTTGGCTTGAGGGAATAGGATTAGAGTATTATAAATTGCTATTTGCTAAATGATCGAGTGGGGTGTATAGGCGTGATGACGAGTGTGTATACACCAAAGTCTAGCATGAACGTGGGTCTTTGTTGTACTTGTTTTTGAGATAATTTGAAACGCTTCTAAGCTAAATTATGATTTCTACAAATGTGAAGAGTTTGAGGATAAATTGTGAAATATTAATATTTTTTGAGTGTTGGCTCAAATGATAAATGCTATTGAGTATGAAATAAAAGTATGGAAAGGAGTTGTGATTAATCCTTTGCCGGGGTGGTGGGAATATATTGAGTAATACCCTTGCCGGGTTATGAAAGTTACTGTTATTGTTCCCTTGTCGGGACTTAGTTGTTATTTGTATTACTCCCTTGCTCGGATAGTTCTTACTATTTATTTATTTTCTCTTGCCCATTTGGTTGTGACTATTGTTTGGGTGAGGAAGAGTGATATTGCACGAAGGGTCATTCCGTGCTATTTCTGATTATATTTGCACGAAGGGCCATTCCGTGCTATTTCTGATTTTATTTGCACGAAGGGTCATTCCGTGCTATGTTTGACTATTTATGCACGGAGGTACATTCCGTGCTCTGATTTGATTATATTGCACGAAGGGTCATTTCGTGCCATGAAATGAGAGTTATGTGAGGGAAGCATGAAGGGTGATGCCGTGCCTTTTATTCGATTACTTTGGGTGAGAATGAGAGTAAAAGCACGAAGGTTGATGCCATGCAACCATTGAATCTTATTCTGTGATAATTATTGTTGTGCCCTGTGTATTAATTACGCCGATGAGTTATATATTCAGGTTGTACTCCCCCAGAGCATATTCCCTCCTTTTTAACTGTTTAGTTTTGGTATTTCTTTTGCTTTTATTGTATATATGTATATAGAATTGTATAGGTTGATTATGTAGTTCGGTCTAGCCTCGTCACTACTTCGCTGGGGTTAGGCCGGGCACTTCCAAGCACATGTGGTCGGTTGTGCTGATGCTACACTCTGTGCATTTCTTTGTGCATAGATCCAGGGGTAGCTTTTGGACAATAGCAGTAGGATTTTTATTTGGGAGCTATCTTTAGTCCAGGGACTCTCGAGGTAGCCTAGTTGGAGTTCACAGGCCAAAGTCCCTTTCTTTTATTCCAATTTGTTTTCATTGTACAGAAACACACATATGTATTTTTCTTTTATTCAGACTTGTTTGTAGTATTCTATAGTAGTCCGTGAGCTAGTGACACTAGATTTTGGGTAGTGATGTGTTTCAAACTTCCGCATTTTTTATATCATTTTGTTAAACTTAAAGTTTTTCGCACATATTTAATTGTGTTAGAATATTATATTGTTGACGTTGGGTAGAGAATGTGTAATGTTTGGCTGGCCTAGCTCCGTTAGTAGGCACCATCACAACTCCCGATGGTGGGATAAATCCGGGTCGTGACAAGTTGGTATCAGAGCTCTAGGTTGCATAGGTCTCGCTACTCATGGAAAAACTTAGTAGAGTCTGAGGGATCGGTACAGAGACGTCTGTATTTATCCCCCAGAGGCTAAGGAGTTAGGAAACGTTTCACTTTTGTTCTTTCTTGTTGTGCGATTCTGTTTCTCAAATACTTATTGTCCTTCTACTTTATTCTTTTGCAGATGACAAGAACACGTGCGTCTTCTTCTACCGCGCAGTAGCCCGAGCCCCCAGCAGCAGTAACCCCGAGGGGCAGAGGCCGAGGCTATGCCAAAGGTCGTGGTAGGGGCAGAGCTCAGCCCCAAGCAGCAGTTCTAGAGGTGAAGCCTCACATTGATTATGATGAGGAGGTTCCAACCCTAGCAACTCTAGTGGGCCCAGCTACGGTCCGAGGAGGGGTTATGTTCACCTCGAATATTCAGGATGCTCTAGTCCGACTGGCAGGATCTATGGACAGTGTCACTAGAGCGGATTTGCAGCTAGTAGCAACAGCCACTTCTCAGGTCGGACGGGGGGTTCAGACTCCTGCTACGTATACTCCGGAGCAGGTAGCTCCCCGAACTCAGGTCCCATTGGTTCAGCCCGCAGTGGTAGCTCAGACAGGTGTTACAGCTCATGCTGGTGATATAGCGGCCATGTCTTCGGATGCTTTGCGGAGACTTGATCGGTTCTCCAAGCTTTTCACCACCACTTTCAGCAGTGCTTCATTGGAGGATCCCCAGGATTTCCTATTCAGTTGTCATGAGATTCACAGGACTATGGGTATAGTGGAGACCAACAGGGTCGATTTTTGAACCTTCAGGCTTGCAGGATCTGCCAAGACTTAGTGGAGAGATTTTTGTCTATCTAGACCAGCAGTGTCTCCATCTTTGACATGGGATCAGTTTGCGGAGTTATTCTTGGAGAAGTTTCTTCTCGTCACTCAGCAGGAGGCACTTTGTAGGCAGTTTGAGCGCCTCCAGTAGGGCTCCATGACCGTTACTCACAATAAGACTAGATTTATTGACTTGGAACGCCATTCAGTTCTGATACTCCCTACAGAGCGAGAGAAGGTCCAGAGATTCATTGATGGAATGATTCAGCCGATCCATTTTTAGATGTCCATGTGAGTTGGTAGTGATATTTCCTTTCAAGAGGCGGCCAATGCAACCCGTAGAGTTGAGATGGCCCTCACACAGGGAGGTGGTCAGATGTCGGACAAGAGGCCTCGTCATTTTGGTAGATTTAGTGTACCTCATTTGGAGGTACGGATTCCTATGGTAAGGGTCAGGCACCGAGGCCCTTTCAGTTTGCGCTTCAGGTTTCTCATGGTTCTCCAGGCAGCGGTGGTTCTCAGCAGTATTATTTAGATCAACAGCCTAGTGCACCCCCACTTTAGAGCTTCGGGGAAGGACATTCTGGTCGACAGGGCCATCAGTTGCAGCAGCGGAGATCTTGTTATGGATGTGGTGACCCCGGTCACATTGTCAGGTTTTGCCCTCGAGCATCGGGCAGGTCTCAGCAGCAGGGTCCTCGCGCCATGATATAAGCAGCAGGTGATCCACAGCCCGCATAGCCAGCTAGAGGCGGGGGTAGGGATCATTGAGGTAGAGGTAGGGACGATAGAGGTAGAGCTCAAACCGGCAGAGGCAGAGGAAAACCAGTGGTTGATCATCCTAGAGATGTAGTTCATGGGGGTGGTGCCTAACCCAAGTGTTATGCTTTGCCAGCCAGGCCATAGGCTGAGTATTCCGATGCAGTTATTACAGGTACTATTCTGGTCTGTGACAGGGATGCTTCAGTGCTATTTGACCCTGGGTCCACGTATTCATATGTGTCGTCTTATTTTTCTCCTCACTTGGCTATGCTAGTGATACCTTGGGTATTCCTATATATGTATCCACGCTAGTGGGTGATTCTATTATGATCGACAGAGTTCACCGTTCCTGTGTAGTAGTGTTTGAGGGTCTTGAGACCCGTGTTGATCTATTGCTTCTAGACATGGTTTATTTTGATATTATATTAGGGAGGGACTGGTTGTCCCTGTATCCTGCGATATTGGATTGTCACACCAAGACTGTGACCTTGGCTTTATCGGACTTGCCTCGATTGGAGTAGAGAGGGACCCTAGGACATGCCACCCATAGTGTTATTTCATATGTTAAGGCTAGACGCATGGTCGAGAAGGGGTGTTTAGCCTTTTTGGCATATATTCATGACTCCAGCATGGAGGTTCCTTCTATTGACTCAGTTCCTATTGTTTGGGAGTTTCCAGAGGTTTTCTCTTCAGACCTGCCGGGTATGTCGCCCGATAGGGATACTTATTTTTGTATTGATCTAGCTCCAAACACACAACCTATTTCTATTCCGCTATATCGTATGGCTCCGCCACAGCTGAAGCATCTGAAGGATCAGTTGCAGGATTTGCTTGAGAAAGGCTTCATCAGACCTAGTGTTTTTCCTTGGGGTATGCTAGTTCTATTTGTGAACAAAAATGATGGATCGATGAGGATGTGCATTGATTACCGACAGCTGAACAACGTGACAATAAAGAATAAGTACCCACTGCCGAGGATTGATTATTTGTTCGACCAGTTGCAAGGTGCGAAGGTGTTTTCAAAGATAGATTTGAGATCGGGTTATGACCAGTTGAGGATTAGGGCGTCTGATGTCCCTAAGGTAGCATTTCGCACTCGGTACGGGCATTATGAGTTTTTGGTCATGTCATTTGGGTTGACCAATGACCCATCAACATTTATGGAGTTGATGAATCGAGTGTTCAGGCCTTATTTGGACTTATTTGTGATAGTCTTCATTGTCAATATTCTTGTGTACTCCCGCAGTCAGGAGGAGCACGAGCATCACCTAAGAGTGGTATTTCAGACTTTGAAGGATAGCCAGTTGTATCCCAAGTTCTCAAAGTGCGAGTTCTGGTTGAGTTCAGTTGCATTTCTGGGTCATATAGTATCAGCAGCGGGCATTCAGGTTGACCCGAAGAAGATTGACGCTGTCAAGATTTGGCCTCGACTAGCTTCAGCCACTCAGATTCGGAGTTTGTTGGGGTTAGCTGGTTATTATCATCGATTTGTTGAGGGATTTCATCTATTGCAGCCCTAATGACCAGGTTGACCCAGAAGGGTGCCCAATTCAGGTGGTCAGACGAGTGCGATGGAAGAGCTTTCAGAAGCTCAAGACAGCTCTAACTATGGCACCGATATTGGTTTTGCCCACGGGTTCAGGGCCTTATACAGTTTATTATGATGCTTCTCGTGTTGGACTTGGCACAGTATTGATATAGGATGGCAGGGTCATTACTTATGGTTCGAGGCAGTTGAAGATCCATGAGAAGAACTACCCAGTCCATGATCTAGAGTTAGCAGCCATTGTTCATGCCTTAAAGATTTGGAGGCATTACTTATATGGTCTGACGTGTGAGGTATACATTGATCACAAGAGTCTGCAATACTTGTTCAAGCAGAAAGATTTGAACTTGAGGTAGCGGAGATGGTTGGAGCTACTGAAGGATAATTATGTTTCCATTTTGTACCACCCGGGGAGAGCCAATATGGTGGCGGATGCATTGAGGAGGAAGTAAGCCAGCATGGTAGTCTTGCCTATATTCTGGTCAGCCGGAGACCGCTTGCTTTAGATATTCAGGCCTTGGCCAATCGGTTCGTGAGGTTGGAAATTTCTGAGCCTAGCCGAGTTTTAGCTTTCACGATCGCTCATTTTTCATTATTGGTCCATCTACCGTTTCCTTATCTGATTTCATTGAGAATTTAACTAGACAATTGACTAGTTATTGTGAATTAAAGGAACTTAATTGCATCAGATTCCTTATCTTGTTCTCTCCTGAAGTAACTTATTTACCTTCCTTGATTGTATTTATATATGTGTGACATCACTTACAATGATGTTAGCAAGGTAGGTAAAAAAACTTCCACAGAAAGTTGACTATTGTACTGTTCCTGTACAATAGCGTGCGCGGCCAACAACTTTCCACCTGGAGAGTTGAATTCATATAATCTCCTCGGAAACTGGTAGGTATTTGTTCCCTCAGCTGTTCCTTCAACTCTGAAGAGTTGAGTTATATCTCACGGTGAATCCCAACCTGAAACCTTGTGATCTCAAGGTCTTGTAAATATATAACATGTTCTTTATCTGGTTCTTGATAGTAAATTTGTTAGATCATCAAAATACAAAAAAAAGTACTTATGCCCAAAGTACTTATAACCTGTCAGTGTATAAATGTGTTTAGAGATGTTGTAAAAAAAACGGAAAAGGGCCTAAAATGCCCATCTATTATAGGAAATAGGACATCAAATCCCTCCTTTAAAAGTTGGCCCCTTATATGCCCTTGCCGTCTAAAAATGGGCTCAAAAATGCCATTATCGACTAACGGAAGATATGTAAATCCATGTGGAATTACATTAAAATGTAGAAGGGCATTTTAGACCCTTTTCGGATTGTACAAGGTCATATGCGAGTCAGTTATAATAGTCAATTCTCAAGCACTTCACTCCATATCAGTTTACTCACACACCTATTTTAGACCCTTCATTGATGTCTAATTTCTCCTAAGAATTGGGTCACCTTGTCGATTTCGAGTTGAGTTCTAGTTTAGGTTTAATTGTTTTTCATCTTTATCGGTTTGTTTTGGAGATTTCTTTTAGACAATGTCACAAAGTTCGAGTAGCTTAAATGGATCAATTAGGAGGTGTCGTTGTGGACTTGCTGCTAATTATTTCATGGCGTGGACTCCTTTAAATGCTGGGACAAAATTTTTCAAGTGTCCTAAGCATAAGGTATGTAAATTTGTTGACGGGTTCTTTTAATTATTTCGATTTGACTGTAATTTCTTTTTATTGGGTTTTAGGATGAAAAATATTCCTATTGGGAATGACAAGAAGAGGAGTTTCCTCCTAGAATTCCAAATCTCATATGTAGTTTAAAGAAGGAGAAGGAAGTTATAATCCGTGAAAGAAATATACTCCAAAGGAAAGTTACCGATCTTGAGAATGTTATGATGCTCGTCGATCATGGAGGAATATAATCCTTGGAATTGGAAAGAAATGTATTAATGAAGAAAGTGGTTGATTTAGAGTACTCTCCTCTGCGTGATGCTAAACATCGAAAGAAGATGTGGATTTTCTTTTGTGTGATATTGGGACGTTTTGTTATGTTCTTTGCATTAGCGGCAAATGATATGTAATGTTAGTGTTATTGTGGCTTAATTATTGTGTAATACTTTTTTTTGCAAGGATTCAATGAAACCATTCCCATACATTTGAATATTTTTGTCTATGATTGAGTTACTTGTTGTGATAATTAGTTTGTGTCTATAATTGAGTTACTTGTTGTGATAATTAGTTTGTTGGTCTAAAATAGGTGTGTGAGTAAACTGATATGAATTAAAGTGCGTGAGAATTGACTACTATAACTGACTCGTATATGACCTTGTACAGTCCGAAAATGGTCTAAAATGCCTTCTACGTTTTAATGTAATTCTAGGTGGATTTACATATCTTCTATTAGTGGATAAGGGCATTTTTTATCCCATTTTTAGACGGCAAGGGAATATAAGAGACCAACTTTTAACGAAGGGCTTTGATGTCCTATTTACTGTAGTAGAGGGGTATTTTAGGCCCTTTTCCGGAAAAAAAAATCATCTATCTAACATTCATTAGGTAACATTTACTATCCCGGGTTAAATGTAAATATAGTCGATTTCCCACATTAATGATTCAACAATTGCTAGGTGTAAAGTTTGTATATACAATGTAAGCCTTAGGCCCCGTTTGGCCATGAGTTTTACAAAAATAAATTTGAAATTTATTTTTAAACCTCATGTTTGGCCATAAATTTTGTCCATATTTTGGCCAAATCCCAAATCTCTAATTTCAAATCCTAAAATCAGTTATTAAGTTAATTTTGGGCCAAACTCTCAAAACTTGGGAATTATAGATATGTTTTTCCAATATAAAGTTAGAAAATATATTTTGAAAATGTATGTCCAAATATATTTTTATCTTCTAATCTAACTTTGAAAAATAAATTTGAGATGTACAGCAAAACTCTAGCCTAGTATCTTTGACCAAGCATGTATTCTCTCTCGGCGCACGTTTACTAACCTGCGGCGACCATGGGGAAGAGAGCACGCATGCCATTGCAAAAAGCTCTTCAAGCTCAGGCTATGGCTCAACCAGGACGAGGGTAAGAACAAGGCAGCTATAACAATTCAGGAAGAGAGTCGAGTTGGATCAGAAATCAATGAAATAGTAACTCGTCAAAAGAGAGTGAACGGATGTCCCAAGAGCAAGCTCAGAAACTGGAATAATGTCGTGCAAGCTTCAACAAGTGCTAGCAGTCAAACTCCAACAAGCAGTGGGAGGAAATCATGGGCAGATACGGCGGATGAAGAGGAAAGAGTAGACCCAGTGAGGAAGCCATCGATTTGGGATAATTTTGACACTTCAAAGGTATCAAATGCTGGATTCAAATGGGAGTATGTTGCTCCTTCCTTGCATGGTGAGTCGCCCATCATTGACATCTAATTGGAGGATATTAGCTCTGAAATTGAGTATTGGAAGACGGTAGTGGTGTGTTATGTTCTAGGTGCACACCTACTATTTGCTGTGTTACAGGGGTTTATCCAACGGATGTGGGCAAAGCATGGAATCAATAAAATTGCCATGCTCAAAAATAGAATTGTCCTAGTCTTATTTGACTTTGAGGTGGGGAAAAATGATGTAATTCAGGGGGAATTTATCAATTTGATAACAAACCCTTCATTGTGAAAGCATGGAACTCTCAAATGGAGTTTACAAGAGATGAGTTGTATACAATACCAACTTGGATAAAATTTCCTGAACTTGATTTTAAATATTGGAGCGCTAAGGGTTTGAGTAAGATAGGAAGTTTGATTGGGAAACCACTAACGGTTGATCAAAATACAGAGAGGAAGTGTGGATTGAATTTTGCCAGACTATTGGTTGAGGTGGAAATGAATGCAAATCTACTAGACACTCTTACTTTCAAGAATGAAAGAGGGAATTTGGTGGAGCAGAAGGTGGTGTACGATTGGAAGCCTACCTTAATTGCAGGAACAAGAAGGGCCAGCACAATGCAGCATATGAGAAGAATGGGAAGGCTATAATTGATGAGAATGTAGTTCAACATGTACCATTGGTGAAGATAGGGACTGGAACAAATACAAATGAAGGGAATGTGGCAGAACAAGGAACTAAGGAGAGTGTATGGATTATCCCCCAGAAAACTGGACGAAACCAAGGTAAGCAGCAGCAACAAACAGGAAACTCTCAACAACAGAAGGTTGTCAGTTCAAACATATTTCAGGTACTTAACAGAGAGAGTTCCAGCAGCGTTGTTAGTAATGTAGGTGATCTGAACAACAGTGATAAGCAACTAACAAGTAATGTACAAGAAATAAAAATAAAGAGTAACAAGATTGACATAATGGCAGGAAAAATGTTTGGAGGTTGGCCTTATATTACTAATCTAGCAGCCCATTACAATGGGAGAATATGGATTACATCTAAAACCAGATTACTACACTGTAGTACCATTGGTAATAACAGCTCAGATTGTTACATGTGCTGTGCGTAATATCCCTTTGAAACTGGACTTTGTCATGTCCTTTGTGTATGCATTTAACACACGAGAGGACATGAAGGAGCTCTGGAACATACTAATGAATTATATCACGACATGCAATCAAACCTTGCATAATTGCAGGGGACTTCAACTTAGTGTTGAATACAGATGATAGAGTGGGATGAAATCCAATAACATGGCCAGAAATTGTAGACTTTCCATCATTGTGTAGACACCCGTGGACTGATCGAGCTTCCTCATGTGGGGCATAGGTACACATGGAATGACAGAAGTAGTAGTGGACAAAGGATTTTTTTTCAAAAATTGACTGGGTTTTCATTAACAGTGTGTGGTTAGATACAATGCCATCAAGTAAAGCAAATGTCCTCTCTGAAGGTATAAGAGATCATAGTCCAGTAAAGATCACATTCCTAGATGAGAAGCCAATGTTTAAGAGATCTTTTCAATTCTGCGATGCCTGGGCCACACACCCTCAATTTAAAGACATCACTGAAGCTATTTTGGAGTTCTTTTGGAATGGCAAACTATTAAAACAAATAAACTCAAAAAATATAGCTTTGATTCCAAAGATTACTGAAAATGCAAGTCAATATAGGGCTATAACATGTTGCAATGTCCTATACAAGGGTATATCAAAGTTGATTTGTTGTAGACTCAAAAAGTCAATTACTGTAATTGTGGTTGACAACCAGTCTGCTTTTGTACAAGGGAGATCCACGGTACACAATGTTTTGATACGCCATGACTTGTTGAGGCACTATGGTAGGAAGACCACACCAAGATGTTTGATGAAAATTGATCTCAAGAAAGCCTACGACATGGTAAGCTGGGAATTCTTGGAGGAAGTCCTAAGAGGATTTGGTTATCCTGAAAGATTTATACATACAGTGATGACATGTGTGACTTCTCCCACATTTACCATCAAAGTAAATGAGGAAGGTCATGGTTACTTTGCAGGAAAAAGAGGGCTCTAGCAGGGGGATCCTATGTCTCCCCTCTTGTTTGGCCTTGTCATGGAATACTTTTCAAGAGTTCTAAAATTCTTGAGTAGTCTCCCAGACTTTACATTTCATCAAATGCGTAAATAACTTCAGCTTTCACATTTTATATTGCATGATCTTATGATCTTCTGTAAAGCAAATTCTTGTTCTGTTAAAAGAGTTATGGAAGTCTTGACCCGTTTCAGTGATGTATCTGGGCTGATAGCAAACATGGAGAAGTCAAGCATCTTTATGGATGGGATTGATGACCAAACTAGAGATCAATTGCTGGACATAACACAATTTATGCAGGGCACCTTTCTAATCAGGTATCTTGGTTTGCCTTTATCTTACAAGAAACGGAAAAAGGTGGAATGTTAGCAATTAGTGGATAAAATCACTAATAGGATCACCACTGTTTATTCAAATAAGCTATCATATGCTGGAAGACTACAAGTCATACTTGTAGTTTCAGTCCATAGCTTTTGGGTTTCTGCCTTCATCTTGCCTCAAAGTATCCTTAAATAAGTGGATAGGAAGTGTAGGGAATATTAGTGGGGTGGTACAGAAGAAACAATAAGATCTCATTAGTTGCGTGGGAAAAGTGTGTAGGCCAAGAAAATACAGTAGGCTGAATATGAAGAATTATCGGAGCTGGAACATGGCATCAGTGGAAAAGTTGTTATGGCAATTGGCGGAGAAAAAAAGATACACCGTGAGTAAAATGGGTGCATGGCATCCGTACAAGATCAACACCAACATTTGGATGCATAAAACCTCCTCAAGACTGCAGCGGGTATTGGAGGAACATTAATGCGCTAAAGGAAACCTATGCAAGATTGGTACATACAGGGCAACCTATGCAAGATTGGTACATACAGGGCCAGTGGCGGAGCCAGAACCCTCATGAAGGGTGTTCAAAAAAAAAAATTGTAGCTACTGGGAATTAAACTCATGACCTTAAGTAAATTTTGAACACCCTTGACCACTAAGCTACACTTTTGGATAGTGTTAAGGGTGTTCAAAACTTTATATATAGAGATAAAAACTAGATTTTACCTTATATATACAGTGTAATTTTTCGGCGAAGGGTATTCGGGTGAACACCCTTGCGCCCCCCTAAATCCGCCCCTGTACAGGGCCTGACTGACACCAAATGGGCAATACTCGATCACTAGCTCTTACAATGCAATGTTTGGGGCAGCAGAAAAGATTGAAGACTGCTGAGTTGATCTGGTCATCATTAGCTCACAAAACATAGGTTTGTGGTTTAGTTAACTGTACAAGGCAGATTGCTCACTAAAGCAAGGATGCGACACCTTAATATTCCAGTAGCAGATGAAACATGTTTCCTCTATGACAAACACGCTATGGAGACTTCCATGCACTTATTTGCAGAATGTGATTGGATAAGGAATGTGCGAGAAGACATCCAGCAATGGACAGAGATCACCATAAGGAAAGGAGAAGTTCGTGCTGTTCTTGAAGAGATTAAGAGTCCAAAAGGAACTAATAGCAGCAATTTGGGAAGCAGTGATATACCATGTATGGAGAGCAAGGAATTGAAAAATCTTTAGAGGAACAACTGTAAATACTGAGATAGTGCTGGTTCAAATTAAAAGAGAGACCATATATAGACTAGAAAGATTTCAGAACTCTATGAAAGCCAAACATTGCATTAGTTTAATGCACAGAGTACATTGTAATTAGAAGTTACTTGATTTGTCCGAGGCCTATCCTTCCTGGTTGAGGAAAGTGGGTGCTCTTTAGGTGTACTGTGTTGTGAGTTAATGGTATGATTTACAGTTTTACCAACAAAAAAAAAGTTTTTATATTTACTTATTTAGTAAGAATTTAAAATTTTCATCCTTATAACAAGGAAAATACCAAATTGGGCTACGTTTTGAAAGCCCTGAGTATGTTAATTGAATCCAAATTACCTATATACTTGATGTTCTACAAATTACAAAGTCCTCCATAAGTGGAATTAATTAAACAGTGTGGTAAAAACACTTGTTAGATGATGACAGATTATTTCTAGCGTATGAATTAATGTCTAACACAATGGAAAAAAAAATTTGTGTGGTAACAACTATATCATGATATGGAACAAACATCTAGAGGGAAAGAAAGACAATAAAGCAACACATGCAATTAATAAAAAGAGTCTAAAATTTCATTACTAAAATTGAAGGATGACTTTTTATTGATTAGTACTTCATACACACAGCAGAGAGCGTGGACTATATTACAGATCCACAGCAATCTATTCTTTTGACTTCTAATAGAACTCTTTGTGACAAAAATATTGCTAGTGATGAAATGACTGTCACAACCAAACAATAGCTTATTAGTATCAACTTTCTGGTTTTACGTAAAAAGAAAGAAGTGCTGCATGAATAAATTGATCATGTATGCAAGAGCTCTTAGTTGCGTGGCGGAGGATGATCCCAACATCCCCATCCCCAGCAATTGCCCTGGTTCCCTCCACCACCACCACCTCCTCCTCCGCCACCGCCACCTCCACCTCCACCTCCACCTCCCCCTCCCCATCCCCAACCCCAGCCTCCACCACGGCCTCCGCCTCCACCACCTCCACCTCCACTTCCACCTCCTCCCCCACCACCCCCTCCGCCTTTGTCTCCACCTCCGCCTCCTCCACCGCCTCCTCTTCCACCTCCTCCTCCGCCACCACCACCCCCAGCTCTTCCCTTTCTTCCACCACTTCCTTTGCCATGTCTTCTCTCATGTCCTCTGCTTCTTCCATTTCCTCCACCACTGTCACTACCTCCTCCACCTCCTCCACCTCCACCTCCACCGCTCCCGCCGCCTCCTCCTCCTCCACCTCCACTTCCTCCTGCGCTTCCTCCTCCTCCACCTCCGCCTCCACTTCCTCCACCGCCACCTCCTCCCCCGCCTCCTCCACCTCCTCTTGCACCTCCTCCTCCTCCGCCACTGCCACCTCCCCCTCCTTGACCCCTATTTTTTCCAGCAGTTTCAATATTCACCATGACTTCACTAACAGAAGTTGTACTGTTCCTTGGATTGGCATCTGGAAACCGAATTGCTAATGCATGCGACAGATGACTTATGGAGCCACTGCCATTAAGTTCAGCAACTTTATCCCTGATTGGCTTATGATCCACAATTTTCCCTTCAACCAAATATGAGCGTAGAACCATTGGAAGTAGTAATAAAAGTAGCGTCCAAAAACCCATCTTCAATGACTTACTTGAGTATATTGCATGTAGAGATATTCATATCTAGCCCGTATTTATACTATATTCTATACCTGTGCTTCTGTGCATAAACTTCTAAAAAGCTTAACAAAACAGACAAAGTCCCCACATGACAGTGGACAGTAAACTAAGTTCTTTCAAAGGCTGCAAGCAAAAGGAATGTAAAGAGAACTAGGGACTATAGTAAACTATACTCAACTTTCTGTTGATTCAATTTTGTCCCCACTCACGTTCTCTTTGTCTAACTCATGCTCAGTTATATTTTTCTATCTTTTATTCGTCGTTAAACACCTTTTTTTTTTGCATGCTCATTATAATAATCTTAATCACGTGGGTTCAATTACATAAAGTTACAACGGCGGCGCAACTTTTCCAGCGTAATTAAGCATAATGCAAGACATGCATTATATTGCTCTTTGCCATCGATGTTGTCGCTATTGAGAGTGGATAATTCCACTTCTCATTCATTTCCGGGATACATAGAACACAAAATCTGTAGTCTTGGCTTATTATATGTTTCTTGGACATTTTAGTGTCCGATCATTTCAGTACAATAGCCATCTCACGAACATTTCAATTAAGGCATGTTAGATTATCCCACATTGGATTGAAGGATTAATCTGAGATTTATTATATGATCTTGGACCATTCTGGTTTCATGAACTTGTTTTTTGGGTTTGATTTAGGCTTAAGGTCTAGTAATTTCATATGACATCGTCACTTAAACTGAGTCTATTATAGATCATGTATAGGGGTGGCAATTTGAGCCCAAACCCATCTAACCCGCCCAACTAGCCCAAAGATTAATGGGTTGGGCTACAACCATTTTAGTTCATGGGTCCATTTGGGTTGAACCCAAGTTAACCCATTATTTTTTATAACACATTCTGACCCATTTAACAGCCCAAATACAACTCATGAAACTCACCCTAAACAAAGTATCTCAACCTAACTTATCTAAAAATTTATTTAGTTGCGCAAACCCCCTAAAATAAATTTTAGTTTTTATTTTTATTTTTAAATTTCTATTTTTTATTTTCCAGTTTTTCTGCTACCCCACCGCACCCCACCCCACCCTACCAATACGCCCGACACACACCTTACCCCCGGTGCCAAACCCCTAAAAAAATTTACTTTTTATTTTTATTTTTAAATTTTTATTTTTTATTTTTCAATTTTTCTACCACCATACTCCCTACCCCCTAGCCCCTGCCCCTACCCCTCCCATGCCACGCAAACCCTAAAACAATTATTTTTTTGTTGTATTTTTAATTTTCTATTATTTTATTTTTCTACACCTCCTACCCCTACCCCTCACATGCCCCCCTCCTCCCCCCACCCCCCACCCCGGGCGCAAACCCCCTAAAAATATTTTATGCAAGATGAGCATGATTCTAAAATATGGGTCATGTTAGGCGGGTTGGGTTATGACCCATTGTTTAGCCCCCATCTTGACCCAGCCCATCTTAACCCAAATTCACTTTGGGCTGGGTTGGACATTGACCCATTTATTGACTAACCCATCTTGACCCGCCCAAATTCAGCCCAACCCGCCCATTTGCCACCCCTAAATTCATTTATTACTTTACATAGCTAATTAATCTTAATGATAGCAATCAATGATTCTTTTGTACAATCTCAACTGAGGAATAAAATTCCAAGAAAACTATGAAGATAAAACAGTAGGTGCTAGGTGGATACAAAAAATTGTTCATGTGAGATGTGGCCCAGGATGTGGAAGTTTGCCTTTAACTTGACTTCAGGGATAGGACAAGCTAGTAGGGTGGATATAATGTAAAATCCTAGAAGTGTAAAGCACGTGATAAAAAGTAGAGAATCATGTGCAGGTCACTTAAGCTTATGGTGTAATAATTGGAAGGAGGTGGTGCTGTATGTTCACTACTCATGTTATAGGTTTAGGTTTTAAAGTTTGTAGTATTTAATTCATGTTTAAAATTATGAATTTATATTTATTAGTATTTTTGTAATTTTAATAAATTTTTATATATAAATTTTTATTCCACGTCAAAGTTCACTTGAACCCGTTAGTAATACGCTAGATCCGCCAATGCTATGAATTTTGGCTTGTTTCTTTAATGAAGTGCTGTCCAGATGAGTTCCATACTTCAACCAATAGTTTCTTTTCTGTCCTAATTTATCCATTATATTAGACACTGTTGGTATTATTATATTACGAGGATTTCTTTCCCTTTTTTTTCCAAGGAATTGCTTCATATTATATACACTTGGTATGTAAGGTGGCACCAACTTCACCTTACGGACCCATTATGTAGAACTGCACTTGGAATTGGTTGTCTAATTACCCCCTTCTACTCGAAGTTTTCCTTGTGACTGACACTCTCTTCATTTGTATTGTACCGAATATTTGGTGAGTTAAACTTTTATACATAAACAAAATAAAAAAAAAAACTTATATTATCAGGTTATTTATAATACAACATAAAAAAAACCTTACATTTTCTGGTCTTTTGTAGTGCAAAACTGAATAGCTCACCATATTTAATAATCGGAACTAGTTATTACTATAAAAGATAAAATTGCACGGATAATGTAAAACTTGATTATATATAGCTTAGCTCTATTCTTTACAGTGAAATGATCACATAAGTTTAAGTCATGTACATCGGCAATGATCACATAAGTTTAAGTCATGTACATCGGCAGTGAAAATCATACTTATATAAACAGGGAACCTACAATAAAAAAGTAAGTAAAATGTTACAAGCCTTTTTTATTGTGCACGAAGTTTTAATAAAAGAATAATTTTTGTGTGATAAAATAAAAGTAATGCAGTAAAATGTAAATAAGAAGAGATAGAAAGAAGGGAGAAGAGTTTTGTTCTTTCACTTTGGTGTATTTTTCCATTGCAATTACATGGTCTTTTATAGGCATAAAAAGCAAAGAAGATTGACATAAAATAGGAGATTTAATCTTTCAATTATTCACAACATGGGCATCCAATGTAGTATCCAATGTAGCATCCAATGTACAAATTATTCATAACACTCCCCCTTGGATGTCCATGTAACATAATGTGTCTCACTAAGAACTTACAAAAAAAATATTGGGATGTACATAGTTATTTATAATATACATTGCTTGCTGCCTCATTAAAAACCTTACTAAGGAAAACCCAGTGGGACAAAACCTTGGTTAAGGAAAAGAGTGCAGCATGTACTTACTCCCCCTGATGAAAAATCACGTAATGTTTCGAAGACGACGCATTCCAATCTTATATATCAGCTTTTCAAATATTGAGGTTGGTAATGCCTTAGTGAACAGATCAGCCAAATTATCACTTGAACGAACTTGTTGTACATCTATTTCACCACTCCTCTGAAGATCATGAGTGAAAAAGAATTTTGGTGAAATGTGTTTTGTTCGATCTCCTTTGATATATCCTCCTTTCAATTGAGCTATGCATGCAGCATTGTCTTCATACAATATTGTTGGAATATTCTCTTTCGAAGAAAGACCACATGTTTGTTGAATGTGTTGAGTTATAGATCTTAACCAAACGCATTCTCGACTTGCTTCATGAATGGCTATTATCTCTGCATGATTTGAAGAAGTAGCAACCATAGTTTGTTTTGTCGAGCGCCATGATATGGCTGTACCTCCACTTGTAAATAAATAGCCTGTCTGAGATCGACCTTTGTGTGGATCAGACAAATATCCTGCATCTGCATAACCGATCAATGATGGCTTGGATTCATTTGAATAAAATAAACCCATATCAATGGTCCCTTGGAGGTATCTAAATATATGTTTAATACCATTCCAGTGTCTTTGTGTTGGCGAAGTACTAAATCTTGCCAATAAGCTTACCGAGAAAGCTATATCTGGTCGGAAATTATTAGCAAGATACATTAATGCCCCAATTGCACTAAGATATGGTACTTCGGCACCAAGAAGCTCTTCTTCATTTTCATGAGGTTGGAATGGATCTTTCTTTATATCAAGTGATCTCACAACCATCGGGGTACTCAATGGATGTGCTTTATCCATATAGAATCGCTTTAAAATCTTTTCGGTGTATGTTGATTGATGGACAAATATTCCATCTTTCATATACTCAATTTGTAGACCAAGACAAAATTTTGTCTTTCCAAGATCTTTCATTTCAAATTCTTTCTTCAAACAGTCTACTGTTTTTGGAAGCTCCCAGGAGTTCCAATGATATTTAAATCATCAACATATACAGCGATTATAACAAATTCAGATCCAGACCTTTTTATAAAGACACAGGGACAAATTGGATCATTCTTGTACCCTTCTTTCAACAAGTATTCACTCAGACGATTGTACCACATACGACCTGATTGTTTCAATCCGTACAAAGATTTCTGAAGCTTTATTGAACAAGTTTCTTGAAAACCTTTATATGTTTCTGGCACTTTAAATCCCTCAGGTACTTTCATAAAAATTTCGTTGTCTAATGATCCATACAAATAGGTTGTAACAACATCCATTAGATTCATATCAAGTTTTTCTTGCATTGCCATATTTATGAGATACCTGAAGGTGATAGCATCCACTACAGGAGAATATGTCTCCATATAATCAATTCCAGGCCTTTGGGAAAACCCTTGTGCCACAAGTCGTGCTTTATATCTAACGACTTCATTTTTATCATTTCGTTTTCGCACAAAAACCCATTTATACCCTATTGGATTTATGCCTTCAGGCGTTCGAACTATGGGTCCGAAGACTTCACGTTTTCCAAGTGAAGTTAACTCTGCCTGGATAGCGTCTTTCCATTTTGGCCAATCATTTCTCTGTCTACATTCATTGACAGATTTTGGTTCAAAATCCTCATCTTGTTGCATTATTTCAATAGCAACATTATAAGCAAAAATGTTATCGATAAAAATATTATTTCGGTTCCATCTTTTCCCGGTTGAGACGTAACTTATTGATATCTCTTCATTTTTATTATTTTTAGTTACCTGGACCTCCCCCAAGGTCTTATCATTTGTTACATCTTGGGGCTCTTCTTGAGCCACTACCTCTGTGTTATGTTTACTTTGATCACTTGCTCCTTTTCTTCTTCGAGGATTTTTGTCTTTAGAACCGATTGGTCTACCACGTTTCAAGCAAGGCTTAGGCTCATTTGCTTTAATTAATTGTCCTTCCGGGATATCAACTCGAATTGGAGCATTAGCAGCTGGAATATGTGACTTAGTCACCCTTGGTAGGTTAGTGAATGCATACTGGCAATTGATTTGCAATATTTTGCAAATGAATAATCTTTTGAACCTCTTGTTCACATTGATTTGTTCGAGGATCTAAATGAGACAGTGATAATGCATTCCAATCTATCTTCATTTTCAGCTGCTTATTTTCTCCCCATAATGTTGGATATACTGATTCATCAAAATGGCAATCAGAAAATCTTGCCGTAAATAAATCTCCAGTCATTGGCTCTAGATATTTTATAATAGAAGGAGATTCATATCCAACATATATCCCCAACCTTCTTTGGGGACCTATCTTTGTGCGTTGTGGTGGAGAAATTGGAACATATGTCGCACAACCAAAGATCCTAAGATGGGAAATATTTGGCTCCTGACCAAAAGCCAACTGCAATGGGGAGACTTTATGATAACTTGTGGGCCTTATCCGCACAAGTGCTGCTGCGTGCAAAATAGCATGACCCCATACTGAAATGGGAAGTTTTGTTCTCATAAGCATTGGTCTAGCAATTAATTGGAGGCGTTTGATCAATGATTCTACTAGACCATTTTGTGTATGAACATGAGCAACCGGATGCTCAATTGTTATCCCAGTTGAAATACAATAATCATTAAAGGCTTGGGATGTAAACTCACCAGCATTGTCAAGACGAATTGTCTTAATTGCATAATCTGGAAATTGTGCTCTTAACTTTATTATTTGAGCCAACAATCTCGCAAATGCCATATTGCGAGTTGATAGTAAACACACATGTGACCATCTTGTAGATGCATCTACCAAAACCATATAATATTTGAATGGTCCACATGGAGGGTAAATGGGCCCACATATATCACCCTGTATACGTTCCAGAAATGCGGGGGATTCCATCTTAACTTTAATAGTTGATGGTCTAATAATTAATTTTCCTTGAGAACATGCAGCACAAGAGAATTCCTTAAATTGAAGAATCTTTTGATTCTTCATTGCATGTCCATGTGAATTCTCAATTATTTTACGCATCATATTAGAACCAGGATGGCCCAATCGGTCATGCCAAATAATAAAATTATCTTGATTAGTAAACTTCTCATTTACTACGGCATGTGTTTCAATCCTGCTAATACTTGTATAGTACAAGCCGGAGGAAAGAGCGGGTAACATTTCAAGCACATATTTCTTACCGGACATTATTGTAGTAATATAAAGATATTCAATCTTTTCATTATTGGTAGTCTCAATATGATAGCCATTTTGGCGAATATCTTTGAAACTTAATAAGTTTCTTTGAGATTTACTACAATATAGTGCTTCATCAATAGCCAAATTTGTTCCTCCTCGTAGTAATAAATTGGCTCTTCCAGAACCTTCAATTAATTACTGGATATTGTATTAACATCCGCTTCTTTCATTACCAAATAAGAGAAATATCTCTTATATTTTATAATAGTGTGTGTTGTAGCACTATCCAGAAGACATATATCATCTTTATTAATCTTGAGTCCAACTGAAGACGGGGGAATGTTCATATTCTTCATTAAAAAAAAGGACAAATAATACATTATAAGAAATATGAAAGTCAAGCAAAAAAAACATTAAGAAATACATTAGGAATGTAGAAAACTAGCAACACATGATGCATTAGGAAAATACACTCAAGAAAAATAAATTAGTTGCAAACATAAAAATAACAACTTTTATAGCTTCATTCCCCAGTAAGATGATTAGTTCTTCAGTCAATATCCTCGAAGAAGTCTCCAACTTCTAAATGAGTAATATTTGTTAGGCCTTCAAAATCATCATCTTTATATGCAAGATGTGCCTTAGAATCATATTTATTTGAGGGACCTGCTTCATCATCATTATTTGAAAGGTCAAGTGTGCCTCCACATTATTTTCCCTTTTCTTGAGAGAGGCTTGATAAAGTTTAACGAAATGCTCTGGCGTACGACAAATGCGTGCCCAATGACATCTCATACCACATCGGTGACACATACTAGCTTTACCTTTTGAATGATTATTTGAGAACCCTTATTGTTCTCCAATTTATTTCCACCATAATGACGATAATTGTTTCGCCCCCTACCACGTCCACGTTTACGACCATGTCCACGACCACGGTAATTATTTTGTTTTCTTTCAAACTTATCATATATTGCTACAGCATTCACTTCCGGAAATGGAGCTGACCCAGTGGGACGAGCTTCATGATTTTTCATTAACAGAGTATTATTCTGCTCAGCCACGAGTAGGCATGTGATTAACTCAGAATATTTCTTAAAACCTTTTTCACGGTATTGTTGTTGTAGCACCACATTTGAAGCGTGAAAAGTAGAAAATGTTTTTTCCAATAAGTCCTCATCTGTGATAGTGTCTCCACATAATTTTAATAGAGAACTTACTTTAAAGATAGCTGAATTATACTCACTTACGGTTTTAAAGTCTTGCAACCTTAAATGTATCCACTCATACCGAGCTTTCGGTAATACCGTAAGTTTTAGGTGGTCATATCGATGTTTTAAACTAATCCATAATTCAAGTGGATCTTTTACAGTTAAATATTCAGTTTTTAACCCTTCATGTAGATGATGACGAAGAAAAATCATGGCCTTCGCTTTATCCTGATTTGATGCTTCATTTCCTTGTATAATAGTATTTCCAAGACCTTTAGCGTCAAGGTGAATTTTAGCATCAAAAACCCATGATAAATAGTTCCTCCCGGTGATGTCAAGTGCAACAAATTCAAGTTTTGATAAGTTTGACATAGTGAAAACTTAATCAAATATGGCTCAACTTAGCGGGAGTTAAGAATAAAATTAGAGCTTCGTGCTGATAACGTGTTGTAAAATAAAAGCAATGCAGTAAAATGTAAATAAGAAGAGATAGAAAGAAGGGAGAAGAGTTTTGTTCTTTCACTTTGGGGTATTTTTCCATTGCAATTACATGGCCTTTTATAGGCATAAAAAGCAAAGAAGATTGACATAAAATAGGAGATTTAATCTTTCAATTATTCACAACATGGGCATCCAATGTAGTATCCAATGTAGCATCCAATGTATAAATTATTCATAACATTTTGATACTTATAGTGTAATCTTAAGCATAACATTTGTATGGCCATAAACTTTTGACACTTGTGATTTTAAACGTAACATAATATTTTTTGTGGCTATAAGACTTAATACTTGCGTACTTAATTAAAAAGGCATAACGTATATTGTCACTAAAAGTAAAATAGAAAAGTTTAATTCAACTGTGTTCAAATATAGATAGAGACCTTTTTTTTTTTGGAACAAACTACAGAAAAATAAAGTCACATAAACCGGAGGGACTATAATTCTCTATCAATAGCAAATATGAAATAGGCCACTCACATTCTTTTCTAAATCTACCTAATCCAATTAAAATATAAAATTAGATGAGAAACTTACACAAATATTTCAAATAAATCTCAACTTATCAATTTCTAGCCATTAGTCATAGACTTACCAAAACTAGCTAATAAAAATTGAAAAACCAAATAATTGGATTCTTTCTCCCAAAGATTCACATGAAAAATCACCTTTCATATTTTTAAGTGTGATTAACAATATTAGATACAAGACGAAAAAGAAACTGCATGGACGGGGTAGCAAATAAGGTGATTAAATATAAAAATCTATATAATATTCCAAAAATCTAAACAAAAAGGAACTTTTTCAATGGGTATAGTTGAAACTCCTTGAAAATATATAGATAAGTCAATATACAAAATTTGAGGAAGATTGGAGGTGATTTGGACTGGTTTTGTATCAAAATTCGTAGTTAAATCGAGTTCAAAAAAGTCTTCTGCGACACATATATCACGCATGTATCTCACACACAGGTATACATGGATACATATGTGATACACAATTGATACAAATGTGATACACGGTGTGATACACATATCATTTTTTTCATGTTCAGCTTTTATTTCGAATTTTCAATTCAAACCACCTCAAAACTTCACCAAATCATCCCAAAACTGAGATTCAAGCTCTTTAATTTGTGCCCAATCTATTCTAATAAGACTCACTCAAAACAAAGCAAAATTTAATTTTTTTTGCTACAAATAGCTACTTGGCTAATTTGGCTAATATTAATAATATTTTATCTATTGACCAATTTTTGTAATGAGCTACTTATAAATAGACATAGCTGGTAATTTTCCAGATTGCTTGAATTGCCACTCTAGAAAGGAATTTTTTGTCCAAATAATGGGCCTGTGGCCCAACAAACATGAATGCAAGTCCAAAAGATTCTGGGTCGAAACGCCCAAACGTTCTTCATTTTGTCTCCTCTGGAAAATGACTTGTTGAGAGTCAATTTTTCTTTATTTAGCTTCTGGACACATAGTTCTCACTTCTCAGCTTCAAGACACTACTCAACCTATAACGTGTCCTTCTAATTTAATATTTTACACTGATACTGTAATTGAATTTTATATTATCAATGTATTTTAATTTATTATATCAAGTCATTTATTTTATTTCTCTATTACAAAAATTAGGCTTATTATAAGAGTTGTCTGTTACTGTAATTTTAATTTGTTACATCAAGTCATTTATTTTATTTCTATATGACCAAAATTAGGCTTATTATAAGAGTTGTCTGTTACTGTAGGTTGCTTTAACACAATAGCATAAAATAAAAGTTAGGTGTCTAAGTTAGAACCTTTTATTCATTATTCCTGGTAGCGGGCCACAGGGCATGGGAGACAATCGGAATCTATATATATATATATATATATATATATATATGTTCATTGATGCTTCTACGAATGATTTTCTTTCACAAATGGACTAAAACGGCCAAGATATTGAGTCCATACACCTATAAGACGAAAATCAAAAACTTCATTTTCTATATTCTCATTTGAAACCAACTGCGACTATATATAGTTTTTAATATTTTATGTTTGCGTACTGTGGAAATGTCTTCGATGGAAAAAATAATACCACGTCGGAAAGTCAGAACGTTGAGCTCGGGGTCGAAGTTTCTTTGGTCGAAGTCCCTTTCCAAGGTCATGGTCGATAACAATTACCGAGGTCAGCAGAAGGCATGCTTCAAGGTGATGCCGATATGAGCCAATAACAGAAAGAGCGAGATACCTGCAACGGGCCGGAGATCACGGCGTAAATTTTGGAATAGATTGGTCTTCAACGGTTAAACATTTGTCAAATACAATTTCCTACTATGATTAGAAGTGTACCTTATTTAGGACTCCTCTATTATATAAGGGGAGGAGGATTCCCATCCATTTGTAACACATTGTTGACTATTCATTGATAAGAAATTATACGCTTGATTTTCCCTTGCTATTCTATTCACCGTTCATCCGAGTCATTTATTCATTTGTTCTTCCCATTATCATACCTTGAGAGGTTATCACAACTCGAGGTCGAGATTTAGCTTACACACTGGTTTGATCTACTTTATTCCTTAATTTATCTATTTAATTTCTTGTTTGTCAATTGGTATTGAATCAAATCACATATCCTTAAAATCACAAGATAAATTTAATTGTTACTCAAATTTTAGGGTAAACAGTTTGGTGCTACCGTGGGGCTAAAGATAATAGTGTTTGTTTCAGTGCTGATTTTGATAACACACATTATTTTCACACCTGTTCTTGTCAAGTAATTTTGCTCTCAGGTTAAAGCATGTCAAACTCACAAAACGCATCAGTACATGGTGATGATGGTCTTGAATTTCATGGAAAAAATGATAATGTAATTGTCACGACCCCAAACCCCGGTCGTGATGGCGCCCAACACATTGCTAGGCAAGCCCGACCATCTTATCCAATTAAACCAGCCAAGTATAATTAATACTGATTAATCGGCGTGATTAGCTTGTTTTCATAACAAATCAAGAAGTGTAGAACTGAAATACAAGAACACAGTCCCAACCAAATCGTGGCGTCACAAATCTGAGCCTCTACAAATGAGATCTACTACAAAATCAAGTCTAACTAGAACGGAGACAACAAAATGATAAAAAGAAAGAGGTCAGGAACTGCGGACGTTAGCAGCTACCTCGAAGTCTCCGCAGAATGGGGATAATAAAGCAGTTGCGATAGCTCAACTGCCCTCCTGAACCTGTATATCTACACAAAAAGTACAGGGGAATGGGGTGAGTATATTTCAACTCAGTGAGTAACAATAATAAACAATAACCTGAAAATAAGAACTCCTGTACTATCACTAAACAGTTCTAAGGCAACCCCCGCAGGTTAGTCATCACTATAATAAGTACTCTAATCTCCAGTCCACATCTATCTCATCTAGGTCCCACACTGACCACATCCTCGCTCGTACCACTACGGTATACAACCATCTCAATATATGGAGACATATACATCAGTCTATAACATATAAATATTTCAGTATATATATGAATATGAATAAGTATAATATTGCGGCGCGCAGCCCGCTCCAATACATATACCGCTGCGGCGTGCAGCCCGCTCCAATACATATACCGCTGCGGCGTGCGGCCCGCTCCATTTAACGTCGACGACGCTCACTGCGGGTGTATACAGACTTCGGAGGGGCTCCCTAGGCCCAAGCACTATAATGCTGCGGCATGCAGCACGATCCACACAAATATTACTGCGGCGTGCGGTCCGATCCAATATATATATGTATATATCTCTATACTGCTGCGGAGTGCGGCCCGATCCCATAATATACACCGGTGCTCACCGAGAATGTGTGCGGACTCGGACTCCGAAGGGCTCCTGCAGCCGAGCGCAATAATACTTGCGTCGTGCGATCCGTCCCATATGTATATTACATGTATATTATCGCGGCGTGCGGTCCAATCCAATATATATATCACTGCGGCGTGCAACCCGATCCAATATAGGTATATATATATAATACCTCATAGTGGGTCCTCGACCCTATCCCAGTCAGTCAGTATATACTTGGCCTCTCGGGCCCAATACAATATATCACAGTGGGTCCTTGACCCTGTCTCAGTCAATATAGACTTGGCCTTTCAGGCCCAATATAACATCTCGTAGTGGGTCCTCGACCCTATCTCATCTCAATCGGTATAAACTTGGCCTTTCAGGCCCACTCAGCTAGAACAGGGAATTCCACCTTAGATAATCTCTCTCGATGTACACATCTAGTACGGGCTCATATTATACTATACAACTAGATCTACGGCTGAGTGTATGTTTCCAACACGATATAAGGGTCACCTAGCTCTATAGGTTCCCTAATGCTCTACAGATCGGCACAAGGCCCCAAACATGGCTATTAGCCTTATTGTACAGTTATAATCTCAGTAACAGTCATACAACACAGTATTCTATTAGCCGGGAAGGACTAAGTCCGAACCCCCGATCACAATGTCACCACGCCCGTCATAGAACGCGTGTCTCATCTCAATATAGCACTGTGAAGTGCTAGTACGGGGTTTCAAACCCTTAGTACATTGTTTACTACTACCACTCACCTCGAACCGGTAGAAGCTTCAATCCGCCTTGCGCTTGCCTCGCAAATCAATCTCCTTGGATACCAAATCTGCTCAAAATCATAGGGAATGCATCAATATATGCTAATTTCACGCAATTCATTCGAAATAATCCAAATTGTATCAAACCCCACAAGGTTGTCAAAACCCGACTTTTGGTGCGCTTCTCGAAAAATTATAAAAGTTACATATTCGGAATCCTCATCTCGATACGAGTCTAGGCATATAAAATTTACCAAAATCGGACTCCATTTGCCCACTCAAATCAGTGTTTTTTTCAATTTTAGGCCTAGGGCTCAAACCCACCTTTAATCTTTCATTTACAGGGAAGTAACCAAGGATTTCATGTTAAAATGATGTAATTAAGCCACAAAACTTACCTCCGATGAATCCCCGATGAATTCCCAGCAATTTTCCGTCAATACCTTCTCTTAGAACTCAAAAATGGTGGAAAAATGACCCAAAATCGATTTTTATCAACTTATTGAATTTTTTCGAAAATCACTGTTCACGGGTTACTGTTCATGCGCGTCGACACTGTTCATGGGTTACTGTTCATGCGCGTCGACACTGTTCACCCGCGCGGTTACTATTCACGTGCGGGAGTTACTATTCATACGCTGCAGAAAAATGCAGCAGCAATACAGAAATTGCAGCACACAGCTATTTTCACTAAAATGGCTCTAACTCCATCATACGAACTCGAAATTCGACGATTCTTTTTCTTATGACTCCGTAATTTTGATACGGATCCAGTGGTTCAAACAAAACTGAATTTGGATCTCATTTACTCAGTGCAACATCAATTTTGCTCGTTAAATAATTAACTCACATATCGCGTCAAAAACCTAATCGCGACTAGATGAAATTAAACCAAAATTTCCAGATCAGTCCTACAATTCATGATTTAAATTCTCGAAGTCTCGAAATCAAATTTGGATCTCTAGAACTAAAAATAAGACCTTTGGATCATTATATTTATGCTGAAAACGGCAAAAATCTTCCAAAAATGACCCGTTGGACATCCGAAACACACCCAAGACCCTCGAGACCTCAACCAAATATACAGACATGATCTATTACATCATTCCAACTTGCTTGAATCATAAAATCACTATCGTTAACATCAAAATCATCCGTTTTCAGCAAATTCAAGCTTAAGTTTAACTATAACTTTCAAAATTCTTATTCGATCAAAAACCCGACCAAACGACCTCCGAATGACCTGAAATTTTGCAGGCACATCCAAAATCACCTAATGGAGCTACTGCAACTTTTGGAATTCCATTCCGACTGCCGGATCAAAATCTCACCTACCGTCCGGATTTCGCCAAAATTCAACCTTAGCTAATTCAAGCCTATTTCTACACCGGACCTCCAAATTCAATTCCGATTGTTCCCCTAAGTCACAAATCATCTCTCGGAACTAACCAAATCATCGGAATCCAATTCCGAGCCCTCTAACTAAATAGTCAATGTCTAGTTGACTTTTCCCAACTATTCCTTCTTCTAAGAGACTTTCTATCTCAATTTCAATCAAACTCAACCCGGATTGACTCAAACTCACCCAACATGCATATTACAACATCAACAAGCATATAACAGGGGTAACGGGGTGATAACTCACATGATGACTGATTCACGTCCAAGCAACGGTCGTAGTCAATATAACTTGGTTTAATAAGTCCAAGATCGATCCCACAGAGAATTAACCTACCAATTGCAACTTTCACAACCCCAAAAGTACTTACGAATCAAGTTCCCAAACTTTGAATATATATATGTGTGGATTCGAACAACTACTTTGCAAGAATTAAAGAATGCTTTAAAAGAAAGAATTGAATGTTGAATGAAATAATATAGAGAAAGACTAAGGTATTGATTTCCCTATTGATGGAATCCCTTATCGTTATGCTCATACAAATTGTTAATATATTCTATCAATCATGAACGCTATGTGTATCATAACCCTCTCCCGAGCAATTACAATAATTTACTAGTGCACTCTCCCGAGCTACCCTAGCTAGCTTTAATTTGAATAGTTCACTTTAGATTGCACTCAAGACTTCGTTATTCCTAACCCCGTCTTTACGCCTAAAATTATAGATTCCTCTAATAACCTAGGTGTGGTGTTGTTCAACAATAAACCTAAATATGCACTCTTTTCCAAGTTATGCACACTAAATAGGCACCAACTAATTGGGGATCCTACCAATTAACTACAATAAGAATGAAGTTGAACAAATAGAAATCTAATTCACAATTTGTAATCACATAAACGATAAGTTCATCAATCAATAGGTTCCATCAAAACCTTAGAAAAGAATTTAGCTACTCATGCTTGAAGAAACAAGAAGAATAATAATTGAAATCATAAAGAATTGCTTGATATAAAATAATAGAAAGAGTTTGAGAGGAATCTCTCCTACTAAAACCTTGCAAAAGTATTGAAGAAATAAAGTACATGCCTCTACGGGGCAAACTAGGAGTTTATATAGAGGTTTTAGGGCTAAAAAAACTAAGTTTGAGTACAATTAGGACTGCTGCTGCGGCGACATCCGCGGTTCGTTCGCGGCCGCGGATGGACCGCGAACAGTAAAACTTCAGAGAGCCAGTTTTTCCGCGGTTCATCCGCGGTCGCGGAGAAACCGCGGTTTTTAACCCTGTTCCGTTGCGAATTTGGAAAAACTCAAACCATGAAAGTTGTAGCCCTTTGAATTATCTTTCCAACCATATATTATGGAGACAAATTGTAGATCTGAGCGAAAAGTTATGTCTAATTTATTAAACGGTGCACAATATGCCTCATCCATTCTTCGCTTGTTCTACACTTATCAAATTTGACCCCCGAACTCGATCCCGGCTTAATTCCTTGAGCTTTTACTCAGACTTCAAAGCTCCAAATCACTTAAATTCATTCCATAACATCCATATAACTCGGAATCACACCTTTCCGGCTACTTTCAACATAAGTTCTTGACTTGTACCACTTTTTGGCCTTTTTCACCATCTTTTGACTCCAAAACTTGCTCTTTTAGTCTTCATTAGCTCAAGAGTACCTATAACACACTAAGAACACTAATAAAAGCATTTTTGTCATCATAAACAATATCAAAACAACAATAAAGCATGATTATTTAGGGCATTAATATAGTCAAAGTCACCTATTATCAATACCCCACACTTAAACCTTTGCTCGTCCTCGAGCAACCTTAATCACACTTTAGGCCAATTTTATTTATGTCTCCCCCAATTATGTCACAAAAAGCTATTTTTCATGATTAACCTAAGATATGCACAATCCTTACCTAACCGTAAACTCTCATGCCAACACATTATTGCTTACTCTAATTATTACCAAAAACTTGCAAATTTACCTTCTTCCTCTTGAGTTACATGCTCTCACCAAATTTATTGAGAGAAGTTCCCACACATAAACAATAAAGAACATAGAACTTATAAATATCGGAAAATTCACTCACTCTCAACAAAGAACATTCATATGCATACAGACACACCATAGGCTTGCCCCTAGTGTAATACTCCACTAATCGAGTTATTCAATCATAAATTAAGAGGTCTTTAAGGGTTGTAATGTAGGCTACGGGACGGGTAGGATACTTTTGGGTATAGTGACTAGCCTCCCTAAGCACTTTTCTTTTCTTTTTCACAACTTTTCCTTTTAGTTTTCTTTTCTTCCTTATGTCTCCCATAAACATTTATTCGCCTTTATTTGCTTTTAATCCCCATTTTCCTTTGTTGTTGTAACCGGCCTTTTTAGTTTTTTTTTTCATATATACATTGATATAGCTCTTTTTCTCATTGCTTTGCACACATTTGCATTATTTTGGCCAGTTCACTATTTTCTACCATTCATTCTTGATTTTCCCTTTTCAATTTCCCTTCACCCCACACTTAAACTTTTGCATATTCATTACAATACAAGTGCTTCTAAGAGGTAAATTAGAACAAAATATAATAATTTTGAAGAACATTCAAGGGTTATCAAAGAATAGGCTTTAAGCTCAAAGGGGTTAACTAAGATATAATGTACGGGTGAATTCATGTCTATTGATATATGGGGTTACACAAAGAAATGCCTCTATCCTTTCTACAACCGAACAACTTCTATTTCGCTTTGCAAACACACAGGGCAAGTTCTAGGCATCATGTACAACATACAATGTAAGTAAAAACCTCACACACACATGGCATACAACTCAATTGGAATCCGGTTTATCTACAAAGTCCTATCTATGTTCAAGCAAGCATTATTGTGCAATTTAAGGCATATTGAGATTCTACAATCAAGCTTAGAAAATACATTCTCAAGTTCAATTTACACTTTTGCTAATGTGCATATCCGGGGTTACATGTTGCCCTTTTACCTCTAATCCTAAGAAAAGAAAAATCTACCTAACCCGGTTCAAATAAAAACCCTTGGAAAAGAACCGTGGTCAAAAGAAAAACCAAGGGTGAGATGATACACTACCTAGAAAAAGAAAATAAAAGAATGAAAAATTCCTACGTGGACTACTTCCCTCAAGAGTACTTGTCCTATATAGTCCGTCATCAGGAAGAGTCCTCTACTCATATTTTTGGATTTTTTTAAAATTTTCTGATTTTTTTGTATTTTTATTATTTTATATTACTTACTACACTAATATATACATCATGTACAAGATAAGTTTCCCACCCCACACTTAAAAATATGCCATGTCCTCATGGCATAATAATACATGTATAGCACAGAAGGGTGAGACAACTTACCTGGGATCTACCCCGTGTCTAGCCACTTTATCACTTTCTTTTTCACCATATCCTTCAAATTCGGGTTCAGCCTTCTTTTGCGTTTCCTAGAAGGTTTGTGCCCCTCTTCCCGGAGAATCTTGTGCATGCAGTATGCAAGGCTGATCCCCTTTATGTCTGCCATGGTCCACCCAATGGCAGTCTTGCATTCTTTTAGTACCTGTATAAGCTTTTGAGCCTGCACATCTAGCAAACCAGATGAAGTAATAGCAGGTAAAGTGGAGTTAGAATCTAGATATTCATGCCTGAGATGAGATGGTAGTGGTTTAAGCTCCAACTTTGGTGGCTCTTCTATGGATGGTTTTGCAGGAGGGGTCTCTCTTTTCTCTAAGTGTAGAGGCTCGAATTCAAGCTCTCTCTCCCAAAACCCCTTGCCTTCTAGAGATAGTACCCATTCTACTAAACTTTCACCATTTACCTCTTCCAAGTTCATCGGGCATGCTTGAAGTGGATCTTCAATGGTCAACTCTGCATCATCTGTCTCCACTATCACATCAACCGCATCAATGAGAGAGCAATTTGCGAACTCACTAGGGCGCCTCATGGATTTTTGCACATTGAATATGATTTCCTCATCATTCAACCTCATCTTGAGTTCTCCAGTCTCACAATCAATTAGAGCTCTCCCGGTGGCTAGGAATGGTCTTCCTAAGATTATAGGAATTTCTTCGTCGACCTTGCAATCAAGAATAACAAAATCGGCGAGAAACACGAACTTCCCAACCTGGATTAGCACATCATCTATAATACCAAATGGATGCTTAACCGTCCTGTCAGCAAGCTGTAAAAGCATAGAGGTGGGTCTGGCTCTCCCAATACCTAACCTCTTATAGATAACTAAGGGCATGAGATTAATGCTTGCCCCCAAATCACATAAAGCCTTAGTAAAGGCATAATTCCCTATAGTGCATGGGATGGTGAAGCTACTTGGATCAGATAGCTTCTCAGCAATGGGTCTGGAGACTACTGCACTACAAGTCTGGGTGAGTGTAACTGTGGCCAAGTCTTGGAAATCAAATTTCCGCGACATCAATTCCTTCATCATCTTAGCATAACCAGGCATTTCTTTTAAAGCTTCAATTAATGGAATGTTTACCTGGATTTGCTTGAGCATCTCGAAGAACTTTTTGTATTGCTCCTCTTTCGGATGTTTGGCCAACCTTTGGGGGAATGGTGGTGGAGGCCTCTTCTTCCCAGTGACTTGGGACTTTTCTTTTTCTATCACTTTTTCTTCAACCTGTTGCTCTACCTGTTCAGCTACTTTTTCCGTTCCCTGCTGCATCTCTTTATTTTCAGCAACTGGTTGGACTGTAATTTCAGTCAACCTGGTGGACTCATCCAGTTCAATGGGCAATGGAGTGAGTGTCTTAGCTTGTGTGTCGATTTTCTCACTTTCTTTCTCAGCATCAAGATCTCTACCGCTTCTTAGAGTCACTGCCATTATTTGCTTTGGGATTTGGTCCTTTGGGTTCGTTTGTGTATCTGCAGGTAATGTCCCTTGAGGATGATTGTTAAGTGACATAGCAATCTGCCCCATCTGCACTTCCATATTTTTGATCGCTGCATCATGTGCATCTATTCTTTCATTGGTCTTAGCATTTGACCCAATTACATGCTGCATCATAGCTTCTAACCTTGCAAACCCATCGTCATGCCTGCCCCCATGTGGTGGTGGGGGTGGATGATATCCCTGCGGCTGATTGCTGAAATTCTGAGGTCTAGGATATGGAGCCATGTTGTGTGATGGCCTCATACCTGCTGCATTAAATTGTGGCTGTGGAGGTCTATACTGCATTGGAGCCTGTTGGCCCCAGTTTTGATTGCCTTGTCGCTGTCCTCCATAATTAGCCACATAGTTCATATCCTCATGCTGGTGATGATGTTCTTGATCTGCAACCCATGGATTACCTATGGGTTGGCTAATACAAGATGTGCATAAACCACCAGTGGTAGTATCTACAATGTGAACTTGCTGCTTAACCCCTGATTCTTCCACCTTCTTTGTCAGGATGCTCATCTGTGTCAATAAAGTTGCCACGTTCTCCTCCAGAGTGTTGGATGGATCTAGAGGTACATAGTGTACTACTGGTGTGATAGGAGCATTCCTGGATGTCCATCCGGAATTTTGAGCCATCTTGTCTAGCAAATTTTGGCCCTCTCTCCAAGTCTTGCTCAGAAAAGCCCCACCTGCTGAAGCATCTACAATATTCTTCATACTGTCTGAAAGTCCCATGTAGAACCTTTGACCCAACATCTGTTCGGGAATCCCATGGTGAGGACACATAACAAGCATGCCTTTGAATCTCCCCCAAGTTTCATGTAGTGTTTCCAATGGTTTTTGTTTGAAGCTCACAATCTCATCAATTTGTTGAGTTGTTTTGTTGGGTGGATGAAACTTGTTGTGGAATTGTTTGACTAACTCATCCCAAGTTGCAATGGAGTTTATTGGGAGTGAGTTTAGCCATATCTGTGCTGCTCCTGTAACTGAGAATGGAAAAAGTAGTAATCTGATAGCTTTCGGAGTTACATTCGGTTGCCTTTGTGTTTTGCATATTGATAGAAAGTTTTTGAGGTGCTGCTGTGGATCTTCAACCTGAGACCCAGAGAATAATCCCTTGTTTTGCAACAAGTGAAGCATGTTGTTGGTAATCTGGAAAGACTCGGCTTGAATTGCTGGCACAACGATGGCAGTTGCCAAATTATCCGCTGTGGGTTGTGCCCAATCGAACAATGCACCTTCTTGTGCCTCCTGTGCCTCTTGCATGTTTAGCCCGGCTTGCTGGTTTTGAGCGTTCATGTCACCCATGTCGAAGTCTAGTTTGATTGGTTGTTGCGATTGTTGAATTTGTTTGATGGCTTTGTTTCGTGCCCAGAAGGTTTGCTCGGGGTCTGAGAGTCCTTCAATTAGTTCTCCAGTCCTTGCAGATTTTCTAGGCATGCACCTGAATACCCAAATCAACAAACGTCAAAATATTCAATGTAGAGTGTAGAAAGAACCTGAATACACAAGAATCTTGAAGTTCTGGCAATGGCAATTGATAATTCCGTTAATTCCCCGACAACGGCGCCAAAATTGATTCACGTCCAAGCAACGGTCGTAGTCAATATAACTTGGTTTAATAAGTCCAAGATCGATCCCACCAGAGAATTAACCTACCAATTGCAACTTTCACAACCCCAAAAGTACTTACGAATCAAGTTCCCAAACTTTGAATATATATATGTGTGGATTCGAACAACTACTTTGCAAGAATTAAAGAATGCTTTAAAAGAAAGAATTGAATGTTGAATGAAATAATATAGAGAAAGACTAAGGTATTGATTTCCCTATTGATGGAATCCCTTATCGTTATGCTCATACAAATTGTTAATATATTCTATCAATCATGAACGCTATGTGTATCGTAACCCTCTCCCGAGCAATTACAATAATTTACTAGTGCACTCTCCCGAGCTACCCTAGCTAGCTTTAATTTGAATAGTTCACTTTAGATTGCACCCAAGACTTCGTTATTCCTAACCCCGTCTTTACGCCTAAAATTATAGATTCCTCTAATAACCTAGGTGTGGTGTTGTTCAACAATAAACCTAAATATGCACTCTTTTCCAAGTTATGCACACTAAATAGGCACAGCTAATTGGGGATCCTACCAATTAACTACAATAAGAATGAAGTTGAACAAATAGAAATCTAATTCACAATTTGTAATCACATAAACGATAAGTTCATCAATCAATAGGTTCCATCAAAACCTTAGAAAAGAATTTAGCTACTCATGCTTGAAGAAACAAGAAGAATAATAATTGAAATCATAAAGAATTGCTTGATATAAAATAATAGAAAGAGTTTGAGAGGAATCTCTCCTACTAAAACCTTGCAAAAGTATTGAAGAAATAAAGTACATACCTCTATGGGGCAAACTAGGAGTTTATATAGAGGTTTTAGGGCTAAAAAAACTAAGTTTGAGTACAATTAGGACTGCTGCTGCGGCGACATCCGCGGTTCGTTCGCGGCCGCGGATGGACCGCGAACAGTAAAACTTCAGAGAGCCAGTTTTTCCGCGGTTCATCCGCGGTCGCGGAGAAACCGAGGTTTTTAACCCTGTTCCGTTGCGAATTTGGAAAAACTCAAAACATGAAAGTTGTAGCCCTTTGAATTATCTTTTCAACCATATATTATGGAGACAAATTGTTGATCTGAGCGAAAAGTTATGTCCAATTTACTAAACGGTGCACAATATGCCTCATCCATTCTTCGCTTGTTCTACACTTATCAAATTTGACCCCCGAACTCGATCCCGGCTTAATTCCTTGAGCTTTTACTCAGACTTCAAAGCTCCAAATCACTTAAATTCATTCCATAACATCCATATAACTCGGAATCACACCTTTCCGGCTACTTTCAACATAAGTTCTTGACTTGTACCACTTTTTGGCCTTTTTCACCATCTTTTGACTCCAAAACTTGCTCTTTTAGTCTTCATTAGCTCAAGTGTACCTATAACACACTAAGAACACTAATAAAAGCATTTTTGTCATCATAAACAATATCAAAACAACAATAAAGCATGATTATTTAGGGCATTAATATAGTCAAAGTCACCTATTATCAATGACGGGTCGGGTCATCACATTCTCCCCAACTTAAGCAAACGCTCGTCCTCGAGCGGACCAAGAGATCTACTAGAAGTGACCTAATAGCCGAATGACCTTACCAAGCATATATTCGGGGCGATACCACTTCACCCTATCCTTCATAAGTCCGATAACATAGTATAGCTGAATTTCCACAGTCTAACTGAACCATAAACCACATTGCACTTTCCGAAATCATATACCAGTCCTGAATCCCACATCTATACTCAGAGTACACACGATCCAACTGTAATAGCCAACTCACCACTCCGGGTGAGATCACATGATGTATCAAACAACACGATCACTCGATACGATAGTCTCTAATCACGACAACTGGCCACGATAACCAAATACTAGCAGAAAGAACCTTTCTCATTAGATAGAGTCTTATTCCAACACCTTCATATCCTGCCCACGGCAACTGAAGCACGCGATATACTGAACCCATCTCTCGGGTCAACCATTCGTGAATCTATTTCCCTTTTAAAACTGATACCACAATAAGTTTCGGAGGCAAACCTCGATATTACCTTTCTAACGAGCTGAAATCATATATGCTCACTCTCATTAATGAATCGAATGATCATTTCGGTTATAACACACCACACTGGTGACATGACACCTCAGCATCGGCCTAGGCCACAACGAGCACAACACAGGCTCCAATAAGAACGATCCGAACACACTCGAAACATGACAACTGACTCGCACAAAGAACCATAATTCAAATTCTTCAATACCATCACAACACATAACCGAGACCTCGTCTCACATCATAGAATTAGGGTACCTGAATCCTCCTCGAAAGGTCATAACATCACGTGGCCTTGTCACAACTCATGATTCTATCCAAACACTATTACTCATGGAGCACCTCAAGTCACCATGCTCAAAATGGTCAGCTACACACATATTTAGGTCTGAACTCAAGCAATCAATCACACACGCGGTGATACATTTAGTATATGCTATCGAATCCTGAATGGACACAACCGATGTGCTATTCCCGAGCGATACCCAATACGGACTATTCCTCAGAAGCTAGGAAGTATTATATACAAGGTACATATAGGAAGCTATATTTCCCACATCACACTGTTGCGGCGCGCCACCCGATCCAGATACCATACATGTGGCGGCGTGCCACCCGATCCAGATACTATACATGTGGCGGCATGCCACCCGATCCACGCATAAATCTAGCAAAAGGGAATGCACATCGACTCAAGTTGCTCATTGCAACAAACATGTATATATAGCCTCGAGCTCGGTCATATGAAATTCATCCGACAAAGTTCCTCAATACCGGAACTGAATCAATGGTAGATACCTCTACACTGACATCCGCCACGAAGGCCCAACTGGCAAAGCAATACCTACCAACCGTCCGTTGGCTCTAGGGTACATCCACCCTGCTGGAGCATGATCCTGATGCGCTATGCCATGCAGTTTGCGACATGTTTCTGACATAGTCCATATCACATTAGTCTGGACAACCTGGCGTATGACAACCAGTCAGCAATCGTATATCATTATTCAAATTCATCATATCAAGTAACGAGATAGCCACTAAAGCTTCCAATTTCTGATAACCGCTACACTGTGCCGATACACATGATATACCACCGCTGTGTAGGCGGGTTACGAGAACTTCTAGTCTCCAACATATACATAACACAGGGATCACTATGCCTGATTTCGTACTTCACTGTACGATTACATAACGCACCTCAAGCGTCCATTCATACCACGAAAGCCATTCATAAATTTCACTATGTCATCAACGACTCAATTATTACAGTCGATCCAACGGGAGTATACCACCATACCGCTAGATATTATCAGTTTATTTTACCTGGCCCTTTTGACCATAGACTCTGCCGAAATACTAGTATAGCAGTACCATTCTCCTAAATCACCAGGAAGATTGATTCTCAGATTATCTGCAGCTGCCCACGCTGCTTGAGGATTTTAATGACTTCCCATATAATATGAATTGATCTCAAAACCTTGAACATGCCGTTATCAACTTTCCATAACACATCGCATATACCATACCACACTAAGACAACAGGGAAAATTCATATCCCTTTCCCTACGCCGCAAACATCGGCGCACTCAACTAGTCAATGACTTTCATGGTCCCATATAGAGAAACTCATTACACATTTCGAGCTTTACATACCAACAGGAAATACACTCATTTTCAAACCACGGTAAAACACATCACAAACCCTTTCTCCCAATTACATTGCATAAGTTAAATTGCCAGGACCGAGTCCTTATACCCATACCGAGTTACACAACTGCCAATACTCAAAAGCTTTATTGTACAATATCGGCGAGACTTATTACTTCAAAAATATACCAGGAATTAATCGTATTCCTTATCATACCGTTTCGGTTTATTAACAAGTTGATCCATTTACCCAATTTCCTTTCTGATTCATCTTTAATTTCATATCAGTCTTTACTGTAGCACGACAATGCCTCAACCCTTTTTACCACACAAAACTCGTACACAAGACCACACGGTCTAAGGCTCACGGGCCGCTAAATACTCTCTCAAATGTTTCCCAGAAGTACCACATTCTACCACACTTTATTTTGAAGAACTTCATGCGATTTTGAATTTGTTATCATTACTTCCCAATACGGATACATAGAATCCCATCATTCACATGATATAACACAAGCCTTGATCTTTTCTAACGAAACCACCATCTTTAGCCACATACACAATCTTAAGGCACCTGACTGTTACAAGCAAAATCTTGAACACTGCAAAACCATTCTCGGGCATCATTCACCCTTATTCAGCTGTAATTCAACTGTCCTATTGAGTAGAACCACTCGTGTTTTATTAGAACTCTGACATCGCAGAATATGATTACTTACATGTACAATTCTCTATCTTTCTTTTCTATACACCGAACATTCCTTACCAACAGTAGTTCAAAACATCCTAGTATTTCTTCACATCTACGAAGCGCCATAACCTTGTCAGAATTTTCCCAACATACTTAAAGACAGTGCCCACATAGCACACAACCGTGCAATTAGTTATTTAATAGCAACCTCTTTGGCTCGAATCCATTCATCAAAGCACTTTTAACCACTCATATCATTATTACTCAAGTGATGCCAAAATGTTACAATGAGATTAAACTCAAGTCATTTACAAGCCTTGACAAAGACTCGAATCATCGGAGACCTTAACCCTTCTGCAATTCTTGCATTTATACACACACCACCAATAAGCCCACTCTCTTTATGTGACAGAAATCTTTCTAAGTCCCAAATTTTCCAAAACTTTCGGCAGAGTTTCCTTTGTAATTTGGCCTAACCACCTGCCAGAGAATCACCAAACCATTCTAACAATACATCCATAACTCAGCAAGACATCACAATGTATATCAACAACATTAATCTCAACACTATACAAATTATATTATCAAAATTGATACATGGACATGCGCTGCACCTGCTCGAATCATAACATATGTCAAATACCTTTCACCACAATACTCATAGCACAACCAATTCAATTTTCTTGAGTCTAAACTCATACTACCACACATTGTGCACTTTACATTTCCGCTAAGAGGCAATGAACATATTTCTCACCATGCCCATAGCTATGGCTACGTAACAGATATAAGGATTGAATACCTTGCAGCTCACCCATTATCAAACCGCCATTTTCATGATTAAGATCAATACTGATCGCATGAATTTCATAATACCGGCTCGCGAAGTTAGCACCTCGATGCTCAAGCCATAGACAAGGATTCGGCCTCAAGTCCTCCAGACAGGCCCAACATGAATTCACAAAGATTATATCTCGTCCCTCGATTGGGGAATCATAAGTCATCAAGGCAAATTATCACTAAGCACTCGAGTGCGCACATCAACGTGTAGAAGGAATTTCAAGAATCATACCTCAAGCTGAATAAAGTACGCACGATAAGAATTTCAAGAATTTGAAGCTTTCCTAAAAGGTTTGCAGCCTCCCGAGGATAAGTACAAGCGTCCTCATACCGATCCACAAGACTCTACCAACTAGCTCATGACTGCGAGACCTGTTAACCTAAGCTCTGATACCAACTTGTCACGACCCCAAACCCCGGTCGTGATGGCGCCCAACACATTGCTAGGCAAGCCCGACCGTCTTATCCAATTAAACCAGCCAAGTATAATTAATACTGATTAATCGGCGTGATTAGCCTGTTTTCATAACAAATCAAGAAGTGTAGAACTGAAATACAAGAACACAGTCCCAACCAAATCGTGGTGTCACAAGTCTGAGCCTCTACAAATGAGATCTACTACAAAATCAAGTCGAACTAGAATGGAGACAACAAAATGATAAAAAGAAAGAGGTCGGGAACTGCGGACGTTAGCAGCTACCTCGAAGTCTCCACAGAATGGGGATAATAAAGCAGTTGCGATAGCTCAACTGCCCTCCTGAACCTGTATATCTACACAAAAAGTACAGGGGAATGGGGTGAGTATATTTCAACTCAGTGAGTAACAATAATAAACAATAACTGAAAATAAGAACTCATGTACCATCACTAAACAGTTCTAAGGCAACCCCCATAGGTTAGTCATCACTATAATAAGTACTCTGATCTCCAGTCCACATCTATCTCATCTAGGTCCCACACTGACCACATCCTCGCTCGTACCACTACGGTATACAACCATCTCAATATATGGAGACATATACATCTGTCTATAACATATAAATATTTCAGTATATATATGAATATGAATAAGTATAATATTGCGGCGCGTAGCCCACTCCAATACATATACCGTTGCGGCGCGCAGCCCGCTCCAATACATATACCGCTGCGGCGCGCAGCCCGCTCCATTTAACGTCGACGGCGCTCACTGGGGGTGTATACGGACTTCGGAGGGGCTCCCTAGGCCCAAGCACTATAATACTGCGGCGTGCAGCACGATCCACACAAATATTACTGCGGCGTGCAGTCCGATCCAATATATATATGTATATATCTCTATACTGTTGCGGCGTGCAGCCCGATCCCATAATATACACCAGTGCTCACTGAGAATGTGTGCAGACTCAGACTCCGAAGGGGCTCCTACAGCCCAAGCGCAATAATACTGCGGCGTGCAGTCCGATCCACATATATATTACATGTATATTACTGCGGCGTGCAGTCCGATCCAATATATATACTGCTGCGGCGTGCAACCCGATCCAATATAGGTATATATATATATATATAATACCTCATAGTGGGTCCTCGACCCTATCCCAGTCAGTATATACTTGGCCTCTCAGGCCCAATACAATATATCACAGTGGGTCCTTGACCCTGTCTCAGTCAATATAGACTTGCCTTTCAGGCCCAATATAACATCTCATAGTGGGTCCTTGACCCTATCTCATCTCAATCAGTATAGACTTGGCCTTTCAGGCCCACTCAGCTAGAACAGGGAATTCCACCTTAGATAATCTCTCTCGATGTACACATCTAGTACGGGCTCATATTATGCTATACAGCTAGAGCTACGGCCGAGTGTATGTTTCCAACACGATATAAGGGTCACCTAGCTCTATAGGTTCCCTAATGCTCTACAGATCGGCACAAGGCCCCAAACATGGCTATCAGCCCAATTGCACAGTTATACTCTCATTATCAGTCATTAAACACAATATTCTATTAGCCGGGAAGGACCAATTCCGAACCCCCAATCACAATGTCACCACGCCCGTCATAGAACGTGTGTCTCATCTCAATATAGCACTGCGAAGTGCTAGTACGGGGTTTCAAACCCTCGGTACATTATTTACTACTACCACTCACCTCGAACCGGTAGAAGCTTCAATCCGCCTTGCGCTTGCCTCGCAAATCAATCTCCTCGGATGCCAAATCTGCTCAAAATCATAGGGAATGCATCAATATATGCTAATTTCACGCAATTCATTCGAAATAATCCAAATTGTATCAAACCCCACAAGGTTGTCAAAACCCGACTTTTGGTGCGCTTCTCGAAAAATTATAAAAGTTACATATTTGGAACCCTCATCTCGATACGAGTCTAGGCATATAAAATTTACCAAAATCGGACTCCATTTGCCCACTCAAATCAGTGTTTTTTTCAATTTTAGGCCTAGGGCTCAAACCCACCTTTAATCTTTCATATACAGGGAATTAACCAAGGATTTCATGTTAAAATGATGTAATTAAGCCACAAAACTTACCTCCGACAAATCCCCGATGAATTCCCAGCAATTTCTCGTCAATACCTTCTCTTAGAACTCAAAAATGGTGGAAAAATGACCCAAAATCGATTTTTATCAACTTACTGAATTTTTTCGGAAATCACTGTTCACGGGGTACTGTTCATGCGCGTCGACACTGTTCACCCGCGCGGTTACTGTTCACGCGCGGGAGTTACTATTCATACGCTGCAGAAAAATGCAGCAGCAATACAGAAATTGCAGCACACAGCCATTTTCACTAAAATGGCTCTAGCTCCATCATACGAACTCGAAATTCGACGATTCTTTTTCTTATGGCTCCGTAATTTCGATACGGATCCAGTGGTTCAAACAAAACTAAATTTGGATCTCATTTACTCAGTGCAACATCAATTTTGCTCGTTAACAATTAACTCACATATCGCGTCAAAAACCTAATCGCGACTAGATGAAATTAAACCAAAATTTCCAGATCAGTCCTATAATTCATGATTTAAATTCTTGAAGTCTCGAAATCAAATTTGGATCTCTAGAACTAAAAATAAGACCTTTGGATCATTATATTTATGCTGAAAACGGCAAAAATCTTCCAAAAATGACCCGTTGGACATCCGAAACACACCCGAGACCCTCGAGACCTCAACCAAATATACAGACATGATCTATTACCTCATTCCAACTTGCTTGAATCATAAAATCACTATCGTTAACATCAATATCATCCGTTTTCAGCAAATTCAAGCTTAAGTTTAACTATAACTTTCAAAATTCTTATTCGATCAAAAACCCGACCAAACGACCTCCGAATGACCTGAAATTTTGCAGGCACATCCAAAATCACCTAACGGAGCTACTGCAACTTTCGAATTCCATTCCGACTCCCGGATCAAAATCTCACCTACCGTCCGGATTTCGCCAAAATTCAACCTTAGCCAATTCAAGCCTATTTCTACACCGGACCTCCAAATTCAATTCCGAGTGTTCCCCTAATTCACAAATCACCTCCCGGAGCTAACCGAATCATCAGAATCCAATTCCGAGCCCTCTAACTAAATAGTCAACGTCCAGTTAACTTTTCCCAACTATTCCTTCTTCTAAGAGACTTTCTATCTCAATTTCAATCAAACTCAATCCGGATTGACTCAAACTCACCCAACATGCATATTACAACATCAACAAGCATATAACAGGGGTAACGGGGTGATAACTCACATGATGACGGGCCGGGTCATCACAGTAATTGCCTCAGCAGCTAGGGTTCCATTGGCTAATCTCGGGGAAGTACCGGTCGCCGATCCCGTCGACATCAATCCGCACGTTGCTCTAAATGCTAACCTAGACGCGGAACCTGAAGGGAGTATACTGTCACGATCCAAAACAACAAGTCGTGATGGAGCCTAACTAAACCCGCTAGGTAAGCCAACTAACAAAAAAATACAAGTCAACTGAGATTATAAGAGTAAAGAGAATAGATAACTACACATTTAAGAATTTACCCAAGTCCTGGAAGTACGAATCACGAGCTTCTAAGATTTGAAATTTTAAAACGATACAAATAGATAAACGTTCTATTTGAAGGTTACATAAATAGATTAGCCATAACATAAGCTACCAAGGACAAGTGGTAACTATAACTTAACGCAAAATATCTTTTGAATCAGCACTCGACGTAACCAGCAGCTCCGCTCAAAATCTACATGCAATGTGCAAAAATGCAGTATTAGTACAACCGACCCCATGTACTGGTAAATATTTTGTCTAACCTCGTCGAAGTAGTGACGAGACTTTTAGTTAAAAGATACTTATTATTATAACGTGTTCATTTGATTAGCAGTAAAACAGTTCAACGTATAACCGATGAAAGTATCATATACAACTTGGCGATATAGACAACAATTACTAAAAGGAACCACAGTAGAAGATTTACAATCTTTCCTGGTATGAGAAGTCATATCCAACATATCAAGTTGCATGGAACGGTAACATCCTTCGTGCTTCTATCTCATCCTCACAATGTATAAATAAATTTATGTAACAATTTAATTAGCACGGAAACACCCTTCGTGCGTTCAACTCATCCTTCAAAATGAACGTATAACAGAACCAACGTTATGATAGAAACACAATAGCAGGAACTACAAAGTAAGGAATACGGGAGTAACAACAATGGACAAAGATATACATGTGGGCAACAGTAAAGAACTAAACGAAAAACACGTGCGTAATAACAACAATTGGAAAGCAAGGGGGGTAATTAGCATCAATTAACTAGTATATTAGAGACCCAAGTACAAGTATGACAAATAAGAAGGAAACACATGATCTTTACATATTAGAGACATCCTAGGACACTTTAAAACCTTAAGCTTTGATACCTAAAATGTCACGCCCCAAATCGAGGAACATGACCGGCGCCTGACCGGGTTGCCCCAGTCAAGCGGACCTAGGTGCCTTTCATTCCCACGCGTTACCCCTGTGTTGACTATTTCTCATTAACCAAATATATTACTAATCATAATTGATTTCACATTAAACAAATAAAACGATACGAGTGATTCATTAACAAGATTTTAATTTTTACAACGCCCGACATAACACAATATATATACATAAGACTGGAGTCCCACAGTTTACATGTCTACGGAGCCTCTAGGATACAAAAAGGGAAATACAATACTTGCCGGTAACAAGGCTCCGGCTATACCTTACAAAACCAAAATGAAATCTAAACCGAAGTGGCATGAACCACACAAGGCCCCGAGGAAGAAAGGGGCTCACCAAAACGGGCAGTGGAAGGAGAAGGATACTACTGCCGATGAGCTGAAGTGCCTGCTACTGATCCACCTACAATCATAACACGAATGTAGCGTCCCCGGCAAAAGGGACGTCGGTACACTTGAATTGTACTGGTATGTATGGACAAACTTTGTCCCAAGTAAACTCAAGCCATTAAATTACATCAACAATTAATTAAGCCAGCTAACCATATTTCCACATTTTCCTCATTTCAAATAATTCCCAACACAAAGCACTTTCTACAATCAACCAATTTAACAATAACCAATCAATCACGTAAAGCACAAGTAGTCAAACAAAGGGAAATCAGTGCCCCACAGGTTGCAAACTCGCTGTCTCCTTTCACAATTTCACATTATTGATTTTTGTATCAATTTTCAATAGCGATTTCGATCGCTTTCCATCTTTATTGCCCCTGACCACCCTTATTACCTCGGCCACCCTTATCACCCCAACCCACACCTTATTTCACCACGTTGCGGCGCGCAACACGACCCCGCCTTACAGTTGAAAACACAACAATTTCAAACAGCAGATAAGGTACTACACACAATTTCAACAAGTTCAAATAAGCAACTTACACATTGGTTCATGTTCTCAATTTATTCTCAATGCAATATCACAACCATGTTACAATATTTCCACAATTCAAGTGTTTCATCTCTTTCCACAATAAACCAATTCTCAAGTGTTTCGTTTGTTTTCCACAAGGTGCCATATAGGCCATCATAGTCATTATTCACAATTATTTTGCCAAATTAAACTCTCATTTTACATCACTCATAGATCAACAACAAACTTTGAATATTCAACAACAACATCAAGAGTTTCACAATTAGTCAATTTAACACGAAACAAACAAACTTCACACATATAGGCGATTTCACAAGAATCAAAATTAGCCATACATACCTGGTGATGATCTTTCTTCCTACTTTATGCTTACCCAAGATATCCTACTCTTGCCAACCTTGTTCTTGAAGACTCTTACTTCTACTCACTTCTTTTTACTAGAAATCAAGTTCAATAATCATGCATGAGTGTAAAAATTCTATTTTCAAAAGCTATTATATGCAAACCTCTCTTTACCCAATTAAAACTGAAAATCAAAGAAAATAGTTAGGGTTTTTACCTTGAAAATATTGGGGAAGTTGAATCCTTTCCCTAGAATCCCTTGGAATTAAGTAGTTGGAACAATCTTTGAAGATGAAGAACTTCTCTCTCTAAAAACCCTCTCTTCTCTCTCTAATTTTGGTGAGATGATATGATAAAATGAAGAAGAAAGGTGTTATATTAAAGAAGAGATCGGGTCAAAATGTTACAAAAATCGGGGCCGGGGTCAAATATGCGGTCACTATGCGACCGCAGAATCCACATGCGGTCCGCAAAGTGACCGCAAAATGGCCTCAAAGTTTATGCAGGTTCTGTTAAGGAATGCGGTCACTATGCGGACCGCATGTTGATTCTGCGGTCGCAAAAGTGCACCGAAGATTTGACATGCGATCGCATATCGACCGCACTTTTGACACGATTTTGGGCAACTCACTGGAACGTTTTGCGGCAAGAATGCGGTCCGCATGTCAGGTTTGCGATCGCATTCTTGACCGCAAATTGAACACTTTTCGGAAAAATTAATTCTCTACATTTTTGAAACTTAAATCACTACCAAGGGTCCGAACCGCGGCGAGCAAGCTCGCCGCGAAGAATTCTACGCATTCCTAACACATTATTCGGACCATGACACCACAGCTACTAGGTTTTATGCACCAAAAAATTTTACGGGGCCTTACATCCTCCCCCTTAAGATCATTCGTCCTCGAATGAGGATTTTGAAATAAATGAGTTGGTTTTGAAAGACATGATATGCAACCATCAAAATTTTGACTAACTCTTATATTTTAGAAAAATTTCGCCGGAGTTTCCTTTGTATTATGGACATATCCACCTGTCAGAGGGCCCCCGAAACACATTACCAAACAACAATACACAAATACAACACCTTTCACAACTGGTATATACTTTCTTACCTCAACGAATGCACATATTCTATCACATTGTTACAATTTCACAGAAACAAGTCACTTCAATGAATTCTTACCTTATTAAACCAATTTAACACCATGTACACTCAACAAACCATTACCAATCTACACTTACTATTAGTCGCTTATTTAACACGTAAATCTTTATAAGGCTTTCATTTATCAAGAAAGGCTCAAATGACCCAAATGTGACAACACATTAAATTCATTACAAAATGAAGGAGACTTTACTAACACTAAGAGGGAAACAACTTAGGCAAGATGACAGTTACTAGGAGTAGGAGGGTCACCTAATTTCTTCTAGGCTTGATCGAACAAATGGGGGTACTTTTCTTTCATCTCTTTTTCGGCTCCCCATGTGGCCTCCTCAACTTGTTGACTTCGCCACAATACTTTAACGGAGGCAACTTCCTTATTTCTCAACTTACGGACTTGCCTATCAAGAATGGCAACCGGAACCTCTTCATATGACAGATCTTCATTAACCTCTATAGCTTCGACTGGCATGATGGTGGATGGATCTCCAATCACTTTCTTCAACATGGACACATGGAATACCGGATGCACTGATGACATCTCGGGAGGCAACTCTAGCCTATAAGCAACTTGACCAATCCTTTGAACGATCCGATATGGCCCGACATACCTAGGACTCAATTTCCCTTTCTTTCCGAATCGCATGACTCCCTTCATAGGAGATACCCTCAAGAACACCCAATCATCGACTTGAAACTCCAAATCCCTTCGACGAACATCTGCATAGGACTTTTGACGACTCTGTGCTGTTTTCATTCTCTCCTGAATAACTTTGACCTTTTCCATAGCTTCGTACACCATATCCGGCCCTAGCAATTCCGCTTCACCTACCTCAAACCACCCGATTGGCGATCTACATCTTCTCCCGTACAATGCCTCAAACGGGGCCATTTGAATGCTAGCATGATAGCTGTTATTGTAAGCAAATTCTATCAGTGGCAAGTGTTCATCCCAATTACCTTTAAAATCTAAGACACAAGCCCGCAACATATCTTCGAGCGTCTGAATGGTCCGCTCGGCCTGTCCATCGGTCTGTGGATGGAAAGCTGTGCCGAGATTCACCTGAGTTCCCAAACCTTGCTGAAACTTCTTCCAAAAGTTAGCTGTGAACTGAGCCCCGCGATCCGAGATGATAGAAAGTGGAGTTCCATGAAGCCTTACTATCTCCTTGATGTACAACCTTGCATATTGCTCCGCAGTATCAGTGGACTTGACAGGCAGGAAGTGAGTTGATTTGGTGAGTCGATCTACTATCACCCATACTGAATCGAACTTACGCCGAGTGCGAGGTAACCCCACCACGAAATCCATATTGATCATCTCCCATTTCCACCTTGGTATTTCTATAAGCTGAGTTAATCCACCAGGCCGTTGATGCTCGGCCTTCACTTGTTGACAGTTCGGACATTTAGCTACAAAGCCTGCCACATCCCTTTTCATACCGTTCCACCAATAAATCTCCTTGAGATCGTGATACATTTTCGTTGAACCGGGGTGCACAGAATACCTGGAAGTATGAGCCTCTGCCATCACTCTTTCCCGGAGCTCGTCCACATCCGGAACACATAGCCTATCTTGACACCGCAATACACCATCTTCGCTGCTGAGTACAAATGCTGAGGTCTTGTCATTCATGACTGCTTCCTTTACCCGAACCAATGCTGGATCCATGAACTGTTTTTCCTTGATTTCCGCGACCAATGATGATTCTGCTCCATTATGCACCAAGATATCCCCCTCGTCTGACGCCGAAATACGAACCCCCAAGCTGGCTAATTGGTAGACCTCTCGAGCTAGGGGTCTCTGATCCGCACCCAAATGAGCCAAACTACCCATGGATTTCCGACTAAGAGCGTCAGCTACCACATTTTCCTTCCCTGGATGGTACAATATGTCCATATCATAGTCCTTGAGTAGTTCTAACCACCGCCGCTGTCTCAGATTCAGCTCTTTCTGCTTGAACAAATACTGGAGGCTCTTGTGGTCTGAAAACACATCTACATGAACCCCATAAAGATAGTGTCGCCATATTTTCAAGGCAAACACAACAGTTGCAAGTTCCAAATCATGCGTCGGATAATTCTTCTCATGGTTCTTGAGTTGTCCTGGAAGCATAAGCTATAACCTTTCCGCGCTGCATCAATACACATCCCAAACCGACTGTGGAGGCATCACAATAGACTACAAATCCCTCTGTGCCTTCTGGCAAGGCCAATACTGGTGCCGAGGTCAATCTTGACTTCAGTTCTTGGAAACTTTTCTCACATGCTTCGGACCACTGGAACTTAACTGCTTTCTGCGTCAATTTAGTCAATGGGGAGGCGAGGGTTGAGAATCCCTCTACAAACCTCCGATAGTACCTGCCAGACCCAAAAAGCTGCGAATCTCTGTCGGGGTCGTGGGTCTAGGCCAATCTTTCACTGCCGCAATCTTCTGAGGATCCACCATAATTCCCTCAGTGGAAATAACATGCCCTAGAAAAGCTACGGACTCCAACCAAAACTCACATTTTGAGAACTTGGCATACAATTGATGTTGAAGAAGGGTCTGCAATGCTGCTCTGAGGTGAACGGCATAATCTTCCCTGCTCCGAGAGTAGATGAGAATATCGTCAATGAATACAATCACAAAGGAATCTAGGAATGGCTTGAAAACCCGATTCATAAGGTCCATGAAAGCTGCCGGGGCGTTGGTTAGCCCAAAAGACATGACCAAAAACTCGAAGTGACCATAACGAGTTCTGAAGGCGGTTTTAGGAATATCCTGCTCCCTGATTTTCAACTGGTGGTACCCGGACCGTAAATCAATCTTTGAGAAGAACCTCGCTCCCTGCAATTGGTCAAACGGATCATCCACTCGAGGCAATGGATATTTATTCTTAATGGTGACTTTGTTAAGCTGCCGATAATCAATACATATTCGAAGTGACCCATCCTTCTTTCTGACAAAGAGAACCGGAGCACCCCATGGCGACACACTCGGTCGTATGAACCCTTTTTCTAATAAATCCCTCAACTGCTCCTTTAACTCCCTTAACTCTGCTGGCGCCATTCTGTAAGGTGGAATGGATATTGGCTGAGTATCTGGCAATACGTCAATTCCGAAATCAATCTCCCTATCCGGCGGGATGCCTGGAAGCTCATCTGGAAACACTTCAGGAAATTCATTCACAATTGGCACGGACTCGAGGGTAGGCACATCTGAGGTGTTGTCCGTTACCCGAATCAGGTGATAAATACACCCTTTCTTAATCATCTTCGAAGCCTTAAGGTAGGAAATAAACCTACCCCTTGGCACTACACCATTTCCTCTCCATTCAATAACTGGCTCGTTAGGGAACTCGAGCCTCATAACTCTCGTTCGACGGTCAAGTTTGGCAAAGCACGAATAGAGCCAATCCATCCCCATAATTACATCAAAATCTACCATCCCAAGCTCAATAAGATCGGCTGTGGTATCACGACCACCCACCGTAACAACACAATTCCTATAGACTCGTGAGGTTGTAATAGAATCACCGATTGGAGTCGACACAGAGAACGGCTCATGAAGCTGTTCGGGTACTATCCAAAAACTTGAAGCAATGAACGGAGTAACATAAGACAAGGAGGACCCCGGATCAATAAGGGCATAGCAATCAATAGTCCGAACAGACAAGATACCTGTAACAACATCTGGAGAAGCCTCGGCATTCTGGCGGCCACTCAATGCATAGAATCGGCTAGGTCCACCCCTACCCTGAGCTCCACCCCTAGTTGCACCACGCCCTGCTGCTGCTGGAGTACGCGCCGATGATGTAGCAGCTGAAGAACCGGATGACTGAGCAGACCCCCTACCTATACCCTGACGGGGTGCACGGCAGTCCCGCTGAATGTGACCTCTCACCCCGCACCCGAAGCACACTGGAAGGTCAAGGTAGCAAGTTTCTGTATGAAATCTCCCACACTTGGGGCATGTAGGTCTCCCCGGCTGCTGGGATCTCACCCCAGGATGACCAGACTGACGAGACCTCCTGCTGTCTGAACCAGGTCTCGAGTAACTGCCCTGCCGATGACTGTGCACGGATGGCGGTGCACTCGCGGAGGACTGAGCATATGACTGGGATGGCCCTGATGACCCCCTCCCTGGAAGTGATCTCCCTGAACGACCCATTGACCGGGCCCTGCTGCTACTTTCTCTTTCTGCACGAATCTTCAATTTCCTGGCCTCTGTGGCCTGAGCAAACCCCACAATCCTCCCATAGTTCATGTCTGAGTGCAAAGCTGCTGTGGCGGCCTCATTCACCACCAAAGGGCTAAGGCCTTGAACAAACCGTCGAACCCGGGCATCCATGGTCGACACTAAATGAGGAGCGTACTTGGACAACCTTACGAACTCCATGTGATACTCCCAAACACTCATACTGCCCTGTTTGAGAACCTCGAACTCGGTGGCACGGGCTGCCATTGCCTCCGCAGGTAAGAAGTGGTCCATAAATGCATCCACGAACTCATCCCATCTGGCCGGAGGGCTCCCTTCCTCACGGGAATCCTCCCACATTTCGAACCGTGAACGTGCCGCTCCCTTCAGCCTGTAAGAGGCCAACTCTACCCCCTCTATATCTGTAGCCTTCATCACTCGAGGGTCTTGTATATCTCATCAAGGAATTCCTGTGGGTCAGCCTCTGGATCGGTACCTGAAAATTCTGGAGGGGCCAATCACAAGAACTGGTGGACTCTGGAACCAAAGGAATCTCCATGTCCGCTGGAGGATGCAGGGGCATCATGGGATCTCTGGGCCTGGGCAGCCACTAATTGTGTTAACATATGGATGGCTCCCCTAAGTTCTTCATTAGAGATACCGGAGCCCGAAGCGGGAACTGTATCTGAGTCAGGAACACTGGCAGGAGGAATGGTGGCATCCTCCGCCGCAGCTGGAATAGGGACACTTGGGTTTTGAACAGATGGGCCAGGCAAATTCGGGACTGGTGGGTCATTCTCTCCCACGGCATCGGGTACATGATTAACAACTGCACTTGGGCCGGCATTGGCCCTAAGGCCGAGTCTAGCCTTCTTCTTAGGTGCCATATTCTGAAAATTTGGGAACAAGGCACGAATTAGACACAGATATCTCCATATTGCACTTTACCGCACGATATAGATTAACAAAGAAGTAGGTAAATTCCTAAATGCCCGTGTAGCCCCCTACTTATATGATGTGGTCGACAACACACCTATAAGAAGGGCACTACTAGACACGGCTCCGAGACATCCTAGGACACTTTAAAACCTTAAGCTTTGATACCAAGTTTGTCACGCCCCAAATCGAGGAACATGACCGGCGCCTGACCGGGTTGCCCCAGTCAAGCGGACTTGGGTGCCTTTCATTCCCACGCGTTACCCCTGTGTTGACTATTTCTCATTAACCAAATATATTACTAATCATAATTGATTTCACATTAAACAAATAAAACGATACGAGTGATTCATTAACAAGATTTTAATTTTTACAACGCCCGACATAACACAATATATATACATAAGACTGGAGTCCCACAGTTTACATGTCTATGGAGCCTCTAGGATACAAAAAGGGAAATACAATACTTGCCGGTAACAAGGCTCCGGCTATACCTTACAAAACCAAAATGAAATCTAAACCGAAGTGGCATGAACCACACAAGGCCCCGAGGAAGAAAGGGGCTCACCAAAACGGGCAGTGGAAGGAGAAGGATACTACTGCCGATGAGCTGAAGTGCCTGCTACTGATCCACCTACAATCATAACACGAATGTAGCGTCCCCGGCAAAAGGGACGTCAGTACACTTGAATTGTACCTGGTATGTATGGACAAACTTTGTCCCAAGTAAACTCAAGCCATTAAATTACATCAACAATTAATTAAGCCAGCTAACCATATTTCCACATTTTCCTCATTTCAAATAATTCCCAACACAAAGCACTTTCTACAATCAACCAATTTAACAATAACCAATCAATCACGTAAAGCACAAGTAGTCAAACAAAGGGGCAATCAGTGCCCCACAGGTTGCAAACTCTCCTGTTGTCTCCTTTCACAATTTCACATTATTGATTTTTGTATCAATTTTCAATAGCGATTTCGATCGCTTTCCATCCTTATTGCCCCTGACCACCCTTATTACCTCGGCCACCCTTATCACCCCAACCCACACCTTATTTCACCACGTTGCGGCGCGCAACACGACCCCGCCTTACGGTTGAAAACACAACAATTTCAAACAGCAGATAAGGTACTACACACAATTTCAACAAGTTCAAATAAGCAACTTACACATTGGTTCATGTTCTCAATTTATTCTCAATGCAATATCACAACCATGTTACAATATTTCCACAATTCAAGTGTTTCATCTCTTTCCACAATAAACCAATTCTCAAGTGTTTCGTTTGTTTTCCACAAGGTGCCATATAGGCCATCATAGTCATTATTCACAATTATTTTGCCAAATTAAACTCTCATTTTACATCACTCATAGCTCAACAACAAACTTTGAATATTCAACAACAACATCAAGAGTTTCACAATTAGTCAATTTAACACGAAACAAACAAACTTCACACATATAGGCGATTTCACAAGAATCAAAATTAGCCATACATACCTGGTGATGATCTTTCTTCCTACTTTATGCTTACCCAAGATATCCTACTCTTGCCAACCTTGTTCTTGAAGACTCTTACTTCTACTCACTTCTTTTTACTAGAAATCAAGTTCAATAATCATGCATGAGTGTAAAAATTCTATTTTCAAAAGCTATTATATGCAAACCTCTCTTTACCCAATTAAAACTGAAAATCAAAGAAAATAGTTAGGGTTTTTACCTTGAAAATATTGGGGAAGTTGAATCCTTGCCCTAGAATCCCTTGGAATTAAGTAGTTGGAACAATCTTTGAAGATGAAGAACTTCTCTCTCTAAAAACCCTCTCTTCTCGCTCTAATTTTGGTGAGATGATATGATAAAATGAAGAAGAAAGGTGTTATATTAAAGAAGAGATCGGGTCAAAATGTTACAAAAATCTGGGCCGGGGTCAAATATGCGGTCACTATGCGACCGCAGAACCCACATGCGGTCCGCAAAGTGACCGCAAAATGGCCTCAATGTTTATGCAGGTTATGTTAAGGAATGCGGTCACTATGCCGACCGCATGTTGATTCTGCGGTCGCAAAAGTGCACCGAAGATTTGACATGCGATCGCATATCGACCGCACTTTTGACACGATTTTGGGCAACTCTCTGGAACGTTTTGCGGCAAGAATGCGGTCCGCATGTCAGGTTTGCGATCGCATTCTTGACCGCAAATTGAACACTTTTCGGAAAAATTAATTCTCTACATTTTTGAAACTTAAATCACTACCAAGGGTCCGAACCGCGGCGAGCAAGCTCGCCGCGAAGAATTCTACGCATTCCTAACACATTATTCGGACCATGACACCACAGCTACTAGGTTTTATGCACCAAAAAATTTTACGGGGCCTTACATAAAAGGCATGGAAAACATAACAACAATTGAGATAGAGGTCAAGTACGAGACCATAACAACATATCACTCAGAATATTTAATTGCGACAATAACAACTCAAGGTAAAAGCAGAAATATATGCACGGAAAACAGATATCACATCATAATGCATGTCCTCATCCTCACCTGCACAGAGACACCCTTCTTGCCATGACCTCACAATATTAAAGCATAACAATATAAGCGAAGTGGTACGACATCACCCTTCGTGCCTTACACTCTTTCACACATAATAATGTATATAAAATAGCACGGCATCACCTTTCGTGCTTTACACTCTTCCTCACGTGATAATGTATAAGAAATGGCACCCTTCGTGCTTTATACTATTCCTCACTTGATAAGGTATATGAAATGACATGGCATCACCCTTCGTGCTTTATACTCTTCCTTACCAAGCATATGATATCAATAAAATGACAAGGCAGTAAGTATAAATGACATCGAGAAGAGTGTTCAAACAAGTATTCCAATTTCTCAATCACGCAATTTCTAAGCCAACAATGATTCAATAAGCCCTCAAAGGCCGTATAATTCAAATACTTCCACAAATCTCACAATTTATCAGCGATACAGGTATAAAACCCAACATCTCAAAATATCGAATGCAGCAATGTAGTAGTGATTACGCATAGAGATAACCAAACTAGACACATCAATGTATTCTCAGAATTCTATCAAATTTGATCAAGTTATTAGGCTAATTCTTGATAATTAAAATTTTATACTATGTTCTTAATATCGGTAATTCAAGTGAGGCATGAAGCAAGGAAGTTACGCAATTCTACAAGACACAATTATTGCCCAATCTACCCCCGAGCATGATTAATCCCGGCACATACATATACGCTCGTCACCTTATATATGTATCACCCCCGCATCTAGCAAATAATGAAAAATAGGAGGAAAAATTCCCTCAACAAAGTTATGCAAAACACTTACCTCGATTCGACTAACTCATCACTCAACTTAGTCTTTCCCTCTACAAATTCACCTCCGTTTGGCTCAATCTAGCCAATGACGACTTGAATGTATCACACACACAATGCAAGAGAAAATAATTTCAAGTAATAAAGTTGTGATTTTTATACAATTTCTAAAAAGTCAACAAAAGTCAAACCCTGGGCCCGCCCAATCAAAACCCGGGTCCAAGGGCAGGTCTTGACTACGCATTACCTCCCGCGTCCAAATATGTGTTTTGTTTTTAAATCTGAATCCTATTCGACTCTCAAATCTCAAATTTCCATTTTTCAAAACTTTGACAAAATCCCCAAATATTTTCCATAGATTTCCCATGATTTGATGTTAAATATTGTATAAAATCATGAAACATAGTTGGAAACTGATTAAAGATACTTACCGAATGTTTTGGTATGAAAATCCTCTCTGAAAATCGCCTCACCTAGAAGATAGGGTCAAAAATAGGAAAAATGAAGCGAAAACTCGGAATTCTCATCACTTAACAGGTTGTAGATGTCGCATTTACGACAGGGGTTTCAAAAATGCGAACATTATATCGCAAACGCGAACTAGAAAGCCTCCTTCTTAGGTTGTAATTGTGACCCATACTTCGCAAATGTGATGATAGGAGTTTCACAAATGCGGCAGAGTCCTTCACAAATGCGAACTCTGCCCAGCAAACCAGACTTCACAATTACGGTGGTTGTTTCGTAGTTGCGGCTGTCACATTTGCGACCAATACATCGCAAATGCGATGATGCCAGTACCAACAACAAAAAACTATGAAAATCATTTTGAAACCAATCTGAAACTCACCCGAGTCGTCGAGGGCTCTAAACCAAATATGCACACAAGTCTAAAAACACAACACAAACTCGCTAGCATGCTTAAATAATGAAAATAACTTCTAAACCCATGAATCGGACGCCGAAATTCATAAAGATCAAACAAAACTTCAAAAACTTCTTGAATTGCGACCGGGTGTCCGAACCATATAAAATCAACTCTGATTGGTGCCAAATTTGCAGACAAGTTCTATATGACAACACGAACCTACTCAAAGCTTCAAATCATGCATCACAACCTCAAAAATGACGAATCGCACCTCAAGTCAAAATCAATGAGCTTGGAAACTTCAACTTCTACATTCGATGTCAAAACCTATAAAAATCCCATCCGACTGACCTAAAATTTTTTACACAAGTCACTTTTGACATTACGGGCCTGCTCCAACTTTCGGAATCAAAATTCGACCCCGATATCAAAAAGTCCACTCCCGATCAAACTTCTCAAATATCCAACTTTTGCCATTTCAAGACTAATTCTACTACGAACCTCCAAATTACAACCCGGACACGCTCCTAACTCGAAAATCACCTGGAGCTAACAGAACCGACGAAACTCCATTCCGAGGTCAAATGCTAAAAAGTCAAAATTGATCAACTTGATCAACTTTTCCAACTTAAAACACAAATCTTAAAGTTCATTCTTCCAAATCGACTCCGGATAACTTGAAAACGAATACTAATGATTTACGCAAGTCATAATACATCATGCGGAGATACTCCAGCCCTCAAGATACAACAAAGTGCTGATACTCAAAATAGCCTGTGGGATCTTTACATGCTTCACCATATAAACACACGTTCGTCCTCGAACATGCCAGGAGTCTTTCCAAAGCTATCAAATCATGGTTTAACCTTATTAAGCATAAACCAGTGGGTGATCCCATATTACCCTTCTCTATATAAGCCCGTCGACATAACACCATCAGAGATCCTTGTTTCAACCTTGGTCCTTAAACCTTAGAACCCAATCTCTATCATCCAAAATTCATTACAGGACCCAAATCCGACATATACACACTGTATAAGGCTCAACAAGCTATATCAAGTCATAGTCATAACACAAGATGTAATCACATGATATACCCCATCACTTCGACACTTACAGTAGGAGCTGCGGACCACCATTACTGCCTAAAAACATATCTAATGTCGGTAGCAATCCCCATATTGATTAGAACCTCGTTCAAAACCTTCTTATCTATTGATGGTGAAAGCAACACGCATAATTGATTAACTACTCATCAGATCAATGAACCAAGAAACTCACTCGCCCGAACAGGGCCATTGTCCACATTCACAATAAAATATAGTGTTATTCTTCTAATCCTTCCTCATCCCAATACAGTAGTTAAAATCTCAGGTCTAGAAACCTTATCTCAGCCAATACGAGAAGCCACACCAACAAGCCTCAATAATAAAATATGGAGCCACACACAACACAGTTCCGACCGCTAACAAGTAATAAGTCAGACATGACAAACAACGCTAAGAGAACAAAATAAGAAAGTTTCTAAGCAAGTTAAACATGCAGGGAAATTTTAGCATTTTACTATGAACAATTCTCAACAAGGTGAAAGAGAAATACACAAAATAGAAATAAGGAGTCATAGTTCATCATTGTACCGTTGCAGCGTGCAACACGATCCCATGATATCAATCTATATAGGGTACCTTTCGAGCCATAATACTCGGGTTCACTGATCAGATGTGCGTCAATATTAAGCACAAAAGAGTGAACAAAAATATAACCACGGGGAAAATCATTAGGAACAAATAATACTGAGAAAGTGAAGCACAACTACGATTCAATAGGCAAATCAACATGATAAGTGCCACCTCGCCCATAGTGCCATGAAGTCTAACCTAAATCACAATATGCGTGTGAAGAATCATGTAACCCTCATGATATACATCAACTCTTATCCACGCGAAAAAACATCCATTCTGCCGGATGATATACATATGGCATCAACTGCGCAAGAGCAAGAAAATCCAACCTGATATAGAACACACATCCTCACTACGCTTAAAATAATCCTCAAACCAAATTCTGATCCTTCCTCAAACATGAAATAAACATTCCAAAAGTCTATAGCAACCTTCCCACAACATCAACCATAATTTATCCAACCATAACACCAACCATCATTCATCCAATCCTTTACATTTATTCACAACTCTCAATCAAGGAATATTCTGCCAACATGAACATTTAGTCTTTGAGCCTCACGAATACTAGAATTTTCATTCCCAATCTCAACACTGCTACTCAATGGCTTACACGCAACTCATACTCCGTCATCTCGCGGAAAAACACCCATAAGTCAAAACACGTGGTACTTGCGAACCGGCGAACTCTACCCCGATGGGAACACATAGTGCCAACAAAACCTTAAACACCCAAAATCGTCCGAGACATCAAGAACTCATATCCTTCCCTTTGAAACCATATGCAACTTGTACCTGCAACTTTCAACCCTACACAGCGCATCGCCTCTAATATGCTACTCGCAGCATTATGAAAATCTCATAGCCAACCCTGAACCATAAGCAAATTGAACACTTCATTTACCGAGAATCTTTCATTTATCTTAATCCAGGATTACACCAACACACGTAATATAGCTTCTATACCTGTAGAAAATAAAAACTCTATCCATGGTCATAACCATGATAAATTCTTCGGAACTCGTTAACATATAATCGAGTAATGAGAGCCAATCGCCTCCGACTCAACCGAGTCACACCGATCGTCGACTCGATAGTAACTCAATCTGATATGACCGCCCTAAGGGAAGTTCCTAGGAACCCGAAGCCATTTCTTTCATCACCCAACATTGACTTGTAGACATTTCTTGACACAAAAACACCACGGATCCCATTACCACACGCTACAATTTTCAAGCTTATCCGCAGACAAATTCAAAAGTCCTTAAAGGCTACATAAGACCTGGAACTTGCCAGAACCTTCTCGATAACCACTCATCTTACTTTGATCATTAATACATAGCTAATACGCTTTGAGAAACGTGCTTTGCCGGTATAAGCCTATTCAAAAGGAATAACCAAGCAATATTTATCTGGAAACTGATACAGCGCATGATCTTACAATCTGATCGTTCTTAACAGACTCCACCACTTAGCTCGAAGACATAGAACACCTCATCACCACCTCAAAATACCATATATACATATCATGTCCATATCCCGCATGACTATCAACTGAATACTTCACAAATCTATTCAATATTAATCATAGGACACCCCAAAGACTCTACCAATGCTTACCCATCATTGCAATAGTCAAATAGCTTACCCAAATGCTCTGAAATGATAACATATGCACTCTACAGAGTGGAAAACCCATACGAGACACACAATCCAAACTCATCACACAGGAGATAGCCCATCGGTCTTACTCAAATTGACACCTTGCCAAGAACTCACCATCATCACAATTGCCTGGTCACCAACCAATCTTTCCAAACTCGTGCTTACCAACTAGAAATATGAACCCACCTCATACCACAAATGAACGACTAGAAGATTTTAATACCACATCCACTTCTGAGGCTAAACAACACATTGCGATGATAAATCAAGCATCCATAGCTCATCATAATCCATCTGTAGCATCACCGATCATCGGCACATAGCAAATATTGAGTGTACAACATCATATATGAGTGACTGGGAAGAGTCAAAGTCATAGATTTTAAGCTGAAACAAGGCCGCACGATAAAGAAAGAAGAAAGGGAATTTTTTCCTAAATGCCCTGTAGCCTCCCGAAGATAGGTATGGATGTCATCATATGGAAAGCTCATATAGGACCCTAAAGAGTCGAGGCTCCTACAAACCAAAGCTGCCCAATTATCCCTAGATGAATATGGAACATTATACAGAAGGACATTCGAAGTACCATTGGCAATATGGTTGGGGCCAGGGAACACCGGTTATGTTTTACGAGAAATCTATGAAGGCATGTATGGGAACCACTCAAGCGTCAAGCCATTGATTTGCATAATCATTAGAGCAGGATAATACTGGATAATATGAAAATACACCAATGACTTTGTTTGAAAATGTGATTAAGTGTCAAAGGCTTGCACCGATGATCCATCAGTCCGGAGAGCAACTTCATTCAATCATATCCCAATGACCATTCACGAAATGGGAGATGGATATCGTAAGCTCTCTGCCAACAACCCCAAGTAAGCTAAGTTCATTTTATTGATGAATGATTATTTCTCTAAATGGGTTGAAGCACATGTATTCGAGAAACTAAGAGAGAAAGAAGTTATAGATTTCATCTAGGATCACATCGTATGTTGATTTGGGATACCCGCCGAAATTGTGTGTGATAATGGAAAACAGTTTGTCTGCAACAAAGTGACAAAGTTTCTTGAGAGCACAAAATAATAAAAAAATATTATCAACACAGTATCATCATAGTGGGACTAGACAAGCCGAATCGACAAACAAGACTATCATTCAAAACTTAAAGAAAAGGTCGAACGATGCTAAGGGGAAATTGTGAGAAGTTATACCCGAAGTCCTTTGGACGTATCAAATGACATCAAAGTCCAGCATAGGGGCAACCCCGTTCTCCTTAGTATATGGCTCCGACGTGTTAATTCTAGTCGAGGTCGGGGAACAAAGCGCCAGGTTTCAACATGAAACGGAGGAATTAAATCACGAGGCTATGAATACTAGCCTCAAACTATTGGATGAAAAATGAGAAGTTGCGCTTGTTCGGATGGTTGCACAGAAGCAAATAATCAAGAGATATTATAATAGAAGAGTCCACTGTGAAATTTGGGGACTTAGTTCTAAGGAAAGTCACCCTCAAAACTCGAGAACCAATCAAAGGGAAACTAGATCCAAATTGGGATGACAATATCATATCCTCGGTATCATCGAAAAAGGATCATACAAACTTGGCACAATGCAAGGTAAATGATTGACAAACAATTGGAATGTAACACTACTCGAACGACATTATTGCTGAGGTATGGATCTCTCCCTTTTATATTTGTATTTGATACTAACTTATTATAGGTGTTTGATCGAAGACATCGAGAAAACTGTTAAACACTAATTCAATAGGTTTTAAAGCACGTGTTTCAATCTTTTTCCCTTAGATCGGTTTTTATCCCAAATGGATTTTTCCAGCGAGGTTTTTAATGAGGAAACAATTATGTGCTAATTGAGGAAAATTCAATAGTATATAAGGCTTCATTTCAATCAACCTCGAATATTGGGGGGAGGGGGGGAATAACCCTTAGAGGTTATATATTCGAGAAAAATACTTCATATCAAAGGCTCTTGATAGGGAAACTTTGTAATGGGCCAAACGATCGAGTGAACCGTGTCCATATAGATTAGTCGAGCCTCGATGGCAAAACATGTACACATGTATAAATTATTCAAAGAAGCATTCTTTCTATATTAAACACTTTGTGTCTCAAAGAAAATTTGCTACTATACGAGCTCTATGCTTATGATTATCTGAGAAATGGCTCAAGGGACAAATGCAAATATACCTCGAACACTCGGGGACTATCATCAACAATCGACATGTTCGAGTTATCTAAACTCGAATTTATAGGACCTCAAGAGGTGCCCCTCGATCTATAGGACAAGGCCATATTTCTCGGGGAATAACACCTCGAACATGTTTGAAGTTTTATTGGGAAATAAGCCTAAGAGGCATACCTAAAGGCTAAAGCCAAATTAATGCGGCTCGGAGATGTCCGAACCCCATAATCACCATAGGACTTCTAATTCTTTGAAAATCCTATTTAAAAAGGCTACCTTCGACAAATAATAAAAAAAGCGCATCGATAAAATCAGCCCTCAAAAAACCTTAAGAGGCGTTAAATTAACTTATCGCAACGTGCTAAGGCACAAAAAGCAGAAGGGTTTTCAATCGACATTGAACCCTTAAAAAAACCAATGGGTAAAATATACGTGCTAAGGCATAAAAAAATGTTCACTAAGTATTCTAAAGCCAAAAGAGGGGAATAGTAGCCATCTTTCAGAGGCCATATCGGCCCGATTTAAAGAGCATAAGGGCCAATACACTTAGAGTTTCAGATCTTATTCTCTTTCCATCCGAACCTAAGGCTTCGACTATCCTGAGCCCAAATAAACAATAACTTGACTATGGCTTGGAAACTCACCGTTATTCGACACAAACACTTAAGGGTTTTTGCCTCAAGTTCGAACCTTATTCGAACTCGACTATGGTGACTTCAAGGAATCCACCAGAGATATATGTCTTGAACACACAATTCAAAGCATAGGATTGTGCTAACAATTTAACAAGGCAAAAAACATATTTATAATGATTGAGAATGCATTCAAGAGAAACTTTATTTTATATATTTAAAAGGATATGTACAAGAGATCTTCAGAGGTCTTACAAAATTATAAAGAAAATAAAATCCTAACTTTGCCCGGGGCTGGTTTCTCCCTCGGGAACTGCTTCTTATTCTTCAGGTTCCTTATCATCGTCGGACCCATTTTAGCTGCCTTAATCTCCATCATCATCGTCGGAGGAGAGAAGCAACCTTGCATTAGCTTCGAGTACTTTATCTCAAGATAATGATTGAGAATGCATTCAAGAGAAACTTTATTTTATATATTTAAAAGGATATGTACAAGAGATCTTCAGAGGTCTTACAAAATTATAAAGAAAATAAAATCCTAACTTTGCCCGGGGCTGGTTTCTCCCTTGGGAACTGCTTCTTGTTCTTCAGGTTCCTTATCATCGTCGGACCCATTTTAGCTGCCTTAATCTCCATCATCATCGTCGGAGGAGAGAAGCAACCTTGCATTAGCTTCGAGTACTTTATCTTGAGGGTCTCCCTCCGAATTTGGCACCTCGCCAAGTTGTTTCTTTGTCACTCTCGATCGGATGCCTCCCTTAGCTGCATTTGAGTAGCCTCAGCATCAGCCAAGTACACGGTTATAGACTTGTTAGCCGTGATCTTCATCACCCTGACCTCAGCAAACTCGACTTCTAGCTCCTCTATCCTGCTGTCCTGGGTCAAACATTTATATTTGATGCCCTAAAATTGGAACTCGGATGATAACAATTTGTCCAAGGCAACCTCTTTCTCCACAGCAAGGCAATCCATGTTCCCCTTCCACTGATTGCAATCAGCTTTGACTTGATCGACCTCCCTTCGGAGCAGCTCAAACCTCTCCAATGTTTGCTACAACTGAGATACTGAAGTATTAGCCTCCATAGATGAGTCGAGTAGATCATACTCTGTCAAAATGATAGTTAACTACGCATCTAGATTGGCTCTTTCTTTACGAGTGTGGGCCAAGTCCACTCGGAGCTCCCTGATCTCCTCTTCTTTCTTCATATAAAGGCATTTTAAGGCATCCCCCCATCAATAAGTTTCTTGAGATCGACCTCACACCTACTTAGCTTGGCTTGGGACTTGTTGAACGCCTCTCGATGAAGCACCACAGCCTATGAAGAAAAGAAAGAAATCAGTAGAAGAAGAAAATATAATTAAATGTGATAAGAAGGAATGAAGTTTACCTAGTTCAGAATGCGATGTGCCCCGTCGAAAAACATCGACGCATCTAGGTTGGAAACATCATCCACCCCTACAAGGCATCCACAAAATATGTCTTCCTCTTCATGGGCCGTTCCCACATCAAGGGTCTCAATTGCTCAAGCCTCCCGAATTTACCCTTCATAAAATTGAGGGTTGGGAGGTGAATCATCGATAGTGATTTCCCCATGAAGGCTACTTGGGGCACGTTATCCCTTCTGAAGAGTCCTGCTACCTGACCCTTCGGGCATACTCATTGTTTGTTCATCACGGTAGGAGATTTCTTCGACCCCCGATAACTCAGGGACTTTGCTCGGAGTACCTTCTGAGATCTCCTTGGTCCGAGTATGAGTCTCCTCGCCAGTCACTGACTCAGTTGCCTTCAAAGCCTTGACGATTCCCCTTCTTCCTCTTCATCTCGTAGCTTTAACGCTACACCAACAGAAAGAGCAGCGGAGTCACCCCTCGGCTTATGAGCCCTACTCTTCTTAGGTTCTAGGGTATCAGAAGGCCATGCCCTTCTCCTTTTCTTGTCCTTGGCCAATTTGGGAATAACCTCTTCCCAGGCGGGGCCGGCCTCAATTCACCAACATACTTGATGCCTACATAGATGGGAGTAAAATATGTGTGGAAGAAAATATCTCAAAAAAGAATGTCGTAAGCATATAGGAAAAATTTATCATGATTTGTTGCCTCTCAATTACCCTTCGTCAGGTCACGCCAGCAGCACTCGCGTAAGAGAAAGTTGTAGCCAACATCCGAACCCAGTCTTTGAGGTTAGGGACCGCATGAGGCATCCAGGAAACCGTTGTATAACCGATGAAAATGTCATACAAAGAAAAAAAATAAAGCACGAAGATAAATGTCTAACACTTACGTTTGGGGTTCCACTTCTTGGGGAACGACAACTTCTACTCGGGGATAAGGTCACAGGTCCTTACACACATGAACCGGCTCATCCAACCTCTATCCATGTCCACATCAATACTTGCAAAGAAGGAATTTGTCGATCGGCGTTGGAGCTTGATTAATCCTCGATAGATATTTGGTGGATACATCTATATAAGATGGCTAAGAGTGAAATCCAACTCGTCGGTCTTACCAGAGAAAAAATGCAGCATAATCACCATGAACCAGAATGAGGGGTGTACCTGCACGAGGGTTACCTGGTATGTCTTGCGAAAATCAACGATAATCGGGTCGAGGAGATCCAATGTGAAGGGGTAAGTATAAATACTTAGAAAACCCTCGATGTGAGTAGTGATGCTTTCTTTGGGGTCGGGGATCTATACCATGACCTCGGGCCCCTAGTTGCAATCTTCCTTCACAGCCCCAGAAACATAGTCGACTGCCACTGTCACACCTCCTTTTTACCACTATTTATTTACACCCCCCGAAGAAATATAATAAAAAAGGAGGTTTTCCAATTTAAGAACAGTTAGAACGGGATTTATTTATTTAAATTTCAAAGTCACCACTTGGGAAATTAATGGTGTTCCAAGTCACCGGTTTAATCCCGAACCGAGGAAAGTTTGACTCTGTTACAGTCTGCGTACTAGAAATCCGGATAAGGAATTTTGTTAATCCAGGAGAAGGTGTTAGGCACTCCCAAATTCCGTGGTTCTAGCACGGCCGCTCAACTGTTGTATTTTTTTATCTGATTTCTATATATGTTCCATTTTTATGTGCATTTATTAATATTCCGATTTATCATTTTATAAGAATTGCAACATTGTGAAAATGTATTTCGGGCCTCGCCATACCAGTACGCCTGTGGCTTTTAATACATTTCGATTTCATTGAGATTTAGATTGGGTCACATAAATGTGCACCCATACTTGAGAAAGTGTATTATAAATCGCACCTAAAACATCTATGTCTATTAACTTTGGGAAAGACCGTGAAATTCGCTAAACGGTCCTTTCGAATCCAAACTTTTTATATAGAAATTTATTTGAGGGCCCCCCAATTATATTTTTAATGCGGCGAGGCTCATCTCATTTTTATTAAGGCTAATCCTAAGATGAACTATATTCTCTACTTGTTTTTGTCTCTAGCAATAAAAAGAAAATAATCTGAAGTTATGTTTCATTTTAAATGGTTGAACTTAAAATTTTTAGTGAACCTTGCCCCTACAAATCAGGCTCATGATGAAAACCCAACTCTTATTGTTTATTGACTAATTTCAAATCAGATGTTAAATATATGTAATGGCTTATGAATGATATGGGTCATGGACTCATAAGAACTCAGGCCATGTTTGTTTTGGGCTTGATTAAGGCCCTGTGCGGTATCCTGGCCTATTGTTACTGAATTAATTAAATCAGGCTTTGGCCTAAGTTCTGGACCGCATGTTCAGGCCCAACAGTCTGAATCAATCCAATTACTGGACCATACGGTCAAGCCCAATGGCTAACAGAACAATTTGCTATTCTATTTTTACAGAATCGAATCAATATTAAGAAGAACGTATAACTAAACCATTCATATTGAATTACCGTTTTTATTCAATTTGAAAAATGAAAGCTGAACTACAAAAAACGTACTCAAATTGATTTGTAAATTTCATTTGTATTTAAACACTTATTTTGTATTCATTACTAGAACTTGATACGATTTTTTTATAGCTGAATTAATCTAAACATATCATATCTATTAACAGAATTCATATCTAACCAGAATATAGTTTTAAAATTAAGACTAGCGAATGCGAATTAAAGCTAACAAATAAGTTTCAAAATTTCATTGCATTCTACTGATTTGTGATCACTGAAGATCCAGAAACCTTAACTAGAACATATTTTGACATTTGTTTTCAATTTACTAACCTCTAAACTAATATAGTTGTTTTACTACTAATCTACTTTAGATGTGAGTATCTATATGGTAATTAAACTAAACTACTTTGAAATTCAACAGTCCAGTTATACATATAAATCACTCCTAATGAATACAAATGAAATTAACTTAAAAAATAATAGAAATAACAGTAAACTAATAGAAATAGTCGAACAACTTCATTTCTTCAACTTGTGATTATATTTTCAAGTATTAGAAGTGTACCTGGAAATAGGGTGAAAATTGATGAGAAAACTAAGATAGAACAGGGATCAATAACCATAGCAATACAGAAATCAATAAACACAACTTCAGAACCTAAATCCAGACCACGCAGTGTAAGCACGTGATTTTTGACCCGCGCAATTTTTAAAAGTAGTATTTTTAAAATATTTAGTTATTTTAATTTCAATAGGATTCTAGTAGTATTTTGCAATTTTTAGACTTTAAGCCCAAATTTTAAAGCCCAAAATACCTTACCCAACACCCTTGACCCATTTTCCCAACCCTAACCCCTACACTTCTTCTTGATAATAACATAACAAAGACAAAAATGAAAAAGACCTAGCTGAAAGAACCCCAGCCGCCACTATCTCTTCTTCATCAACAAAAGACACACATTAGGAAAAAATAAAAAAAAAACTAGCTGAAGAAAACCCCCCCATCCGCCACCTTCTTCATAAACAAGAACAAAAAAAAAAGAGAACCCTAGCAGAACCCAGCCGCCAGCCGCCAGCCTCCATCCCAAACCAGCCACCGTCCAGCCACCTGCCGCCGTCTCAACAACCCTTCTTCCTCACCTTGACATCCAAAACATCATAGCCACCCATCGTCTCCAGCCTCATCTCCACCACGAACATCATCTACCAGCAACCTCGACGCACGTAGCAGGTGCAGAACGAAACAGTCAAAAATCAGAGGCAACAACTGAGAACGAGAGAAAAACGGGGCAAAACAGAACAAGGTAACAGAAACAATGAAGAACGAAACAAAAACGAGAAAAAATGCCGAAAATTAAATAATATATATGAAAGAGCTTTTCTTCATTTGATTTCGGTTTTGTATTCGAAAATCATAGAGTTTGTTTGAGGCCGATTCGATTCGCATTCTGAGTTAGCAGTTCCGGTCGGAGAGTATTTCATTTTGCTGTTTGGGTTAGTACGTCGCTGGGATTTACATTTGCAGACCTGTGTCGCTGAATCTGTTAGACTCGTGCTTTGATATGAAAAGTTTTGTCATGGGGTTCAATTGAATTTCAAAGTTTTTTTATTTCTTCTACTGATTTCAACGGGAATTGGTTCAATTCTGCTCACAGAGCTTGTTTGAGTTTTGTGGTTGCTTTGTGGTTTGATATTGATGTTCGAGGTTAAATCTGTGGTTCGCTCTCCGAGCTCTTGCTATTATTTCGTTTTCCAGTCAAATTTAATTCACCGGAGTTTGCTATAACCGAGTTATTGTTAATATAATTGAGGTATGATTCTAAACTCTTCCTCATTTATCATTTCTCATGTGAATGTTTTGTGTTTGTTTGCTGCCGTATCTTAGTCATTGTCATGTGGCTAATTTGCCTTCTCTGCTTTATATTGGTTTAGGTAATCGTTGTTCTTTCATGTCTTAATTTTTAAGTATAAGGAAATGTTCTACATATATAAATATGTGTTGAAAAACCAAACTACTTAACGTGCTAATGAGTTCAGTCAGAACATTTTATCAATGCGAATTTGATTGTTTCACTTGAGCAAATCATAAGGCCAGTGTTTGGAAAGAAGAGATTCTTGTTAATTGAAATTAAGTGAAATATGGAATCTTGGTCTCAGTTTATGCAGTAAATTGGAGTTAACACTAAATTTATTAATGTCTTATTTACCAAATGATAAAAGCGTGTATTAGGTCATTGTCCCCTGGGTAGGCAAGCTTTTAGGATCTTTGTTAGTTTAGAGGTGAGAGGTCGTTCCCTTAGTTAAATTTATCCGGGGAATGCCCCAAAGGACTTGTATATATTTTATTCCGGGGAATGCCCCGTGGCACTTGTATTTAGAGGTTAAATGTAGAGCTTGCAATACTTTAGTTTTATTTTTCATTTTTCTTTTACTAGGTGGGGACGACCTCGAGCCTCATACGTGTTTATTTTGTTTTTTTCTGTGTTTTTACCTCAATTGAATATTTTAAAGCCAACTTGATCAAGTACACAACCGTACTAGTTGCGGGACTTGGGGAGTGCCTAACACCTTCTCCCCGAGTCAAATGAACCCCCTTACCCGAATCTCTGGTGCAGACTTAGTTTTGAAGTTTAAAGTGTTTTAAAGGAAAATATTATTTTAAAAACGGTGGCCTGGCACACCGAAATCAATGTTAGGTGGCGACTCTGAGTTAATTCCTTTTGAACACCACTTTTGTCACTTTCAAAATTGAAAACCCCTTTTCAAGATTTTTACTAAAATCCTTTTATTTATTTAAGAGGGTTTAGTGGAAAGGTTTGTTTTTGGTAAAAAAAGGGGTGTGACACGCAGAATATAAAATCCACAGATAAATACCAAATGCAGGAGAATCACAACTTGAAGTTGAGTTGGAATCAATGGAACAGTTGTATTGCAGGATTTTGAGAAATTTTCTAAAGATGAAAACTATGAATTTCGAAATTGCATAGATATAGAAGTATTTTTGTTTTCAGATTATCAGAATTTCAAAATTATTCAAGGTGGCCTAATGAGGCCTATTTATAGAACAAAATGGGAGGAAAATTAGAATTAAATATTCTCAGTTTCTACCTTCCCCCCTCTTATGATTCATTTATCAGATAACTACACTTATTTTATTTAAAAATATACTAGAACCCTTTCTATAAGGTTCTAGTGGCATCTACCCTATTCCATAACCCTTAATTGTCTAACCTACTTTCACTTGCTTTTACATTTTGCTCAATTGACCTTTTGCTATGCCCGTAACACCCTTTGACCTTTACATAATTACCAATGAACCAAACAGGATTCTCAATTATACCCCCACCCCCTTAGATTTATTACCTCGTACCTATTAACCTTCCCAAAATTAACCCAACCTTTTATCTTTATATACCTTTTGTCACGACCCGGATTTCCCACCATCGGGAGTCATGATGGCACCTACTAGTGGAAGCTAGGCAAGCCAAATCTTACTTACATGTACATTAGTCACAACTTTCCTTTTTAACACTTTAAATAAAATCATGGAATTATCGCTGAATAATTAAACTTAGCGGAAGACTTAGTAAATTTTTTCAAATATGATACAGAAAACCCAAACATGATACACTACCCAAGACTGGTGTCACAATACTCACGAACTTCTAAAAATAATACACACAGTTGTTTGAAAGAAATATAAGCTGTTTATCTCGAATACATGAGATAACGGAATGAAATACATAGATAGAAGAGACAACGGGTCCTGCGGACGCCTGCAAGGCTACCTCGTAGTCTCGGTAGTCGGAATATCCACAATCGTTACTGTCGCTGCTGCTGTCCGTAACCTGTATCTGCGCAAAAAGAGCGCAGAGTGTAGTATCAGCACAACCGACCCCATGTGCTGATAAGTGCCTGGCCTATCCTGGCGAAGTAGTGACGAGACTAAGGCCAGTCACCCACATAAACCTGTACAGTTGAAATATATATATATACATATACAACAGTAGAAAACTTTATCGAACGTTTATAAGGAAAGACTCTGCTCTTGAAATAACAGTCAATAACTCATAATATCCAGAGTAATCTAGTCAACAGAATAAATCTTACTTTCATGTCTCAATTTATTTTTCATTTCATATCTTGTGGTAGGCGTACCACCCGCTCCCAAATATATCAATAGACTTTTCATATCTTGTGGTAGGCATACCACCCGCTCCCAAATATATCAACAAATTATACCTTGTGGTAGGCGTACCACCCGCTCCCAAGTATATCAATAAATTATACCTTGTGGTAGGCGTACCATCCGCTCCCAAATATATCAATAAATTATACCTTGTGGTAGGCGTACCACCCGTTCCCAAATATATCAATAAATTATACCTTGTGGTAGGCGTACCATCCGCTCCAAAATATATCAATAAATTATACCTTGTGAAAGGCATACCACCCCCTCCCAAATATATCAATAAATTATACCTTGTGGTAGGCGTACCACCCGCTCCCAAATATATCAATAGGCTACCGGCAACTATGGCCAATGCCAAAATTCAAATCACTTTGTGGTCGGCGTGCCACACGATCCCATTTCTTATCATATAAGTGGACGGCGCGCCACACGATCCCAATTTATTAATATATACTTAAGTGGACGGCGCGCCACACGATCCCAATTCATTAATATATATATATATATATATATATATATATATATATATATATATATATATATATATATATATATATATATATGTGGATGGCACGCCACACGATCCCAATTCATTAATATATGTATTACCGGCATTAAGCTAATAATCTCTGATTCACAGCAAATGTATAAAAGTATTACCGGTTTTAAACCAATAATCTGTACTTCAACAATATTTATAATTACCGGTTTTGAACCAATGATTTATAATAAATCAACAATTTATCTCCTTTACCAGTGTGACACCAATAACTCTTAATCAACAATTCATACATAACTAAATTCTTATTCCTTCAAGCTAGGATAGAACAAATACTTACCTCGAATGTTTACGAACAATTCAATCCGTGGCAATGCCTTTTCCTTTCAAATTTGGCTCCAATCCAATCGTATCTATACACAATTGATTTGGTATCATCAATACTACTCAACAAACTAATTCATATGGCCAATTACAATTTTTACAACATTCTGCCCCGAATAGTGAATATCGACCCCGGGCCCACATGGTCGGAACTCGGTGTTCGAACCAAAATCCGGTTACCCATCCCCTCACGAGTTCAAGTATATGATTTGTTTCAAAATCGGACCTCAATTCGAGGTCCAATTACCCAATTCATGAAAACCCTATATTCTACCAAAAACAAGAAATTTTACCATGAAAACCTTTGATTTCTATTGAAAAACATGTTTAATGTTGTTAGGAATTGAAAGAATTAAGTAAAAAGTGACTTACAATTGCTTTAAAGAAGAGGGAGTTCGTGAAAAATCGCCAATGGATGTTTTTGGGTTGTGAAATATGAAAAATGAAGCTGGAAATCGTGATTTACAGGTCTCTGTGTTCGCATTTGCGGGCAGGGGTTCGCAATTGCGAACCCCGACCAAATTTTGGAGTTTGAAAAATAAGCTAAGGATGGGAAGTTCGCATTTGCGAACTTTTGTTCGCATTTGCGAAGCCAAGGCATAACGGGGAAGTTCGCATTTGCGACATAATGTTCGCATTTGCGAACAAGGCTGGATTACTGGGGTTGTCGCAATTGCGACCATAAGTTCGCATTTGCGAACTTGGGTTGATTGTTGTCAACCTCGTAATTGCCAGGTATGTTCGCATTTGCGAACCACTGCACACCCCGGCCACTTCGCATTTGCGAAGTATGGTTCGCATTTGCGAACCAAGGCCAGCCTGGGACTTCTCGCAATTGCGAGGAAATCTTCGCAATTGCGAAGACAACAGCTGGGTGAAAAACCAGCAGTGCAAAAATTCAGAAATTGATCCAACGGCCTACCAAATCTTTTCCCGAGCCCCCCGGGCTCCAAACCAAACATGTACACAACATCAAAAACGCATTACAAACTTGTTCGTGCGATCACATCGCCAATATCACATCGTTTTCATCAAGTCAAGCCTCAAGTTCATGATTTTCATACTTTTAGTTTTCAAAACTTTCAAACTTGGAACTCAGGGTCCAAAACATATCAAACGACATCCAAATATCACAAAACTTTGCAAAAAGCACATATATAATATTTAAGACTTGTACCGGGCGTCAGAACCAAAATACGAGCCCGATACCAAGGTCAATTAATTCATTTTCCTTTAATAATTACATCAAAAATAATTTCACAGAAAAATTCATAACTTGGGCTCTAGGCCTCGGAATTCGACTCCGGACGCATGTCCAAGTCCCATATTTTCCTACGGACCTTCCGGGACCATCCAATCTCGGGTCCGGGTCCGTTTACCAAAAATGTTGACCAAAGTCAACCATATCAATATTAATATCATTTTTCTCCAAATTTCTCATAAAATTCATATTTTCTATCACAAAATCTTTTCGGCTACATGCCCGGATCATGCACGTAAATCGAGGCAACATAGAATGAGGTTTTCAAGGCCTCAGAAGCTCGAAATGATTAATAAAACAAGTGATGACCCTTTGGGTCATCACATTCTCCACCTCTAAAACAATCGTTCGTCCTCGAACGGACAAAAGAAAGAAGTACCTGTGTCATGGAATAGATGAGGATATCGGCTCCGCATGTCAGACTTGGACTCCCAGGTTGATGCCTCAGGAGGCTGACCTCTCCATTGAACACGCACAGAAGGATAACTCTTCGACCTCAACTGTCGAACCTGCCGGTCTAGAATGGCCACCGGCTCCTCCTCGTAAGATAGATCATTGTCCAATTGGACGGTGCTGAAGTCTAATACATGTGTGGGATCGTCGTGGTATCTCCGAAGCATAGATACATGAAAAACTGGATGCACGGCTGATAAGCTAGGCGACAAAGCTAGTCTGTAAGCCACCCCTTCCACTCGGTCTAGAATCTCAAATGGGCCAATATACCTAGGGTTGAGCTTGCCCTTCTTCCTGAACCTCATCACACCCTTCATAGGCGACACTCGGAGCAATACTCGCTCATCAACCATGAAATCTACATCTCTAACCTTACGATCCGCATAAGTCTTCTGTCTGGACTGAGCTGAATGCAATCTCTCTGGATAGTCTTGACCTTATCCAAGGCCTCCTGAACTAAATCTGTATCCAACAACCGAGCCTCTCCCGGCTCAAACCATCCGACTGGAGATCGACATCACCTACCATACAATGCCTCATACAGGGCCATCTGGATGCTGGACTGGTAGTTGTTGTTGTAGGTGAACTCTGCTAATGGCAGAAACTGGTCCCACGAGCCTCTGAAATCAATAACACAGGCTCGAAGGTGTCCTTTAGAATCTGAATAGTCCTCTGGGACTGGCCATCCGTCTGAGGATGAAATGCTGTACTCAGCTGAACCCGGGTGCCTAACTCCTGCTGGACCGCTCTCCAGAACCGCGAGGTAAACTGCGTACCCCGATCAAAGATAATAGATACTGGCACCCCATGAAGACGAACAATCTCCCTAATGTAAATCTCTACTAACCTCTCCGATGAGTAGGAGACAGATACTGGAATAAAGTGTGCTGACTTGGTCAGCCTATCAATAATGACCCAAATAGCATCAAATTTCCTCCGAGTCAAAGGAAGTCCAGTAACGAAGTCCATAGTGATCCGCTCCCATTTCCACTCGGGAATTTCAATCCTCGGGAATACACCACCAGGCCTCTGGTGCTCATAATTCATCTGCTGAAAATTTAGACACCGAGCGACATACGCAACGATATCTTTCTTCATTCTGCGCTACCAATAGTGCTGCCGCAAATCCTGGTACATCTTCGTGGTGCCCGGGTGAATGGAATACCGCGAACTGTGGGCCTCCTCTAAGATCATCTCTCGAATCCCTTCGATATTGGGCACACAAACTCGACCCTGCAATCTCAATACCCCGTCATCATCTAGATTTACCTTCGTGGCACCCCGCCGCTGTACTGTATCTCTCAAGTCACGCAAATGAGGATCATCAAATTGCCTCTCACGGATACGCTCTAATAGAAAAGAACGAGCGACCGTGCAGGCTAACACCCTGCTAGGCTCAGAAATGTCTAATCTCACGAACTGGTTGGCTAAGGCCTGGACATCTAGAGCAAATGGTCTTTCACTGACCGGAATGAATGCAAGACTACCCATGCTGGCAGACTTTCTACTCAATGCATCGTCCACCACATTGGCCTTACCTAGGTAATATAGGATAGTAACATCATAGTCTTTCGGCAACTCTAACCATCTCTGCTGTCGTAGATTCAACTCCTTTTGCTTGAACAAATACTGTATGTCCTTGTGATCAGTGTACACCTCACACGTCACTCCATATAGATAATGCCTCCAGATTTTTAAGGCATGAACCACTGCTTCTAACTCAAGATCATGGACTGGATAATTCTTCTCATGTATTTTTAACTGTCTGGAAGCATAAGCGGTAACCTTACCATCCTGCATCAGTACCGCTCCAAGCTGTCCCGATCGTGATGGCGCCCAACACAACTTCTAGGCAAGCCCGACCATTTACTCTCTCATCCCGAGCATGAAGCGCTAATCAATTACCTGAACATTTATGTCAACAATATAGCATAACTGTATAACCACCCCAAAGATCTAGGGTCACGAGTCTAGAGCCTCTAAACAAGATCGGATAATAATATCCAAACCAAATACTAAAGTCTGAATAATTAATATACATAGGAAAAATGGAATAAGAAGAGAAGCCAGGTCCTGCGAACGCCAGCAGCTACCTCAGAAACTCGGATAAATACTGATAAAAGCTGGAGTGCTCGTTTATCCCTCATGTGTACCTGAATCTGCACACAAAGGTGCGAGGAGTAGGGGTGAGTACTAAGTACTCAGTGAGTAAAAATAATAGCTGAAAGCAGGAAATCCACAGAATACCACAATATGAAACTAAACTACAGTCCGAATCTCCTACGAACTAGCATCAACAGTACAATATAGCTACCACAGAATAATTTAACAAATAAAGATGCAATGCAATACACATAACCGCTACGGCGTGTAGCCCGATCCATTTAACGTCGACGTCGCTCACTGGGGGTGTGTACAGACTCCGGAGGGGCTCCTACAGCCCAAGTGCAATACTGCTGCGGCGTGCAGCCCGATCCTCAAATCAACCACTGCGGCGTGCAGTCCGATCCATGCTCAGTCCACAATAAGCAAATAAGTCACAAAAACAGTTCATTTTTCTTAATTCGAGTTTTCAATTCATAATTTATGAAAAATACTTTAACTTTATTAAATTTGCAAAAGCCGGTTGTGAGCACATGATTTTTGCATTTCAATTTCTAGGACTGAGATCAGTGATTTAAGCAAATATAGCTATCACATAAGTATTGTCCTCTAAGGACACTACAGGTCGGCACAAGGCCCCAAACAAGGCTTACAACCCACAAATATATCAAATACAGTGTATTTCCAACACTAATAACACATTATTCACATCCGGGATGGACCAAGTCTCAATCCCTAGTCACAATCAATCCCGCACCTTCCACGGTGTGCGAGCCACGCCCTACTAGCGTCACAATGTGCTAAGCCGGGGTTTCGAACCCTCAGGCTACCATATACACAAACTACTCACCTCTAGCCGGTCGTAGACTCGTCCGCGATGTCTTTTCCTTTGAATTTAGCTCCCTCGTGCATAGAATCTAGTCAAACCACAATAATTATATCAAATACGGGTCAAAGAATCGTAACCCATTTTAATTTACATGAAATTCACATAATTACACTAAGTTGGTAAAAAACCCGACCCCGGGCCCACTGCTCGGAAAATTCCGAAATTAGCACCAACGTGATCCTCATCTCGCCACGAGTCCGTACATATAAAATTTATCGAAATCGGAGTTCAAATGGCCTCCCAAAACTCAAAATCCCGTTTTTCAATATCTAGGCCACATTTCTTCAAGATTTCTACCAAATTTCATGAAGATTGATGTTAATTCTACCATAAAATGATCTTTTTGAGTCAAGAATCTTACCTCCGATGAATAACCGATGATTTCTCAGTGTTTTCCTCGAGTTTTCTTCTCTCTAGGGCTCAAAATTGTGTTTTGGGGGTGTAAACCCGTAAGCCCTATATTCTGTGATTTAATTCACTGCCAGAGCAGTTGACCTTATGCGATCGCGACTCGCCTCACGCGATCGCGATGTTCAAAAATTTGGACTCACGCGATCGCGTCTCTCTTCCTGCGATCGCGTAGCACAAATTCCCTGGACCCCAATTCTCTCCTACGCGATCGCGTAGATGCTCATACGATCGCGATGGCCACCCGGTTAACTCTACGCGATCGCGACTGGTGCTCCTGCGATCGCATTGGTCTAGCCCCTAACCTTACGCGATCGCGTCCCCCTCCCCGCGATCGCGGAGAGCAAAATCCTGCTGCATTTATGACAGCAACCAGCCTTCTTATTTTTCCCAAAAATGATCCGTTTGGACCCCCGGATTCATCCCGAGACCCCCGGGACCCCAACGAAAACCACCAACATACTCCAAAACACGATATGAACTTGTTCCAATCATAAAAATACCATACTAAACATCAAAATCGCCATTTACACACGAATTCAAGCCTAAGTTTCTTCAAAACTTTCAAAACTAACATTCAATCCAAAACCCGATCAAACGATGTCCGAATGACCTGAAAATTTGCGGACATATCCAAAATCACATAACGAAGCTACAGAAATTGTCGGAATTCCATTCCGACCCCCGGATCAAAATATCACCTACCATCCAGTTTTCGCCAAAAATCAACCTTCGCCAATTCAAGCCTAAAACTACACCGGACCTCCGAATTCAATTCCGATTGCTCTCCTAAGTCATAAATGATCCCCCGAAACTAGTCGAATCATCGGAATCCGGTTCCGAGTACTCTAACTCAATAGTCAACTCTAGGTTGACTTCCCATATTCAAGTTTCCTTCAAACATGCTATTTGTTTCATTTTCAACCTGAATTACTCCTAACTCACCCGATATACTCTAATACTGATATAAAATCATAAAATATGTAAATGCAAGGTAACGGGGTGGTAATTCCCATAACGACGGGCCGGGTCGTTACATTCTCCCCAACATAAACAAACGCTCGTCCTCGAGCTTACCCAAAGTTGTATTAGAAGCAACCCAATAGCTGAATGACCTTACCAAGCATATATATTCGGGGTGGTACCACATCACCCTATCTATCATAAGTCTAATAACATAATATAGCTGAACTTCCGCAGTCCATCTGAACCATAGACCGCATTGCACTTTTCGAAATCATATACCAAATCCGACTCCCACGTCTATACTCAGAACACACTCGAACCAACTGTAGTAGCCCATACTCGCCACTCCGGGTGAGATCTTACGGTGTACCAAACAACCCATTCACTCGAGACGATGCCCTCTAATCACAACAATTTCCCACAATAACCAAATACTAACTGAAAAACCTTTTTCATTAGCTAAAGTCTTATTCCAATACCTTCATACCCTGCCCACGGCAGCTGAAACATGCGATATAGCGAATCCATCTCTCAGGTAATCCATTCGCGAATCCATTTCCCTTTTAAATGATACCACAATAAATTTCGGAGCCAAACCTCGATGTTACCTTTCTAATCAGCTTAAACCACATATGCCCGCACTCATTAACGGCTCCAACGATCATTTTAATTATAACACACCGCATTGGTGATATGACACCTCCACACCGGCATAAGCCACGACGAGCACAACACATGCTCAAATAGGAAACGACTGACCATACTCAATTCATGACAACTAACTCAAACACAATAGCTGTAATTTAATTCCTCCCTACCATCATAACATAGGACTGAGATCCCGTCTCACATTACAGAAATAGAGTACCTGAACACTCCTCGAAAGGTCATAACATCATATGGCTTTTCCACAACTTATGGTTCCATCCAAACACTATTACCCATGAAGCACCTCAAGTCATCTCATCATGCTCAAAACAGTCAGCCACACACAGATCAAGGTCTGAACTCAAACAATCAATCTCACCCATGGTGAAACAATCAATATACGCCATCAGCTCTTGTAAGGAAACAACCGATGCGCCATTCGCCGGGCGACACCCAATACTGACTTTTCTCAGAGACTAAGAATTATAGTACACAAGGTAACCTATAGGAAAAACTATGCTCCATATAACACGGTTGCGGCGTGCGACCTGCTCAAAATGACATACCCGTGGCGGCGTGCCACCCGATCCAGATACCATACCTGTGGCGGCGTGCCACCCGATCCAAATAACCCGTGGCGGCGTGCTACCCGATCCACGCAAAACTCTCGCAAAAAAAATGCACACCGAGTCAAATTACTCATTACAATAAACATATATATATAGCCTCAAGCTCGGCCACGCGAAACGTATCCTACAAAGTTCCCTAATACCGGAACTGAATCAATAGTAGAAACCTCTGCACTGATATCCGCCACGAAGGCCTAATTGACAAAGCCATACCTACCAACCATCCGCTAGTCCTGGGTACAACTACCCTGCTGGAGCATACTCCGATGCACTCTGCTAAGCAATTTGTGCCATTTCCGACATAGTCCATATCACATTAGTCTAGACGACCTGACTTATAACAACCAGTCTGCACTCAAGTATCGTAACTCAAATTCATCATATCGAGCAAAGGGAGAGCCACTAGGGCTTCCAACTTCCAACGATCGCTAAACGGTGCCGATACACAAGATATACAACCACTGCATAGGCGGATTACGAGAACTTCTAGTCTCCATCACCTATATAACACATGAATTACTTTGCATGACCTCACAGTCCACTGTACGAATACATAACACACATCAAGCATCCATTCATACCATGAAAGTCATTCAGAAATTTCCCTATGAAATCATCAACTCAATCATCACAGTCGATCCAACAAGAAATTACCCTCATACCACTAGATATTATCAGTTTGCAGTACTTGGTCCCTTTTTTTTTGACCATATACCCTGCCAAATCACTAGAATAGCAGTATCATTTTTTTCCCTTAATCACCAGAAAGATCGATTCTTAAATTACCTGCAGCTGCACGCGCTGCTCATTAATTAGTTTTTAATGACTTCCCATATATTATGAATTGGTCTCAAAACCGTAAACATGCCATTATCAGCTTCCCATAACACATCGCATATACCATACTATACTAAGATAACATGGAAACTTCTATCCCTTTCCTACGGCGCAAACATCGACACACTCAACTAGTCAAGGACTTTCAGGATCCCATATAGAAGAAAACTCATTACACATTCCCAGCTTCGCATACCAACAGGAAATACACTCATTTTCAAACCACGGTAAAACACATCACAAACTCCTTCTCCCAATTCATTGCATAAGTTTAACTGTCAGGACTGAGTCCTTCTACCCACATCGAGCTACGCAACTGCCAGCACTCAAGAGCTTGGTTGCACAATAGCTGCAAGACTCATTACTTCGAACACATACCAGGAATTAATCATATCCTTATCATACCGTACCAGTTTATTAACAAGTTACTCCATTTACTCAAGGATCACAATACCTCAACTCATGTTACCACACGAGATTCATACACAAGACCACACGGTCTAAGGCTCACAAGCCGCTGAATACTCTCTCAATGTTTCCTAGAAGTACCACATTCTACAATACTTTGTTTTGAAGAACTTCCTGCGATATTTGAATTCGTTATCATTACTCTCCAATATAGATACATAGAATCTCATAATTCACATATCATTACACAAGTCTTGATCCCTTCTAACGAAACCACTGTCTTTAGCCACATACACAATCTTAAGACACCTTACCGTTACAAGCAAAATCTTGAACACCGCAGGATTATTCTCGGGCATCATTCACCCTTATTCAATTATCATTCAACTGTCTTATTGGACAGAACCACTCGTGCCTTGTTAGAACTCTGACGCCAGCAGAACATGATTACATACAGATGCACTTAGCTATCTTTCTTTTCTCTACATCGAACATTCTTTACCAACAACAGTTCAAATCATCCTAGGATTTCTTCACATCTACGAAGCACCATAACCCTTATCAGAATTTTCTCAACGTACTTAGGGACAGAACCAACATAGCACACAATAGTGCAATCAGTTAACCAATAGCAACCTCCCCAACTTGGCTCGGAGCCATACACCGAAGCACTTTTAGCCACTCATAGCATTCTTACTCAAATGATGCCACAATGTTATAATGAGATTAAACTCAAGTCATTTACAAGACTTGACATAGACTCGAATCATTAGAGACCTTAACTCTTCTGCAACTCTTGCATTTATACACACACTACAGTTAAGCCTACTCTCTTTAGGTGACAAATCTTTTCTAAGTCCTAGATTTTTCAAAAATTTCGGCAGAGTTTCCTTTGTAAATTGGCCTATCCACCTGCCAAAGAATCACCAAACCATTCTAACAATACATCCACAAATCAACAAGACATCACGATATATCTCAACAACATTAAATCTCAATACTATATGAATCGTATTATCATAATTTATACCTGAACATGCGCTACACCTGATCGAATCATAACACTTATCAAATACCTTTCAATTACACCTAAGAATCAACCCACCTACTTTGCCTCGATCTAGTATTTCAGTACAACACCTTCCACCAGGATATATATAGCATAATCACTTTAGTCTTCCTGAGTCTAAACTTGTTTTACTACACATAAGGCACTTTACCATCCAACTAAGTGATATGATAAATATTCACCACGCCCATAGCTTGGGGCTACACAATAGATTACAATAAGGATCTAACACCTGACAGCTCGTACATTATTAAGTTGCCATTTCCACAGTTAGGAAAAATACCGATCACACGAAATTTCATAATACCAGTTTGTAAAATCAGCACTTTGGTGCTCATGTCATAGACAAAGATCTGGCCTCAAGTCCTCCCGACTAGCCTAACATGAACTCGCAGAGATTATATCTTGCCCCTCGACCAGGGAGTCACAAGCCATCAAGGCAATTATATTACTGAGCGCTCAAGTGCGCGTACAAGCGTATGGAAGGAATTTCCAAGAATTATATCTGAAGCTGAATCAAGTACGCACGATAAGAATTCCAAGAAATGTGAAGTGTTTCCTAAAGGTTTGCAGCCTCCCGAGGATAAGTACAGGCGTCCCCGTACCGATCCACAAGACTCTACCAACCGGCTCAAGACTCATGGGCCTAGTAACCTAGGCTCTGATACCAACTTGTCACGACCACAATCCCGGCCGTGATGGCGCCCAACACAACTGCTAGGCAAGCCCGACCATTTACACTCTCATCCCGAGCATGAAGCGCTAATCAATTACCTGAACATTTATGTCAACAATATAGCATAACTGTACAACCACTCCAAAGATCTAGGGTCACGAGTCTAGAGCCTCTAAACAAGATCGGGTAATAATATCCAAACCAAATACTAAAGTCTGAATAATTAATATACAAACGAAAAATGGAATAAGAAGAGAAGTCAGGTCCTGCGAACGCCAGCAGCTACCTCAGCAACTCGGATAAATACTGATAAAAGCTGGAGTGCTCGTTTATCCCTCATGTGTACCTGAATCTGCACACAAAAGGTGCAGGGAGTAGGGGTGAGTACTAAGTACTCAGTGAGTAATAAATATATAAAAGCAGCTGAAAGTAGGAAATCCACGAAATACCACAATATGAAGCTACACTACAGTTCGAATCTCCTACGAACTAGCATCAACAGTACAATTCAGCTACCACAGAGTAATTTAACAAATAAAGATGCAATGCAATGCACATAACCGCTACGGCGTGTAGCCCGATCCATTTAACGTCGACGGCGCTCACTGGGGGTGTGTACAGACTCCGGAGGGGCTCCTACAGCCCAAGCGCAATACTGCTGCGGCGTGTAGCCCGATCCTCATATCAACCACTGCAGTGTGCAGTCCGATCCATGCTCAATCCACAATAAGCAAATAAGTCACAAAAACAGTTCATTTTTCTTAATTCGAGTTTTCAATTCATAATTTATGAAATATACTTTAACTTTATTAAATTTGCAAAAGCCGGTTGTGAGCACATGATTTTTGCACCGGGCAAATAATTCCAAAAATTAAAATAAATATGTTTTTGAATGCAATTACTTGATTTGTTTGGAATTAGCTATACTTTTGAGTTTGAATAAGTAGAAATTAGAAGAAAATCAAAAAAAAAATATATATAGGCTAAGAAATTAGTTTGTTAATTCTTAGAAAATTAAAAATAGCTTAAGTAGTAAAAATTAGGGAAAAATAGCAGAAAATTACAAAAAAAAAATACTAGAAAATTAGAGTAAGTAGGAAAATTAGGATTTATATTTTTTATAAAAGAAAAAGAAAAAAAAAAGAATAAAAGGAAATACATGAAAATCATCAAAATCAGAAAATATAGAAAATATATATGCTGTATAAATGAATTTGGGCCAATTGTGGTCCAAACCGTTGGCCCAATCCTTAAGCCCAAACAGACCCGGTCCAAAGGCTGTAAGCAGAGATGATCTCAGCCGTTCGTCTCCTCAAATCAACGGTTGAGAATAATGTTTGAATTATAAGAGAATTAATTAATGCTGATATTTAATCTCAGCCGTTCATTTAATGTGATCTAACGGGCGTTGCTTTGGTCTCATAAGCATCCAGACGGCGTCGTTTTTGTAACGCGCCTAACAGCCGTTGATCTCCATCATATCAACGGTCGAGATTATCTTGGACATATGGCCTATATAAGGCTTATGTCCGAACACGGCCGTTTCATTTAGCCAATTCAAAACCCTAAAACTTAGCCGCCTCTCCTTTCTCTCTTCATCTCCTTCTTCAACCTCCAGTTAACCCTAGCCGGCCAATGGCGGCCACCACCCTCCACGGTGGTCGCCGGCTCCTCTTACCTTTCCATTCATCTTCATCTTCTTCTTCATTCCATAATACACCCAAAACCCCCAGAAAATACCCTGTTCTTCAAAGTTCCGGTCACCGGAATCTTCGCCGGTGACCGATAAACAATGAGAACCGTTTCAAAACCAATGCCAATCGACTCCTTTTCATGAGATCTACCCAACCATACCACTGGCTACCCTTGAATCTCGCCGGAACGCTTCGAATATCCCAAAAAGGGTCGTCGGAACCCTAACTCCGGTGACCCCAAGTTCAACCCCCAATCAAGACTTGTTCTTTACCCTCACCCAAACACCCATCTTCAAGTCAAAATCAAAAAGGGCCTCGTCTTTAGGCCTGAGAGAAAATCAGATAAGGAAAAAAGAAGAAAAAATTGAAAAAAAAAAGGAGATATCTGGAAAAGAATAAAGAAGAAAAGAATTCGTGAGGGATTGGAAAAAGAAAAGAGTTAGGAAGCTCGGGGGACCGGCCCCGCAAGCTAAGTCCCTCGCCCCTTTAGTTTTCCTTAGTTTACTAGGATAGGTCTGTGATTTCTTACATGTTTTGGTCCTGACTTCTATGATTTTTTGTGTTCGCATGATAAGTATAGATTGTTCTTGTTGATATTCTGTTCCTTTTCTTTTTGTTTATTTCAGTTCTGTTTTAATATGCCCTGTATATCCTTGCCTTGCATGTTCTGATTAATTTGCGTTTCATATGTTAGTTGTAAGGCTATTCTTGGTTCTCTTTTGGTGACTCTGTTCTTATCTCAAGTTTGAGCTTCGCATGCTAGTATAAGATCCTGTATATCCTCATCTGTTAACATGTTCCTTCTTTAAAATTCTTGACTAGTTCCTTTGAACATGTTAGTCATAGGGTTTATGTTGGTTTTCTGATTTTCATTTCTGTTTCACATCTCTTGTTATCTCGATCCTATGCTTCTCATGCTAGTCTAGGACCCTTCTGCTTATCTTCTCATGCTATGAATCCTTGTCTATTTCTCTGTGACCACACTGATTTCTTAACTTGTTCATCTCCTATGTGTCCCTGTGTTCTTTTAGGCCTGTTAGTGATAGGACTGGGCTTCTTTTAGCTTTCATGGTGTAGCTTTCTCCTATTGTTATGCATGCTTAGCTTAGCTCTATTCTCTTTTCACACTAAGTTGCTTTTGGAGCACCCTGATTGAACTTTCCTGTTTTTCTTCACTGTTTCTCTCTATATCCTTCTCTTCATCATCTTCATGTCATCTGTCATGCATTTTTCCATGATTTGTTTCTGGTTGATTATGTTCTCATCATTCCATAGTTTATTTCATATTTTTGGCATGTTGCTCTGGTAATTATCCATAAGATGTCTTAGCTTGCTCTTCTTAGTTTGTTAATAATAGAATTCTGTTATTTGTCTCATGTCAATCCCATGCTAATCTGTTCTAAGATGTTTCCCTTTCACTGTTCCACCATGGTATCATTTTCTTCATCTTCATCTTGCTCTATCATATGCATACACAAGATTAGGATTAGATCATAACCCTGTGTTTTACCTGTCCTGTTTGCTTAGCATGATCTTAGGGCCAATACTTGAAAGTAAATTCTGATTACCATTCTATTGAAATCCATTGTTCTATGAGTCATGTTGACTGTTTCATGAGAGTCTATGCTTCTGTGTGCCTATGCCATGAACCATTAAAGTTTTGAAGTTTTCAATGTATTATATAACATAAACTGCTTGTAACTAAGTCTAATTTGACATTGATTGACACATGAAATTGGGTAATGTGAACTGATTAATTAAGATTCAACCCTATCAATTGTTCCCTTCTGAGTTTTGATTGATTGATTCACACTGTTTGATATTATGTGGCTATACATGTTGAAAATGATTGAGTTCTCAGCGGTTCTTGTTAAGCATGAGTATTTGATTAATTGATTGAACTTTAGGAGGATTGGTTATAGCTGTAGTGCTAAGTTCCATAAAAATGGTTAGTTTTTAAATAGGTTAGAACTGAAAATGAACAAATAGGTTATAAGTTTAATAATTGGCCTAAGAATGGTCAACCTTGCAAAGGGTTGACCAATTCTATAAGCCCTAACACACGGCTCACTGTTAAACAGTGGCTGGTTGTGCAAAATGGCTGTGTCTGCAAATGCAGACTGGCCCAGGCTCTCTTGGGAGCCCTGAACAGCAAAGTGGCCAAACCTGTAAGGGTTTTGGGCCCAGTTGTTCAGTATAAGGCTTTGATAACCCAAGCTAAGTCTCAACTTGAGACTAGCTAGTTCTTAAATAGGTAAACATAATAACAAAGCAGGCTATGCCTGCAATTAGCTTTAATTAGGAATAAATGGGTCTTAATTGATTGGAATTAATTTAAAAATGGCTAAATTTGAAATAGTTCTTAAAAATAAAACTGGCCAGCCCTTAAATACTAATGCCAGGGCTGGCTATTAGTTAAATAGGTTCAAAACAAGCTAAAATCTGCCCTAGGCAAGCTGGTAAATCAGCAGTGCCCTTAGGGGCACAATTGGGAATTGAAAAGGTAAAATAGTGAATAGTTAGAACTTAAAAGGGTAATGGAGACATTTATGCTCCTGATTTCTGCAATTTTGCAGAGATTTAGGGGTATAATGGTCTCTTAAAAATGGGAAATCTGTAAAAATCTTTAACTATTAGGGATACATTGGTAAAAGCCCATAAAAGAGAATCTTTAGAACCTTCCAGCACATGCTGGAAGGGTTTCTGGTAACTGAAATATGGACTTAAGTGTAGATTTAATAAATTTAGGAGGGGAGAAGTGGGATAAAATCCCATAACTTTCTCCCCAAGTTTCAGCCTTAGGTTAGCTATATATACCTTCTAAGAATGGGGCTGAAAAGGGGGGGGGGGGGATTCCATTGGAGAGCAATCTGAGTTAATATTTGGGATTCCAAGCAGAGTAATAGGAGAAAGATATCTAGGTTCCAACATTAGCAATCTGAAATTCATTAGCTTGAAAGTGAAAATAGCATAAAAACAGTAGGATTTTCTGAGATTCCTCGAGTTAAAATTCGCCTATTGCTTCTGATTTTGGGTTTTTGGCTTGATCGATTATCTGGTTTTTCTGGGTTCCTGTCCGATTATCTGCTGGGTTTCTCACATATTGTTGTTACTGTGTTGCTGTGTTGCTGTGCTTTATCCATCCCACTGTTGCATTGCCTTGTGTGAACCATTGCTGATTACTTACTTCTTCATCCCTTAGACTCATTGGATCTTTTTTCCATTTGATCCAGGTATTCTCCTATCCAGTATGAGCTGTAGAGATTCCATTGAATGCAATGAAGATTTAAGTTACTCATTTATCTGTTTGTAATTCATTTTTAATTTGTAGTATGGCGTAACAGAGATCAAGGAAAAAACAGATACAATGTAATAGTAGTAGTATAGTGGTAATGTAGTGTAGATAGCTTATCACTTGGTTTAATTAGGAAAATGCTCTAAAACATAAGTTAATTCATAATACTTGCAAAACTGTTAAGCACTAAGTTCACATTAATTTCGCAAACACCTGACCGTATAGTTAATTACATTTTCACTGATTTGCGTTTAGGTAATAATAAGTGTTGAAAGAGAAAAGTGTTAGGTCAAGCCATGGGTTAATAATCTGGTAATAAGTCATGAAAATCATTAGTGTAAGCATACATAGGTATCTGATTCATTCATCCATATGTATCTTAAATGGAATAATAGGATCATTAGATTGCATACTTGTCGCCTACATAATCCTAAGAATCAAAGAAAACGATATCACAGTAGGCTATAGAAAAGAAGAACTGGGGATAATACTAAGTATAAGCTGCAATTGAAATTGGTACTGCAATTACACGTGTGTAGTTAATTAGCTCATATTTAGTTTATTAGTTTAATCATTTCTAAGTCTTCTTATGTAATCACACAGACCTCTTAGAATTGGTATTAGCTTTAAACCAGTAACTAACGATATGATCTTTTAGTTGTAAAAATGATAGTGATTTATAGTTTCATCAAGCCTGTACAGAAAACTACTGATTTAGAATTGTTATTTTATGTACATCTGATATAAATAAAATGCTTGTGAATTTCTTATTGATCAAAAACGTGTATCTTTGTTTGTTTATTCCCAATATAATTTCATTCTATGCCCGGGTTTGATTTTAGGCGCAAGCCCGAGCTGATAAGTAGCCAATTGGCTAACGGCCACAAATTCATGTAAATATCTGGTCTTTCAAGGCCTGGATTGATGTAATGTGAGTGCAAAAATGAGAACCAGGCCCAACAGCAATGAAATTCGAATAGGCCTGGAGCACTTGTGTAAATACGATTGAGGAAAGAACAAGTATAGAAAATGTAGTCAAATACAAGTGTTGAAACCTTTAATGAAAATTGGGACGAGCCTCGCCCGAATAACACCGGGGCCCCATTTAGTGATGATATAACACAAAATAGATCCGGGAAAGCTAATAGTAAATTCCATAGCTTCTCCCAAAAGATTTAAAAGCCGGTAGATGTTACTTTAGGGCACGATTTTAATATACCTTCCTATGAACGAGTGTGCACTTGGTGCGACTCAAATCCAAATCTCGGTAAAGCTGAAATACACCAAAAGTCATAGGCGTACTGGTTGCGGTATGACTCGAGGAGTGTTTTCGCGATACCGCAAATTCCTAAAAAATAATATTTAACGTAAAAGCACATTATGTTATTAAAATCTATAACTGAGTCAAACAAAAGTCAAGAACGACAGTGGAGCGACCGTGCTAAAACCACGGAATCCGGGAGTGCCTAACACCTTCTCCCGGGTTAACAGGGTCCGGACCTCTGCTTCGCAGACATTTAAGAGTCAAAATTCCTCGGATTCGGGATTAACCGGTGACTTGGGACACCATTGTCATTCCCAAGTGGCGACTCTGATTAATCTCTAATAAAATCCCGAACCGATTGTCCTTAAATTGGAAAAACTCCTTCCCTTACGTTACTTTATCCGTCTTTGGGTAATTGAGCGTCGGGGTATACCCTACAAGTGTATTTATACACCTTACGCATGTTGGGATAGTAAAAAGGGAGGTGTGACAGCTCTGGCGACTCTGCTGGGGATCCAACCCTGAATTTCGATTTCAGGGTTTAAGAACTCGAGCTCCTTAGAACTGCCGTTCGCGTTTTTGTTTGATTTCATTATATGATTTAAACAACATGCTATGTGTTTTATCGCTTTGATATTATGTGGACTGTATATAAAATTGTGCCGAAAACCCTTCTCTCTTCTCCCCCGGGGATGTGCTTACTGGTTGAGACTCCCCTTTCTTGTTAAAGTCACCTTAAATTAAGAAAACAGAGGCCGGATAAGTTACAAAGCCGATTGACTCCGCGGGTCACCGGTAAGTAGCCCCCTCCTCGATTCGAGTTGTCCGCTCGGGTACACGGTCTAGCAATCCATGAAACCATAAGATTTTGAACATAGGTCTAGGACGATTATTTGCATCATATCTGACTTAGGGGACTCAACACAGGGGTTGGGTCCGTCTAGGACAGGTGACCCGGTATTGAGAAGACCGAGCATGCTATGTGTTGCATTTTATTGTCCTTGATCGTTATGCGGACCGGCGAAAATCCCGAGATTGGAAAAATTGTTGAAAAAGAGAGAGAGGAAAATAATGATTTGTAGAAAATAGGTACTTGGAAGAATTGAAAATTTGAAAAAATAGGTGGAATATTTTTTGAAATAATTGGTCAAATAATCCGACCGAACTACGCAGGTTTGATTCTCGCCATTAGGTGGGATACGTAGGCAACCCTTAAACGGGTCCAACCACACTTTTAGAAAAAGACCAAAAAGATTTTCTTTTCAAATAATCGAGGTGATTGCTATTTTTGGAAATGGCCGAATGTTCCGAAAGGACGACGGAAGGTTGTTTTTGCAAAAATGGCCACTTCGAAAAATCATTTTTCTTTTCTTTCATTCAAAAATTGAAAACTTGCATTGAAAAAGATTTTTCCTTTTCTAAATAAAATCACCTTAATAAATGTGCGGGACGAGCACGATGATGAATGAACAATTTTCCCTAAATAAAATCCCTTTGGAGCTGAGATTATGGTGGCAGGACATGAGATCCGATGGTCAAGACTGGGTCAAAAGGTACTTGAAAGGCCTTACTGGGTTACTCGAAATAGTTCCTCGAGGTGATGTGGTTAGAGCGTTGGTCACGTTTTGTGATTCGGCACACAACGTATTTCATTTCCCAGATTTTGAACTTACCCCAACTTTGGAGGAGATTGCCTTTTACATTGGGAAGACCGAGGTTCCGCTGAAAGGAAAATACCCGGTATCTCCGAGGACGGTGACAGTACATCGCTTCCTCGACTCTTTGAAAATTGCCCGGAATGTTCATAATGAAGATCTGGCCAACGGGTTTTGTTCTTTAAGCTTCATCTACAATAGGTTTGGACACGTTGGGGGTTTCAATGATCTTACCAACAAGCTATGTTGCAAGTCCAACCGGGCGAAATGGGAAGAACACCGGAGGTTTGCATTTTTGGTGGCATTTCTTGGAGTTGTTGTATTCCCGAGGAAAGATGGACATATCAATATAAAAGTCGCCGGGGTAGCTTCCACACTGATAGTACAAGAAAACTGTACTCTGGCCCCGATGATTGTTGCGGATATCTATCGTGCTCGGACTGTGTGCAAAGCGGGGGCTACTTTCTTCGAAGGGTGTAACTTGATCTTGCAAATCTGGCTAATTGAGCATCTGTGCCACCACCCTTTATTCTCGAGCTATGGTTCGGCCGATCGTACATGTTTGGAAGAGTTCAATGCGAGGACAAAAGAAGTAAAGTTGCCCGAGGGAGTCCAAGGCTGGATTGTGTATCTTCGATCACTAACTGACGGTCAAATTGATTGGACGTATGACTGGTTACCTCTCGACGAGGTGATATACATGCCAACAGAGGGATCGCCATTTTTGATCATGGGTTTGAAGAGTATACAACCCTATGCCCCATACAGAGCCCTGCGACAGTTGGGTCGGTGTCAGATTATTCCGAGAGATGGGGACCTCAGTGTGCAAGCTGTGGAGATTGGTCCAGACGGGCAATTCCCGGAAGCAAAAATCCGGCAAATCTGGAACGAGTGCCAAAATTTGAAAATTGATACTTGTGTGCCGAATAGAGCAAGAGGGGATATCACCTGGATACTCCACCTGGTACCGACGAGGGGTTGAACACGAACGTCTTTCAAAGAGACCTCACTTGCAAGACCTGATAGAGCAATCCGAGGAAAATCTGAAATGGGCGGCCAAGGAAAAAGAATATAAGGCCAAAATCAGTCTGTTGGAAGATAAACTGAGAAATCTTCATTTCGAAAATGGCTTGCAAGCAGCATCCGATGAAGTAGAAAAGAAACAGCTGAAGAAAGAAAATGATGTGTTGAAGGCTCAAATAGCTCAAATGAAAATTGCCTCCGAGACCCCAGCTCGTTCAGCCCGCGATGAAAAGTTAATTGAGATTCTCCGGCGGAAAGTGAACGACTATAGCTTTGATTTGGACGTAGCTGAAAAAGAGTTAGTCAAGGCTCGGAAGCAAATGGAGAAAGACGCCGAGGAAAGAGCCAAGTTGGTCCGGCAGTTACAAGGCAAGCATGATGTTGAAATAGCTCAGCTTAGAAAGAAAATGATCTCAGCCACAGTCAAAAGTAACAAGATTATCAAAGATCTTGAAGAAGAAAGAGAGCACTGCTACACGACTATGGCTAGATTGGAGTTGGAGTTGCAACAAGTGCGAAAGGACAACCAACATACCTTGGATGCTCGCGCTCAACAAATAAGTCGGCTATTGCAAGAAAAAGGGGTCATCAGAGAAAAGATTATTCGCATCGCCCAATACATCACCCGAAAGACTCAGCTTTGTGAAGATATGTCTCGGAGGACTTTTGTATCTGCAGTGAAGTTTTTTGTACAGCAAGTCATGGCCGACCTGGATAGGCTTCAAAGGGGTTTAGCATATAGGCCCGCGGCAAGGCCGAACGATGCCTCGCGGGCATTAGGTGCATTAATGTACTCTTAGGTCATGCATCATCTTTTATTTTTCTTTCTCTTAAACATCACTTTGTAACCAAGGTTTTGAATTATCAATGAGAAAACAAAAGTGTTGTTACCAATTCTTTTACTTTATGTCATTTCTTTGTATCCACTAGGCAAATAGATAGGAGCGTAATTATGAAAACGACGATGAAAGGAAAGAAAAAACAAGAAAAGAAAGCAAAAAAAAAAAAAAAAAAAAAAAAGCAAGAAAAGAAAAAAAGCAAAAAAGAAGAAGGAAAGAAAACAAAAGAGCGGAAAAAGAAAAGATGATTGAAGTGAGCAGCGGCCGGGATGATGCATAACGACTCGAGGAAATGTATTTGCTTTTAAAGTCGTTGCATTTTATTTATGCGCTAACAATTAACAGGTGTTGATGTTTGTGAGTACAGATTTTCTAGGCAACTGGCATACTGGCTACTCACCCATACAACACCAGGTCCAAAAAGATGACAAAGGTTGTATCCCAGGAGATCGAGGCAACCATTGTAGACCCTGCTCACGAAGAAGAAATCGTGGATATGGCAGGGATGAAAGAAGAAATGTACAAGTTAAGACAACAGATGGCTGAAATGTACCAGGCTTGGTCAAGAGGTCAACCACTACCAGCCTATCCTGCTAACCCTGCATATGTCCCTCCAGCCAATCCTAACCCCGAGCCACCAACATTGAACTCATCCTCCACCTACCCCGATTACCCTCATTACTATGCTTCCACCTCCCAGATACCACCACCTCCAGCTAAGCAAACACCACCTCCTATACCACAAGTCGCTCATGTATATGTGGCACCTCCGCCCGCCGTTATCCACAAATCCTCTAGTGAACCAATGTTCCATATCCAGGATTCTTACTACTACCCTCCGGAGCCGACTTTCAGACAACACGAGTCTCACGCTCCGATGATAGAAGCAAGTGCCGGGCAGGAAGAGATGGCTCGGAAAGTGAAGAGTCTTGAGAACGCTTTCCGCAATATGCAAGGGCCTGGGAGGGCAAGTAAGTGTAGCCTACAAAGACCTGTGTTTGTTCCCTGAGGTGCAGCTTCCTGCAGGATTTAAGTTGCCAAAGTTCGACATGTACAACGGACACGGGGATCCGGTAGCTCATCTAAGAGGATACCGTAGCAAGATGAGAGGCGCGGGAGGAAGAGATGAATTGTTGATGGCGTACTTCAGCCAAAGTTTGAGTGGATCAGCTCTGGAATGGTATACCCGACAGGACCATACAAGATGGTTCGTCTGGGATGACTTAGTGCAAGCTTTCGCTAGTCACTTTCAGTACAATTTGGAGATCATACCCGATAGGTTATCCCTTACCAAGCTGGAGAAAAAGCCAGGAGAGAGCTTTAGAGAATACGGTTTTAGATGGAGGGAACAAGCCGCTAGAGTGGATCCACCAATGAAAGAAGGAGAGATGGTGGATTGTTTTCTGCAAGCTTTGGATCCAACATACTACGGCCATCTAGTGTCAGCAATTGGAAAAAGTTTCAACGAAGTTGTGAAAATGGGAAGTTTTGTAGAAGAGGGTTTGAAGACAAACAAGATTATGAGTTTTTCGGCTATCAAAGCCACCAATCAAGCTATACAGAGTGGAAGCGGAGGAGTGATGGGAAAGAAGAAGAAAGAAGAAGTATCAACCATTGAAAGTAGGTCATGGAGTCGCAACCCACATTATAACCCACCAAGACCCTATCACCAACACCCACCAAGCCCGTCAACCCCATATAATCCACCACCACCATCTTACCCGCCAAATCCCTACAATGCACCGAGCCCATATAACCCACCACCACCACCATACCCACCGACCGTACCACATTACCATCACCCTCAAACCCAAGCTTATCCACCACCACCACCCCACGTGTGGAGAGCTCAAGCTCCACACAATGTGTACCATACCCAAAACACATACCCAACCCCTAAACCTTACCGAAACCGGAATAGACCCAGGCCGGACGTTGATTGGAGAAACAAAGCAAGAAGAACATTCACTCCTCTCGGAGAGTCATATACCATTCTTTTCCACAGGTTGAAAGAATTGGGGATGTTGAGACCAATCGCACCAAAAATCCGAACCCACCCCCGAAAAATCTTGATTCTTCTGTCAGATGTGAATATTGTTCAGGAACATTGGGCCACGATACTGAGAAGTGTTGGCAATTAAAGAATGCTATTCAAGATCTTATCGATGAGAGGAGAATTGAAGTGCAGGCTCCCGAGGCCCCAAACATTACTCAGAATCCATTGCCGAATCACCATGAAACGAATATGATAGAACTGGTGCAGGGTGATGGCAATCAAAAACCATCTCAGGCCGTCATGATGATAAAGTCGAGTGACAAGTTAGAGAAAGAAATTGTGAAAGAGGAAGCAATTGTTGAGAAACCAAAGCCGGTAGTGATGGGAGGTTTAAAGGTGGTAGTTCCAGGTGCAAAGACGATCGTAACTGTGAAAGGAGCAAGTGCAGAGCCAGTGATCATAAAACCAGTAGTGCAAATGCCAGTGGTGAATACAAAGACCGTGCCTTGGAACTATAACAAGGTAACAGTAGTTTACAAGGGAAAAGAGATTTCTGGTGAAATTAACGAAACGCATGGACTTACCCGATCCGGAAGGTGTTTTGCTCCAGAGGAACTGAGAAAGATGAAAACGGTAAAAGAAAGTCAACTGAAGAAGCCAGTGTCGGAGGAGGAAGCAGAAGAATTTCTTAAGAAAATGAAGTCACAAGAGTACTCGGTGGTTGAGCAGTTAAGAAAGACCCCGGCCCAAATTTCTTTGTTATCTTTGTTGATACATTCAGAGGAGCACCGGAAGGCTCTTATGAAGATTCTAAATGAGGCTCATGTTCCGGAGAAGATTTTAGTGTGTCACTTGGAGAAGATTACCAGCAAAATTTTCGAGTCCAATAGAATTACCTTCTCTGATAGGGAATTGCCGGTGGAAGGAACTGAACACAATAAAGCATTGTACCTCACGGTAAAGAGTGAAGAGTCAGTCGTGACTAGGGTATTGATTGACAATGGATCGAGCGCGAACATCTGCCCGCTGTCAACTCTAGGGAAGCTGAACATTAGCCCAGATAGAATTCGGAGAAACAATATCAATGTGAGAGGGTTTGACGGCGGAGGTAAGAACACGTTGGGGGATATTATTTTGGAAGTGACCATCGGTCCCGTTGATTTTACGATGGAGTTCCAGGTGCTCGATATTGTCGTATCATATAACTTGCTGTTAGGTCGACCCTGGATTCATGCGGCCAAAGCGGTACCATCTTCTCTACACCAGATGGTCAAGTTTGAATGGGAGCAGCAAGAGATTGTTGTACACGGAGAGGAAAATGCTTGTAATGTGGTAGCACCTTTTGATGGTACTGATGGGGATAGGGGTCCTTGGGTCTACCAAGTGACGGATGCTGTTGAGGTGAATAGAATTGTTGAAGGAGGAAAGTTATCAACCCCGATGTTGGCACCAACTGCTGTAATGGTGGCCAGAGAAATGTTGAGCTTCCGGAGAATAAAGGTACATTCGGCTTAGGGTTCAAACCCACCTTTGCCGATATCCAAAGAGCCTCTAAATCCAAGAAAAACTGGACCTTGCCCAAACCCATACCCAAATTATCCGACATCTTTATCAGGCCTGGTACAAAATATCAACCATCTGCTGCAACAAAGTGCATTGAGACCCAACTTGATGAAGAAATGCTTGGTTTTAAGAAATTGTTTTGGGAGGTGAATACGATCGAAGCAGGGGAAGGCACGAGCAACATGGACGTGCAATTTGTGGGGCCCAGAGTCACATTGAACAATTGGGAAGCTACTCCTTTCCTTATCCGGAAGGAGTCTTGGTAGTTAGCTCAAAATTTCATCATTGTTTCCCCGAAAGTTGTTATTTTATAATTTCCCCATTCCCCTCATGAAAAAAAATCACCATGTATCCCGAACATTGTTCGTTTCTTTTATTAATGAAATGCGGTTCTTCCTTTTTTCTTCACTTTTGCCTTATTTTTCTTTATTTTCCTTTTGTACAGTTTTGCATGTGTTGATTCCAATGCCATGTCATGCGTGAAGGATTCTAGACCCGGTTCTGACAATCACGTTACTATACAAGAAATCGAGGAAGATAGTGAAATAGAATGTGAGGATGAGGAAGCCCTGGAGGAAATAAGTAAGGACATGAAACAATACGAGGAAAAACCCAAGCCGAATCTGAGCGATACAGAATCTGTAAACTTGGGGAGCGAAGATGATGTCCGAGAAACAAAGATTAGTGTGCATTTGGAAGCACCCCTCAAGGATGAATTGATAAGGTTGTTACATGAATTTAAGGACATCTTTGCCTGGTCCTATGATGACATGCCCGGGCTTAGCACGGATCTGGTGGTACACAAGTTGCCTATCTACTCGGAATGCCGGCCAGTGAAACAAAAGCTGAGGAAATTCAAAACGGACATTAGCGTGAAGATAAAGGAAGAGGTGAATAAGCAGTTTGAGGCAAAGGTCATAAGAGTTACCAAATACCCCACCTGGTTGGCAAATGTTGTGCCGGTCCCAAAGAAAGATGGCAAAACCGGAGTGTGTGTAGACTATAGAGACCTCAACAAAGCCAGTCCGAAAGGATGACTTCCCATTGCCAAACATCCACATATTGATCGACAATTGCGCCAAGCATGAAATCGGTTCGTTTGTGGACCTGTTATGCAGGTTATCACCAGATCCTGATGGACGAAGAAGATGCTGAGAAAACTGCCTTCATTACACCTTGGGGAACGTACTGTTACAGAGTAATGCCGTTTGGATTGAAGAATGCCGGGGCAACTTACATGAGGGTAATGACCACAATGTTTCATGATATGATGCATCGGGAAATTGAAGTATATGTGGACGATGTCATCATAAAGTCCAGAAAACAACCTGATCATGTGAAAGATTTGAGGAAGTTTTTCCAAAGACTTCGGAGGTACAATCTAAAACTCAATCCGGCGAAGTGTGCTTTTGGAGTACCTTCAGGGAAACTACTCGGGGTTTATTGTGAGTCGGCGAGGTATTGAACTGGATCCATCAAAGATCAAGGCTATTCAAAGTCTACCTCCGCCGAAGAACAAGAAGGAGGTCATGAGCTTATTAGGAAGGTTGAATTACATTAGTCGGTTCATTGCTCAATTGACATCAACATGCGAACCAATCTTCAAGTTGTTGAAGAAAGATGCAGCAGTGAAATGGACCGACGAGTGTCAGCAAGCCTTTGACAAGATCAAGGAATATTTGGCCAATCCTCCGGTGTTAGTTCCTCCAGAACCAGGGCGTCCTCTGATTTTGTATTTGACGGTGCTAGATAACTCTTTCGGTTGTGTACTGGGTCAACATGATGAGACAGGCAAGAAAGAACAAGCCATCTACTACCTCAACAAAAAGTTTACATCCTACGAGGTGAAGTATACCCAACTGGAAAGAACTTGTTGTGCATTGATTTGGGTGGCTCAGAAGCTAAAGCATTATTTGTCAGCATACACTACGTACTTGATATCACGATTGGATCCTCTCAAGTATATATTTCAGAAGCCTATGCCTACGGGAAGACTGGCCAAATGGCAGATTCTGCTCACGGAATTCGACATTGTCTATGTAACTCGTACGGCAATGAAGGCACAAGCTATTGCGGACCACTTAGCCGAGAATCCGGTGGATGATGAATATGAACCATTGAAAACATACTTTCCGGATGAAGAGGCAATGCTTGTCGAGGAGATGGAGCAAGAGGAAAGGCCGGGATGGAAAATGTACTTTGATGGAGCCGTCAACAGCAGGGGCGTTGGTATCGGAGCGGTACTCATTTCAAGTACGGGTCAACACTATCCCGTTACAGCTCAGCTTCGATTTTTCTGTACCAACAATATGGCCGAATATGAGGCGTGCATCTTGGGATTAAGGATGGCAATTGACATGGGTATTCGAGAGATTTTGGTCATGGGTGACTCGGATCTCTTGGTACACCAAATTCAAGGGGAATGGGAGACACGAGATTTGAAATTGATACCATATCGGTATTGTTTGCACGAGTTGTCTCAAAGATTCCAGTCTATAGAATTCAAGCATATCCCGAGAATGCACAATGAGATCGCAGATGCTTTGGCCACATTGTCCTCTATGTTGCATCATCCGGACAAGACATACATAGATCCGCTCCAGATCCAAGTCCGAGATCAGAATGCTTATTGTTTCGCTTTGTGGAAGAAGAGTCGGATGGAGAGCCGTGGTATCATGATATTAGAGAATACTTGAAAGTTGGCAAATACCCGGAGCAAGCCACCGGAGACCAGAAGAGAGCCATCAGGCGTCTAGCCAATGGATTTTTCTTTAGTGGAGGAGTGGTATACAAAAGAACACCAGATCTGGGTTTATTGAGATGTGTGGATGCACAACAAGCAGATGAAATCATGAATGAAGTACATGCTGGAGTATGCGGGCCTCACATGAGCGGATATGTTTTAGCAAAGAAGATCTTGAGAGCTGGGTACTACTGGCTCACGATGGAGCGTGATTGTATCAGGTATGTAAAGAAATGCCATCAATGCCAGGTACATGGGGATCTGATCCACTCCCCGCCTTATGAGTTGCACACAATGTCGGCACCATGGCCCTTTGTTGCTTGGGGTATGGATGTCATCGGCCCAATAGATCCAGCCGCTTCTAATGGGCACGGGTTTATCCTGGTTGCAATTGATTATTTCACCAAGTGGGTCGAAGCTAAGACATTCAAGGCGGTGACGAAGAAAGCGGTGGTGGATTTTGTGCACGAGAATATCATATGCCGATTTGGAATCCCCAAGGTGATTATCACGGACAATGGAGCCAATTTAAACAGTCATCTCATGGCAGAAGTTTGTGAAAGGTTTAAGATCACGCACCGCAATTCCACACCCTACAGGCCAAAGGCAAATGGAGCAGTAGAAGCTGCTAACAAGAATATTAAAAAGATCCTCCGAAAAATGGTGGAGGGATCCAGGCAGTGGCATGAAAAGTTACCCTTTGCTCTCATGGGTTACCGCACGACGGTACGTACTTCTATCGGAACCACACCTTATACCCTGGTGTATGGAACAGAGGCCGTTATACCCGCAGAAATAGAAATACCGTCATTGCGAATTATAGCCGAATCCGAGATAGATGACGATGAATGGGTAAAGGCCCGGTTAGAACAGTTGAATTTGATTGATGAGAAGAGATTGGCCGCAGTCTGCCATGGACAGTTGTATCAGCGAAGAATGGCCAGAGCATATAATAAGAAGGTACGACCTCGAAAGTTTGAAGTTGGACAATTGGTATTGAGGCGTATCTTACCACATTGGGCAGAGCCAAAAGGTAAGTTTGCACCGAATTGGCGAGGACCGTTCGTGGTATCACGGGTGTTGTCCAATGGAGCGTTATACTTAACTGATGTTGAAGGAAAGTGCGTAGAGACTGCTATCAATTCGGATGCGGTCAAAAGATACTATGTATGATTCCTTTTCAATTGTATGTTTTGTATTTTGTTGTGATTTTGGAATTGAAATGACGAAGGCATTTTATTCTCTATCCAAACACTTTATCCATTGATAACCCCTTTGAGCCTTAATGAATGAATTCTTTCATATCCCTCTCTCGGAATCGCTTTAGCGCAATAAGATTGAAATTGCCAGAATGAAAAATGAAATGATGGAAAAATGACAAAAAAATGAAAAATGAAATGATGGAAAAATGACAAAAAATGAAAAATGAAAAAAAAATGATGAAAAAAAAAAGAAAAAGACAAAAATCGGGAAAAAGTCAAAAAGAAATCCATCTAACTTTTGAAGTTGGATGAACTACGTCTGACTTGATCCCGAAAGGGTACGTAGGCAGCCTCTCTGAGGTTCAGTCATAATAAAGAAAAATCCAAAAAATTCCCCACATATTGAAACTGGGGCAGAAGTTATGTTTAATAATTCCGAGAGTTGTAAATATTTTTAACCCTCGTTGAGATTTTGAGCCTTTATATCTTTCTTTCTTAACCCGTCCAAAAGCCACGTTACAGTCCAAAGAAAGACCTTCCGATCAATTTTGAAATGATAACAAATACAATGAAGGAGGAGCGAAGCATCGGATAATACCCGTGGTACAGAAAACAAAATACAAAAAGGAAAAATGGAAAAAATAATAAAAAAATGAGAGAGTCTCATCAGTGAAAACCTTAGCCGGCACTGTGAGGCGATTGTGAGGTTGAGAGAAATAAAATGAGAGAGTCTTATTGGTGAAAACCTTTCGAGGCACTGTAAGGCGATCATCAGAAAAAGAGAAAAGGCAACAAAAAAGAGTATCGGTTTGGGTCAAAGGCAATTCGGAGTCTAAATAACGATTGGAACGAACTGGGTCAGAGTTTAAATACATGGCATGGTCAGCGGAATCAGCCAGCAAATACCCAGATAAGTTCTGACATCTCTCCAAAATACCCTTACCTTTCTTTCATTTTTCTGCATTTCATTGTTTACCCTTTTGAGAGCTAACTACCAGCTCCTGATAACGGAAGTTGGAATAACATTGGATCAGAAAGGATAGAAGATTGGGGAAAGGAATAAAGAAGCTTGGCAAACGTGGCCAAAGAAAAAGAAAACAAAACAAAAATGGAGAAATGAGAAAAATACAAAAAGAGTCTGCAAGGGACAAGAAGTCGAAAGTCATGCAACATGAGAAAGCAAAAACAAAGGAAGCAATAAGAAGTGGGGACGGCGGATGCCAGTTGCCGGCAGTTTATATCTAATAAATTTTGTTTCATGCAGGAACAAATTGTCACTAATCACTTTAAAGTGAATGTGACCAATGTGGGAAATTTAAAATACCAAAAAGAGAAAGTCTGCCGAATAAGTGGAGAAATTCACAGGCAAGATATAAGTTGGTAAAAGGAAAATACCAAAAAGAGGAAGGTAACATCTTTTAAAATCTGCTCCCCAGTCCTCAGGCTGAGGGAATATTTTCTGCATATCGCATTGCACGTTTAAATTCCGTTAGGCGCCCACCTTCAAATACGGGAATATTTTCTGCATCGCATTGCACGTTTAATTTCTGTTAGGCGCCCACCTTCAAATACGGGAATATTTTCTGCATCGCATTGCACGTTTAAATTCCGTTAGGCGCCCACCTTCAAATACGGGAATATTTTCTGCATTCGCATTGCACGTTTAATTTCGTTAGGCGCCCACCTTCAAATACGGGAATATTTTCTGCATCGCATTGCACGTTTAATTTCGTTAGGCGCCCACCTTCAAATACGGGAATATTTTTTGCATTCGCATTGCACGTTTAATTTCGTTAGGCGCCCACCTTCAAATACGGGAATATTTTCTCGCATTCGCATTGCATGTTTCATTTCGTTAGGCGCCCACCTTCAAATGCGGGAATATTTTCTGCATTCGCATTGCACGTTTAAATTCCGTTAGGCGCCCACCTTCAAATACGGGAATATTTTCTCTGCATCGCATTGCACGTTTAAATTTCTGTTAGGCTCCCACCTTCAAATACGGGAATATTTTCTGCATCGCATTGCACATTTAAATTCGTTAGGCGCCCACCTTCAAATACGGGAATATTTTCCGCATTCGCATTGCACGTTTAAATTCGTTAGGCGCCCACCTTCAAATACGGGAATATTTTCGCATTCGCATTGCACGTTTAAATTCCGTTAGGTGCCCACCTCAAATACGGGAATATTTTACGCATCGCATTGCACGTTTAATTTCGTTAGGCGCCCATCTTCAAATACGGGAATATTTTCTCGCATTCGCATTGCACGTTTCATTTACGTTAGGCGCCCACCTTCAAATACGGGAATATTTTCCGCATCGCATTGCACGTTTAATTTCACTGTTAGGCGCCCACCTTCAAATACGGGAATATTTTTTGCATTCGCATTGCACGTTTCATTTCCGTTAGGCGCCCACCTTCAAATACGGGAATATTTTCTCTGCATTCGCATTGCACGTTTAAATTCCGTTAGGCGCCCACCTTCAAATACGGGAATATTTTCTGCATCCGCATTGCACGTTTAAATTCGTTAGGCGCCCACCTTCAAATACGGGAATATTTTCCGCATTCGCATTGCACGTTTCAATTCCGTTAGGCGCCCACCTTCAAATACGGGAATATTTTCTCTGCATTGCATTGCACGTTTACATTCTGTTACAGGAATATTTTTTTGCACATCATGGTTTATACGAGTCAAAAAAAAAAAAAAAAAAAAAAAAAAAAAAAAGCCCACACTGGGGGAGAAAAAGAAAAAAAAAGGTAGTTTGTTGTTTTGTTTTGAGCAGGTTCAGCCCGAGATCAAGAAAAACAAGAAAATCAACAAAAAGAGAGTCAACAAGAAAAGAAAAATCAACAAAAAAGAGAGTCAACATCAAGGAAAATCAACAAAAAGGAAGATTCTGCATCACCGGAAAGGGAAGAAGAGCAAAAACTAGATTAGGAACAATTGTAATTGTAGGATCTTAGCTTAGAATAGCTTCTTCATTTTACATTTCCCCCCCCGGTGTAATAAGGAGTAAGTCAGCAGGTCTCAACAGTGTCAATGCAACAGTGAGTCTGGTAGTTTTAAAACTGCCAGACCTTCCCGAACTACACTGACCTGATTCCTGTTTAGCCCAGGATATGTAGGCAACCTCTAAAGCAGGGTGCGGTCAAAAGGTTTTCAAAAATGCTTTCACGGAATGTGCCGATGTGCAAAAATCTCTCATTACCGCTCACTTGTCTTTGCACTGAAACTCTTCGTGTTCCCGAGCAAAGAGGGGCAGTTTGTGAGCACATGATTTTTGCACCGGGCAAATAATTCCAAAAATTAAAATAAATATGTTTTTGAATGCAATTACTTGATTTGTTTGGAATTAGCTATACTTTTGAGTTTGAATAAGTAGAAATTAGAAGAAAATCAAAAAAAATATATATATAGGCTAAGAAATTAGTTTGTTAATTCTTAGAAAATTAAAAATAGCTTAAGTAGTAAAAATTAGGGAAAATAGCAGAAAATTACAAAAAAAAAATACTAGAAAATTAGAGTAAGTAGGAAAATTAGGATTTATATTTTTTATAAAAGAAAAAGAAAAAAAAAAGAATAAAAGGAAATACATGAAAATCATCAAAATCAGAAAATATAGAAAATATATATGCTGTATAAATGAATTTGGGCCAATTGTGGTCCAAACCGTTGGCCCAATCCTTAAGCCCAAACAGACCCGGTCCAAAGGCTGTAAGCAGAGATGATCTCAGCCGTTCGTCTCCTCAAATCAACGGTTGAGAATAATGTTTGAATTATAAGAGAATTAATTAATGCTGATATTTAATCTCAGCCGTTCATTTAATGTGATCTAACGGACGTTGCTTTGGTCTCATAAGCATCCAGACGGCGTCGTTTTTGTAACGCGCCTAACAGCCGTTGATCTCCATCATATCAACGGTCGAGATTACCTTGGACATATGGCCTATATAAGGCTTATGTCCGAACACGGCCGTTTCATTTAGCCAATTCAAAACCCTAAAACTTAGCCGCCTCTCCTTTCTCTCTTCATCTCCTTCTTCAACCTCCAGTTAACCCTAGCCGGCCAATGGCGGCCACCACCCTCCACGGTGGTCGCCGGCTCCTCTTACCTTTCCATTCATCTTCATCTTCTTCTTCATTCCATAATACACCCAAAACCCCCAGAAAATACCCTGTTCTTCAAAGTTCCGGTCACCGGAATCTTCGCCGGTGACCGATAAACAATGAGAACCGTTTCAAAACCAACGCCAATCGACTCCTTTTCATGAGATCTACCCAACCATACCACTGGCTACCCTCGAATCTCGCCGGAACGCTTCGAATATCCCAAAAAGGGTCGTCGGAACCCTAACTCCGGCGACCCCAAGTTCAACCCCCAATCAAGACTTGTTCTTTACCCTCACCCAAACACCCCTCTTCAAGTCAAAATCAAAAAGGGCCTCGTCTTTAGGCCTAAGAGAAAATCAGATAAGGAAAAAAGAAGAAAAAATTGAAAAAAAAGGAGATATCTGGAAAAGAATAAAGAAGAAAAGAATTCGTGAGGGATTGGAAAAAGAAAAGAGTTAGGAAGCTCGGGGGACCGGCCCCGCAAGCTAAGTCCCTCGCCCCTTTAGTTTTCCTTAGTTTACTAGGATAGGTCTGTGATTTCTTACATGTTTTGGTCCTGACTTCTATGATTTTTTGTGTTCGCATGATAAGTATAGATTGTTCTTGTTGATATTCTGTTCCTTTTCTTTTTGTTTATTTCAGTTCTGTTTTAATATGCCCTGTATATCCTTGCCTTGCATGTTCTGATTAATTTGCGTTTCATATGTTAGTTGTAAGGCTATTCTTGGTTCTCTTTTGGTGACTCTGTTCTTATCTCAAGTTTGAGCTTCGCATGCTAGTATAAGATCCTGTATATCCTCATCTGTTAACATGTTCCTTCTTTAAAATTCTTGACTAGTTCCTTTGAACATGTTAGTCATAGGGTTTATGTTGGTTTTCTGATTTTCATTTCTGTTTCACATCTCTTGTTATCTCGATCCTATGTTTCTCATGCTAGTCTAGGACCCTTCTGCTTATCTTCTCATGCTATGAATCCTTGTCTATTTCTCTGTGACCACACTGATTTCTTAACTTGTTCATCTCCTATGTGTCCCTGTGTTCTTTTAGGCCTGTTAGTGATAGGACTGGGCTTCTTTTAGCTTTCATGGTGTAGCTTTCTCCTATTGTTATGCATGCTTAGCTTAGCTCTATTCTCTTTTCACACTAAGTTGCTTTTGAAGCACCCTGATTGAACTTTCCTGTTTTTCTTCACTGTTTCTCTCTATATCCTTCTCTTCATCATCTTCATGTCATCTGTCATGCATTTTTCCATGATTTGTTTCTGGTTGATTATGTTCTCATCATTCCATAGTTTATTTCATATTTTTGGCATGTTGCTCTGGTAATTATCCATAAGATGTCTTAGCTTGCTCTTCTTAGTTTGTTAATAATAGAATTCTGTTATTTGTCTCATGTCAATCCCATGCTAATCTGTTCTAAGATGTTTCCCTTTCACTGTTCCACCATGGTATCATTTTATTCATCTTCATCTTGCTCTATCATATGCATACACAAGATTAGGATTAGATCATAACCCTGTGTTTTACCTGTCCTGTTTGCTTAGCATGATCTTAGGGCCAATACTTGAAAGTAAATTCTGATTACCATTCTATTGAAATCCATTGTTCTATGAGTCATGTTGACTGTTTCATGAGAGTCTATGCTTCTGTGTGCCTATGCCATGAACCATTAAAGTTTTGAAGTTTTCAATGTATTATATAACATAAACTGCTTGTAACTAAGTCTAATTTGACATTGATTGACACATGAAATTGGGTAATGTGAACTGATTAATTAAGATTCAACCCTATCAATTGTTCCCTTCTGAGTTTTGATTGATTGATTCACACTGTTTGATATTATGTGGCTATACATGTTGAAAATGATTGAGTTCTCAGCGGTTCTTGTTAAGCATGAGTATTTGATTAATTGATTGAACTTTAGGAGGATTGGTTATAGCTGTAGTGCTAAGTTCCATAAAAATGGTTAGTTTTTAAATAGGTTAGAACTGAAAATGAACAAATAGGTTATAAGTTTAATAATTGGCCTAAGAATGGTCAACCTTGCAAAGGGTTGACCAATTCTATAAGCCCTAACACACGGCTCACTGTTAAACAGTGGCTGGTTGTGCAAAATGGCTGTGTCTGCAAATGCAGACTGGCCCAGGCTCTCTTGGGAGCCCTGAACAGCAAAGTGGCCAAACCTGTAAGGGTTTTGGGCCCAGTTGTTCAGTATAAGGCTTTGATAACCCAAGCTAAGTCTCAACTTGAGACTGGCTAGTTCTTAAATAGGTAAACATAATAACAAAGCAGGCTATGCCTGCAATTAGCTTTAATTAAGAATAAATTGGTCTTAATTGACTGGAATTAATTTAAAAATGGCTAAATTTGAAATAGTTCTTAAAAATAAAACTGGCCAGCCCTTAAATACTAATGCCAGGGCTGGCTATTAGTTAAATAGGTTCAAAACAAGCTAAAATCTGCCCTAGGCAAGCTGGTAAATCAGCAGTGCCCTTAGGGGCACAATTGGGAATTGAAAAGGTAAAATAGTGAATAGTTAGAACTTAAAAGGGTAATGGAGACATTTATGCTCCTGATTTCTGCAATTTTGCAGAGATTTAGGGGTATAATGGTCTCTTAAAAATGGGAAATCTGTAAAAATCTTTAACTATTAGGGATACATTGGTAAAAGCCCATAAAAGAGAATCTTTAGAACCTTCCAGCACATGCTGGAAGGGTTTTGATAACTGAAACATGGACTTAAGTGTAGATTTAATAAATTTAGGAGGGGGAGAAGTGGGATAAAATCCCATAACTTTCTCCCCAAGTTTCAGCCTTAGGTTAACTATAAATACACCTTCAAAAGAGCTGAAAAGGGGGATTCCATTGGAGAGCAATCTGAGTTAATATTTGGGATTCCAAGCAGAGTAATAGGAGAAAGATATCTAGGTTCCAACATTAGCAATCTGAAATTCATTAGCTTGAAAGTGAAAATAGCATAAAAACAGTAGGATTTTCTGAGATTCCTCGAGTTAAAATTCGCCTATTGCTTCTGATTTTGGGTTTTTGGCTTGATCGATTATCTGGTTTTTCTGGGTTCCTGTCCGATTATCTGCTGGGTTTCTCACATATTGCTATTGCTGTGTGGCTGTGTTGCTGTGCTTTATCCATCTCACTGTTGCATTGCCTTGTGTGAACCATTGCTGATTACTTACTTCTTCATCCCTTAGACTCATTGGATCTTTTTTCCATTTGATCCAGGTATTCTTCTATCCAGTATGAGTTGTAGAGATTCCATTGAATGCAATGAAGATTTAAGTTACTCATTTATCTGTTTGTAATTCATTTTTAATTTGTAGTATGGCGTAATAGAGATCAAGGAAAAAACAGATACAATGTAATAGTAGTAGTATAGTGGTAATGTAGTGTAGATAGCTTATCACTTGGTTTAATTAGGAAAATGCTCTAAAACATAAGTTAATTCATAATACTTGCAAAACTGTTAAGCACTAAGTTCACATTAATTTCGCAAACACCTGACCGTATAGTTAATTACATTTTCACTGATTTGCGTTTAGGTAATAATAAGTGTTGAAAGAGAAAAGTGTTAGGTCAAGCCATGGGTTAATAATCTGGTAATAAGTCATGAAAATCATTAGTGTAAGCATACATAGGTATCTGATTCATTCATCCATATGTATCTTAAATGGAATAATAGGATCATTAGATTGCATACTTGTCGCCTACATAATCCTAAGAATCAAAGAAAACGATATCACAGTAGGCTATAGAAAAGAAGAACTGGGGATAATACTACGTATAAGCTGCAATTGAAATTGGTACTGCAATTACACGTGTGTAGTTAATTAGCTCATATTTAGTTTATTAGTTTAATCATTTCTAAGTCTTCTTATGTAATCACACAGACCTCTTAGAATTGGTATTAGCTTTAAACCAGTAACTAACGATATGATCTTTTAGCTGTAAAAATGATAGTGATTTATAGTTTCATCAAGCCTGTACAGAAAACTACTGATTTAGAATTGTTATTTTATGTACATCTGATATAAATAAAATGCTTGTGAATTTCTTATTGATCAAAAACGTGTATCTTTGTTTGTTTATTCCCAATATAATTTCATTCTATGCCCGGGTTTGATTTTAGGCGCAAGCCCGAGCTGATAAGTAGCCAATTGGCTAACGGCCACAAATTCATGTAAATATCTGGTCTTTCAAGGCCTGGATTGATGTAATGTGAGTGCAAAAATGAGAACCAGGCCCAACAGCAATGAAATTCGAATAGGCCTGGAGCACTTGTGTAAATACGATTGAGGAAAGAACAAGTATAGAAAATGTAGTCAAATACAAGTGTTGAAACCTTTAATGAAAATTGGGACGAGCCTCGCCCGAATAACACCGGGGCCCCATTTAGTGATGATATAACACAAAATAGATCCGGGAAAGCTAATAGTAAATTCCATAGCTTCTCCCAAAAGATTTAAAAGCCGGTAGATGTTACTTTAGGGCACGATTTTAATATACCTTCCTATGAACGAGTGTGCACTTGGTGCGACTCAAATCCAAATCTCGGTAAAGCTGAAATACACCAAAAGTCATAGGCGTACTGGTTGCGGTATGACTCGAGGCGTGTTTCCGCAATGTCGCAAATTCCTAAAAAATGACATTTAACGTAAAAGCACATTATGTTATTAAAATCTATAACCGAGTCAAACAAAAGTCAAGAACGACAGTGGAGCGACCGTGCTAAAACCACGGAATCCGGGAGTGCCTAACACCTTCTCCCGGGTTAACAGAGTTCCTTATCCGGACCTCTGCTTCGCAGACATTTAAGAGTCAAAATTCCTCGGATTCGGGATTAACCGGTGACTTGGGACACCATTGTCATTCCCAAGTGGCGACTCTGATTAATCTCTAATAAAATCCCGAACCGATTGTCCTTAAATTGGAAAAACTCCTTCCCTTACGTTACTTTATCCGTCTTCGGGTAATTGAGCGTCGGGGTATACCCTACAAGTGTATTTATACACCTTACGCATGTTGGGGTAGTAAAAAGGGAGGTGTGACACCGGTGACTTAGCATTTCAATAGTGTGATTTCAATTTCCAGGACTGAGATCAGTGATTTAAGCAAATATAGCTATCACATAAGTATTGTCCTCTAAGGACACTACAGGTTGGCACAAGGCCCAAAAGAAGGCTTACAGCCCACAAATATATCAAATACAGTGTATTTTCAACACTAGTAACACATTATTCACATCCGGGATGGACCAAGTCTCAATCCCTAGTCACAATCAATCCCACACCTGCCACGGTGTGCGAGCCACACCCTACTAGCGTCACAATGTGCTAAGCCGGGGTTTCGAACCCTCAGGCTACCATATACACAAACTACTCACCTCTAGCCGGTCGTAGACTCGTCCGCGATGCCTTTTCCATTGAATTTAGCTCCATCGTGCGTAGAATCTAGTCAAACCACAATAATTATATCAAATACGGGTCAAAGAATCATAACACATTTCAATTTACATGAAATTCGCATAATTACACTAAGTTGGTAAAAACCCGACCCCGGGCCCACTGCTCGGAAAATTCCAAAATTAGCACCAACGTGATCCTCATCTCGCCACGAGTCCGTACATATAAAATTTATCGAAATCGGAGTTCAAATGGCCTCCCAAAACTCAAAATCCCGTTTTCAATATCTAGGCCACATTTCTTCAAGATTTCTACCCAATTTCATGAAGAATGATGTTAATTCTACCATAAAATGATGTTTTTGAGTCAAGAATCTTACCTCCGATGAATACCCGATGATTTATCAGTGTTTTACTCGAGTTTTCTTCTCTCTAGGGCTCAAAATTATGTTTTGGGGGTGTAAACCCGTAAGCCCTCTGTTCTGTGATTTAATTCACTGCTAGAGCAGTTGACCTTATGCGATCGCGACTCGCCTCACGCGATCGCGATGTTCAAAAATCCGGACTCACGCGATCGCGTCTCTCTTCCTGCGATCGCGTAGCACAAATTCCCTGGACCCCAATTCTCTCCTACGCGATCGCGTAAATGCTTATGCGATCGCGATGGCCACCCGGCTAACTCTACGCGATCGCGATGGCCACCCGGCTAACTCTACGCGATCGCAACTGGTGCTCCTGTGATCGCATTGGTCTAGCCCCTAACCCTACGCGATCGCGTCCCCCTCCCCGCGATCGCGGAGAGCAAAATCCTGCTGCATTTATGACAGCAACCAGCCTTCTCATTTTTCCCAAAAATGGTCCGTTTGGACCCCCGGATTCATCCCGAGACCCCGGGACCCCAACGAAAACCACCAACATACTCCAAAACACGATACGAACTTGTTCCAATCATAAAAACACCATACTAAACATCAAAATCACCATTTACACACGAATTCAAGCCTAAGTTTCTTCAAAACTTTCAAAACTAACATTCAATCCAAAACCCGATCAAACGATGTCCGAATGACCTAAAATTTTGCAGACATATCCAAAATCACATAACGAAGCTACAGAAATTGTCGGAATTCCATTCCGACCCCTGGATCAAAATATCACCTACCATCCAGTTTTCGCCAAAAATCAACCTTCGCCAATTCAAGCCTAAAACTACACCGGACCTCCGAATTCAATTCCGATTGCTCTCCTAACTCATAAATGATCCCCCAAAACTAGTCAAATCATCAGAATCCGGTTCCGAGCAATCTAACTCAATAGTCAACTCTAGGTTGACTTCCCATATTCAAGTTTCCTTCAAACATGCTATTTGTTTCATTTTCAACCTGAGTTACTCCTAACTCACCCGATATACTCTAATACTAATATAAAATCATAAAATATGTAAATGCAAGGTAACAGGGTGGTAATTCCCGTAACGACGGGTCGGGTCGTTACAGACCTTGTCCTCATATAATATTCACCGCAGCTTGCAGCTCGGTTTTTAAAACAAATATTTTCACATTATACAAAAATTTTGAGGATGTCATCCTCCACTCTAAATCACAAGTATTTACACATTGTGCCACTGATGTTTTTCACTTCCTTTCTTTCTTCTTTTCAGATTGTCCGTCAAAGAGTATCACGGCATAAAAGAACCCTCATACCGACAGGGTATACAATTTAACCATTGAAAATAATTATTTCAAGAATTACATCAATTCCCATTGTAGTAAATAATATAAAGTCACTTTCGACCTCATCAATATTCCTAGTGACCAACACATAATAATAGGGATAATTATCCCCATTTAATAGCATAGCGTGAGTATTCACATAAGTAGATTTGATGATTTCGAAACTCACTCATGAGCGAAGCATATTAAGAGGACTTGCCTCAATTCTTCAAAGGTCAAATCAAATTGAGGAAAAATATTCCTTTTATAACAATCAGAATTGTACATGTGATAACATCATCTGGTGTAGTGACCTCGGTCACACCATAAAAATTATGTCAACAACTAGATCTCCACCTCTAGGAGTCTCACCTCCGCCTCAAACATCCTCACCTCTAACCCTGGCTGGTCTTGTGAGTTAAGTGTTGACTGAAACGGGCATGTCGCTTGAGTGCCTTCGTAAATTATATTTCTCCGATCTGCCACATTCACAACAATTCCTTTGAGGCTCAGCTAACTTATTGGACATGACGACATATTCGGACACTGTCATAATAACCTGGCATGATCGTTCAGATCATACATACCACACCTTTCAAAGAGTCAGGGAGGTAACTCCTCCAAACATTTCTACAAATAGGATTGAGTAGGTAATGTTCCATAGCCGATCTGCCCTCTTCATAGGCTTGTCACAAAAATTGACGACCAATTACCTCTTTTGCTATGCTAGCTTGACACGGTTGAACTACCTCATTAGCTCATATACTCTTTATTACTCTTTGGGCCGATTCTTCCCCCTGGAGAATACTAAGCCTCAAACATGCATAATTTATTTGGGGGACCTTTCCATACCATATGTATACATTCCAAGCCAAAACTGACATAACACATGGCCGTTCGGTCCATTCACTAATAGTGGATTTCCCCCCTTTTGGCTATAAGTCAAAGTCACAACATCCGATAGTCCACAATAATTATCCTTCACAACTTTAAATAAATCAACCAGACGTCAAGGTCCATTAAAATCACAGCCGGTTAGTAAATACATTATATTTCCATTACTTCACTCGCTACCCGAAACACAGTAAAATCAACCCTCTTGCTTTCAACTATTCCCGCGTTCTGCAATATCTCATAGCAACGGTCAATAAATTACCTTGGGTTCTCAAAAGATGCACCACTGAAGGAGATAGTGAAGAGTTTGGTGAAACTTATCCGAAACTCCGTAAAACTTCCGAAGATATCGTTGATCTATCACCAGCCTGTGCCATTGTCGGCTGAATAAGCGGTACATGCCTTCGCCATTCGTGGGAAGACAAGAGTAGAAATTCAACTTAACATTTGAAGAACAAACTCGCACGATAGGAAAGAATGAAGGGGAAAATTTCCTAAATCTGTAGCTTCCAAGGGATAAATACAGACGTCTCCGTACCGATCCCTCAGACTCTACTAAGGTTGTTCGTGAGTTGTGAGACCTATGCAACCTAGTGCTCTGATACCAACTTGTCACGACCCGGATTTTCCACCATCGGGAGTCATGATGGCGCCTACTAGTGGAAGCTAGGCAAGCCAAATCTTACTTACATGTACATTAGTCACAACTTTCCTTTTTAAAACTTTAAATAAAATCATGGAATTATCGCTGAATAATTAAACTTAGCGGAAGACTTAGTAAATTTTATCAAATATGATACAGAAAACCCAAACATGATACACTACCCAAGACTGGTGTCACAATACTCACGAACTTCTAAGCATAATACACACAATTGTTTGAAAGAAACATAAGCTGTTTATCTCGAATACATGAGATAACAGAATGAAATACAAAGATAAAAGAGACAACGGGTCCTGCGGACGCCTGCAAGGATACCTCGTAGTCTCAGTAGTCAGAATATACATAATCGTGCTGCTGCCGCTGCTGCTGTCCGTAACCTGTATCTGCGCAAAAGAGCGCAGAGTGTAGTATCAGCACAACCGACCCCATGTGCTGGTAAGTGTCTGGCCTATCCCGGCGAAATAGTGACGAGACTAAGGCCAGTCACCCACATAAACCTGTACAGTTGAAATATATATACATATACAAACGTTATAAGGAAAGACTCTGCTCTGAAATAACAGTCAATAACTCATGATATCCAGAGTAATCTAGTCAATCGAATAAATCTTACTTTCATGTCTCAATTTATTTTTCATTTCATATCTTGTGGTAGGCGTACCACCCGCTCCCAAATATATCAATAGACTTTTCATATCTTGTGGTAGGCGTACCAACCGCTCCCAAATATATCAATAAATTATACCTTGTGGTAGGCGTACCACCCGCTCCCAAATATATCAATAAATTATACCTTGTGGTAGGCGTACCATCCGCTCCCAAATATATCAATAAATTATACCTTGTGGTAGGCGTACTACCCGCTCCCAAATATATCAATAAATTATACCTTGTGGTAGGCGTACCATCCGCTCCCAAATATATCAATAAATTATACCTTGTGGTAGGCGTACCACCCGCTCCCAAATATATCAATAAATTATACCTTGTGGTAGGCGTACCACTCGCTCCCAAATATATCAATAGGCTACCGGAAACTATGGCCAATGCCAAAATTCAAATCACTTTGTGGTCGGCGTGCCACACGATCCCATTTCTTATCATATAAGTGGTCGGCGCGCCACACGATCCCAATTTATTAATATATATATATATATATAAGTGGACGGCGCGCCACACAATCCCAATTCATTAATATATATATATATATATATATATATATATATATATATATATATATATATATATATATATATAAGTGGACGGCGCGCCACAGGATCCCAATTAATTAATATATGTATTACCGGCATTAAGCCAATAATCTCTGATTCACAGTAAATGTATAAAAGTATTACCGGTTTTAAACCAATAATCTGTACTTCAACAATATTTATAATTACCGGTTTTGAACCAATGATTTATAATAAATCAACAATTTATCTCCGTTACCAGTGTGACACCAATAACTCTTAATCAACAATTCATACATAACTAAATTCTTATTCCTTCAAGCTAGGATAGAACAAACACTTACCTCGAATGTTTACGAACAATTCAATCCGTGGCAATGCCTTTTCCTTTCAAATATGGCTCCAATCCAATCGTATCTATACACAATTGATTTGATATCATCAATACTACTCAACAAACTAATTCATATGGCCAATTACAATTTTTACAACATTCTGCCCGGAATAGTGAATATCGACCCCGGGCCCACATGGTCGGAACTCGGGGTTCGAACCAAAATCTGGTTACCCATCCCCTCAAGAGTTCAAGTATATGATTTGTTTCAAAATCGGACCTCAATTCGAGGTCCAATTACCCAATTCATGAAAACCCTATATTCTACCAAAAACAAGAAATTTTACCATGAAAACCTTTGATTTCTATTGAAAAACATGTTTAATGTTGTTAGGAATTGAAAGAATTAAGTAAAAAGTGACGTACAATTGCTTTGAAGAAGAGAGAGTTCGTGAAAAATCGCCAATGGATGTTTTTGGGTTGTGAAATATGAAAAATGAAGCTGGAAATCGTGATTTACAGGTCTCTGTGTTCGCATTTGTGAGCAGGGGTTCGCATTTGCGAACCCCGACCAAATTTTGGAGTTTGAAAAATAAGCTAAGGATGGGAAGTTCGCATTTGCGAACTTTTGTTCGCATTTGCGAAGCCAAGGCATAACTGGGAAGTTCGCATTTGCGACATAATGTTCGCATTTGCGAACAAGGCTGGATTACTGGTGTTGTCGCAATTGCGACCATAAGTTCGCATTTGCGAACTTGGGTTGATTGCTATCAACCTCGCAATTGCGAGGTATGTTCGCATTTGCGAACCACTGCACACCCCGACCACTTCGCATTTCCGAAGTATGGTTCGCATTTGCGAACCAAGGCCAGCCTGGGACTTCTCGCAATTGCGAGGAAATCTTCGCAATTGCGAAGACAACAGCTGGGTGAAAAACCATCAGTGCAAAAATTCAGAAATTGATCCAACGGCCAACCAAATCTTTACCCAAGCCCCCCGGGCTCCAAACCAAACATGTACACAACTTCAAAAACGCATTACAAACTTGTTCGTGCGATCACATCGCCAATATCACATCGTTTTCATCAAATCAAGCCTCAAGTTCATGATTTTCATACTTTTGGTTTTCAAAACTCTCAAACTTGGAACTCAGGGTCCAAAACATATCAAACGACATCCAAATGTCACAAAACTTTGCAGAAAGCACATATATAATATTTAAGACTTGTACCGGGTGTTAGAACCAAAATACGAGCCCGATACCAAGGTCAATTAATTCATTTCCCTTTAATAACTACATAAAAAAATAATTTCACAGAAAAATTCATAATTTCGACTCCGGACGCATGTCCAAGTCCCATATTTTCCTACGGACCTTCCGGGACCATCCAATCTCGGGTCCGGGTCCGTTTACCAAAAATGTTGACCGAAGTCAACCATATCAATATTAATATCATTTTTCTCCAAATTTCTCATAGAATTCATATTTTCTATCACAAAATCTTTCCGGCTACATGCCCGGATCGTGCACGTAAATCGAGGCAACATAGAATGAGGTTTTCAAGGCCTCAGAAGCTCGAAATGATTAATAAAACAAGTGATGACCCTTTAGTTCGTCACACCTTTTAACCATTGTATTAATTAGACACCCAAAATCAAAGTTGAAATTTTTTAATTAATTCACAAAATTACCAAATAATCGTCAATTTCACATATAAAATCAAATCAAAATGTAAGTAATCAGTTAATGAGATTCAAGAGAGCATTTAAACAGATGTAGAATCTAATTAACAGAAAACGTAGTTACTAATTAGATTTTAACAATTAAAACCCTAAGAATCTAAGTATGACAATATGAACAACAAAAAACCTACGATTTTTACCAAGAGCTATTCAAAGAAGGGAATCAATAATCATGCAATCATAAGTAAGAAAATCAAAAAGCAAAGGATTTAGATACTTAGATTTCTTTTTTCCTTCTTTTATTTTTCTTTTCTTTCTTTCTTTCTTCTATTTTCCTTTTCTTGATTTTCCAGAACCTTTCAAAATTTTGGATGTCGTTTCTTGGGGTTTTTCTTCTCAGGTGGACTATTGAGTCTATTTTTATTGAAAAGATTCTCCAGCTACGTATTCCGAGGATGTCCAGAGTGGTTTTAGAACGAAGGTGTTCGCCGGAGTAGGGTTCCGGCGACACCTTTTGAAAAATTCGAAGGTTTTTGGGCTTATTCGAAGGAAACTAATTAGATGGGGTGAAAGCGGAGACAAAGAAAGTTGGATGATGTTAATGGTGGGTTCTGAATCAAAGATGACGTTCGCCGGAGTAGGGTTCCGGCGACACCTTTTGAATTATTCGACGATTTCTAGGGGTTTTCGGAGGAAACTAATTGGATGCGGTGAAAGAGAAGACGGAGGAGGTTATATGGTGTTAATGGTGGCCTTATCAAAGAGGGTAGTGTTCCCCGCTAGTAGGTTTACGGCGGGTGGTTGAGAGGAACCTAGGGTGGCTAGAGTTTCAAGTGGGGACGAAGAGGTGTAAAAATCTGAGTGTATGTAACGTTTGGTATATTTAAAAACCCTTGAGGATATGAGACTGTTGGATCAAATGAACCAACAACTCAGATTCAACTACCCCCTATACGACATCGTTCTATTTAAGTGGTCATTTAATTGTGGCCATTGGATTGATTAGATCAACAGCTTAGATTGATTTCAATATACGACGTCGTTTCATTTATTAGATGACCGTCATTCCAGGCCGTTTGATCTTATTATTTGAACGCTCAAGATTTGTTTACACCTGAACGGTGTCGTTTTAACTTGTACGTGGGCAGACCGGGTTTGGTCTCTTTAGGCCTGGGCGGGTATTTAACAATTGTGCCATTATTTGTATTAGCCCAGATTTTGTATTATACTTTCTTTATATTTTTGTATTTTTTGTATTTATTTTCTTTCTACATTTTTTGTATTTTCCGTTTGTATTTTATTTTCTTTTCCTATTTTCCTTGTATTTTATTTCTTTCCTATTTTCCTTGTATTTCTTTTCCTCTAATTTTTTCTGATTTTTTACTAAATTTAAAAAGTAATTAGTTTTTATATATTTTTTTAGTATTTTCTAATTAAGAACAAATAAATGTGTATTTTGATTTTCTTTAATTTGTTTCCAAAAATCATAAAAATTGAAAAAAATAAAATCCTAGTATTTCTACCTATTTTATGAATTATTATTATGCACACAATTAACAAAAAATGCAACAAAAATTATTTAAAAAATTATTTTGCTTATATTTGGGAATAATTTGCTTAGGGCAAAAATCACGTGCTCACAACCACCAAGATGTACCTGTGACCATTAGAGTATGGGAACGGTCCCATGAAGTCAATCCCCCAAATATTAAAAAGCTCCACTACCAAAATATATTGCAGTGGCATCTCATGCTTCGTCATAATTGTTCCGGTTCTTTGGCATCTGTCACATTTTTTAACAAAGGCATGTGCATCCTTAAAAAATTTTGGCCAATAGAAACCTGATTATAGAATTTTTTGGGTGGTTTTATCCCCACCATGATGACCTCCATATAGTGAAGTGTGACGGTCATGCAGTATGTCATTCATCTCTTCCTTAGAAAAACTTCTTCGCATTAATATTCTGCGCATATCCTGTATAAGTATGGCTCATCCCACATGTAGAGCCTCACATCATGTAGGAACCTTCTTCTATTATTGGGTGTCAATTCTAGTGGTGTCACCCCACTTGCAATAAAATTCACATAATCTGCATACCATGGGGCTTCACTTGAGGTGATTGCCAATAACTGCACATCAGGAAATGTTTCTTTGATTAACCCCCCTTCAGCTACATGGCTCCGATTTTCTAATCTGGACAAGTGATAAACCACTTGATTTTCTGCCCCTTTTCGATCTCGGATCTCTAAGTCAAACTCTTATAGGAGGAGGACCTAACGAATCAGCCTTGGCTTGGCATCTTTCTTTTCAAACAAATATCTACTAGATGAATGATCTATGTAGACAATGACTTTGGTCCTCACTAGATAGGATATAAACTTGTCAAACGCCCACACCACTGCAAGCAACTCCTTTTCAGTAACTGTGTAGTTCATCTGGGCTGGATTTAAAGTTTTGCTCGCATAGTAGATGGAGTGAAAGATTTTATTCCTCGTTTTTCCCAAAACAAATCCATTACCTATGTCACATGTATCGCACATCAATTCAAATGGTTGCCCCCAATCCAGAGCAATGATAATTCGTGCAGTCACTAACCTTCCCTTCAGCTCCTCAAATGCTTTCATACAGGCATCATCAAACTTGAATGGGACATCTTTCTCAAGAAGCCTGCACAAAGGAGAAGAAAATTTTTGAAAAATCTTTAATGAAACAACAATAAAAACTTGCATGGCCCAAGAAACTGCGAATGCCTTTGACTGATGTCGGAGGGAGAAATTTTTCAATTGCCTCGACCTTCGCTTTGTCCACCTACAAATCATTTTTGGACACCTTATGCCCCAAGACTATACCTTCATGTACCATGAAATGATACTTTTCCCAGTTTAGCACCAGGTTCGTCTCTTCACATCTAGCAAGCACTTTATCAAGATTCATTAAACATTTATCAAAAGAGCACCCAAACACGGAAAAATCATCCATGAACACTTCTAAAGTTCTTTCAACTATGTCATTAAAAATCGCCATCATACACCTTCTAAAAGTCACGGGTACATTATAAAGACCAAAGGGCATTCTCTTGAACTCATACGTGCCATATAGACACGTAAATATGGTTTCTCTTGGTCCACTAGGGCTATAGCAATCTGATTATACCTCGAATAACCATCTAAGAAACAAAAGTATTCCTGGCCAACTAATCTATCAAGTATTTGATCAATAAATGGGGGGGGAGGGGGAGGGGTGGTTCTTTTAGGTGGCATTGTTCAATTTTCAATAATCAATGCAAATCTTCCACCCAATGACAGTTCTTGTGGGAATTAAGTCATTATTTTCATTAACCACTACAGTCACCCCTCCTTTCTTAGGTATACATTGAACGGGGCTTACCCATTTGCTATTCAAGATTAGAAATACAATACATGCATCAAGCCATTTAATCACTTCTTCTCTTACCATATCTTTCATGATTGGATTTGGTCGGCATTGTTGCTCTATACTTGGATTGTGTCCATCCGCTATGAAGATTTTATGCATGCAAAAAGCTGGACTAATGCCCTTAATGTCAGACATTGTCCACCCAAGTGCCTTCTTGTGCTCACGTAGCACTCTCAAGTCTCAACAGCTTCTCTACCTGCAATTTAGACAAGTCAGAAGAAATAATAACATGTAAAGTGTCAAAATCATCCAAATAAACATATTGAAGGTGAGGATGCAGAGGTTTTATCTCCAGTTTTGGAGCCTCCTCAATTAACGGCTTTGGAGGAGGCCTATCTAGCCTATTCAGGGGCTCAAATGGGTGTATCCTCTGCATGTAAGCACAAGATGTATCTAGGATATGCATCAGCTCCTCAACCTTATCATCAATCTCCAGGCTATCAAACAACATAGATGCTTTCTCTATAGAATCGTCTATATATATACTCGTGTCAAGAATTTGCTCATCTGCCTCAACAACAGATATCATCGAGAGCTCCCTATAGTGGCGGGGAAGTTGGATTGGTTTGTAGACATTAAAGACTACTTCCTCATCATCCACCCTCAAAATTAGTTTTCCCCCCTCTCATTTTAATAATGGCATCACCAGTAGCTAAGATAGGTCGCCCCAATATGATTGGACCAGTTCATCAGCCTCATAATCTAGGATAATGAAGTCCGCATGGAAGATAAATTTCCCATATGCGGCAACACATCTTCAATCACCCCCTCAAGGTGTGCTATCGACCTATCAGCCAGTTGCAACATCATAGTAGTTGGTCTTGGAGTTCCCAGACCTAATTGCTTGAACAAGGATAAGGTCATTGGATTTATGCTCGCCCCAAATCGCAAATAGCACGGCCCACATCAATATTACCAATTCGCACAGGGATGGTGAAGCTGCCAGGATCCTTAAGCTTTTGAGGGAGTTTGTTTTGGACCTTTGAAGTGCACTCCTCAGTAAGTGCAACTGTCTCAAATCCAGTCAATCTTCTTTTGTAAGCCATTATATCTTTTATGTATTTAGCATACTTTGGAATTTCACGAAGTACATCTACTAGTGGAATATTTAAGTGAGCCAGGCTCAAGATAGAGAGAAATTTGCTGAACATGCGATCATCATTCTTTTTTGCAATCTCTAGGGGAAAGGTAGTGGTGGCCTTTCAGCCTCCAGTGGCTTTGGAATTGCATCCTTATTCTTTGATTCGTGTGTCACTTTAGGAATCAGCGCTCCCTCAAGTATGAGCTTGTCTTTTCTTTTCCTTGGCACTTCCTCTAGTTCCCTCCCGTTTCTGAGTGTAACTACATTCACTTGAGAGTTCTTCTCTGTATCACTGGGGAGAGCGCCTGCATGTCTAGTATATTGATTTGTTGCTAACTGCACAATTTGCTTCACAATATTTCAGAAATCGATCCTGAGATGTTGATTGTCAAGAAACAACTTCTTTAGCAAATCATTTGTACTCTCTTCCATTTGTTGGGGTGCCTTCTGAGGTTGATTGAAATTCCCTTGGGGTCTGTAATGATTTTGATTTGGCTGATTTCCACCCCATGAGAAGTTGGGGTGATTATTCTAATTTGGATTGTAAGTGTTCTCATATTACGCATGCTGATTCATTGGTCCTCTGCTATATTGCCCCACATAGTATATGGATTCAGGATTCGTGGGGCACATATCACTCATATGATTGTCTCCACATAGTTCGCTGCAAATATATATTTGTTGTACATGTTGCATTAGTTGTATTTCTTGCATTGTCATTCTATTCATTTGATTTGCCAAGTTTTCTATAGCGGCTCTCATGGCTAAAAAGTCATCAAGCTCAGTCGGTCTGGATGTTTTCTGCTTAATTGCCTTTCGTGAATCACCATCACCTTGCCAATTATGATCATTAACAGTGAAGTTATTTAGCAAAAGTTGGATTTTACTGTACGGTCTGGCCATGCAACTACCCCCACAATATGAATCAATATTCATCTTTTATGCATCATCTAGCCCATCAACAAAAGTATGTTCCAATACCTCGTCAGCCTAACAATGATGCAGGCAGTCTCTAGGTAGCTTCTTGTATCTTTACCATGCTTGACAAAGTGTCTCGTCATCCCGTTGTTCGAACCCAAGAATCTGACTTCTTAATGACTTTGTCTTCTTAGTGGGGAAATACTTGATTAAGAATTTCCTTGCTAGATCATCCCAAGTCCGGAATGAGTTTGCTGGCTCCTTCTGCAACCATTCCTTAGCTTCCCCGAGCAGTGAAAAAGAGAAAAGTGTCTGCCTGACATAGTACTTGGAAATGTTCGGATAATTGTAGGTGTCCATAATTTCCAAGAAATTCCGAATGTGTCTCTATGGGTCTTCATGAGATAAACCCACATATTTCCCTATGGACTGGATCAGCTGCACCATGTATTGTTTGAGTTCAAAGTGCACTGTGATATCAGACTTCACAATAGCCTGAGTCATATTAGCAAGACTGGGCCTTGCGGCTTAGATCACCGCACGCTCTTCTTTACCTGCCATCTCTAATGGCTGTGGTTGAACTACGATGTCCAACTCTTTTTTAATTCTAGTTCTAACTTCGACTACCCTCTTCACTCTCTGAAGTGTTCATTCAATTTCAGGATCAAGAGGAAGGAGATTGTTCGCACTTATACTCCTCCGCATTCAAGAGAAGAGCACGTGTTAACACAAACAAGGTAAACAGAAAATTAAAACTTGAATAAATAACTAATAAAAGCTCAATTCAGTCAAGTAGCTAATTTCTAAATCCCCGGCAAGGGCACCAAAAACTTATTTTTCCCAAAAATACTAACGCAAGTGCACGTGATCGTCAAGTAATAAAATAGTGAGTAGAGTCTCGTTCCCACGAAGATTTGTGGTTAACTATTGACTGATTCAAACTCAATTAACTTATTGATCCAAGATATTTTTCACAAAATAAAGTCGTAAATAATTTACTACCTAAAACTATCAAGCAATGAATTAACTAGAAAGCAACCAAAACAAAAAGCAATTTCGAATAACAATCAATAGGAGAGAATATTCCAGGGTCACGGGTTAGCTAACAATCATGTTGCGTTCTTGTCTTAAAATAACTAATTGATTTATCTGGATTGTTAATTGACAGGGTTGATATTACTCATAAGAATCTGTCGAGTCCTTACTCGCCTATTCAAGTTAGCTTAATACCTATATGTCTATGAAATTAAGATTAACAAGAATGCATTTGTAACTCCTGTATTTCAACCAAGCAAGACAATTAGTTATATGTCTATCCTAATTGCGAATCCGTTCCCCGATACCCAGGTTCAAGAACTTGATTTTAATTCTATATGAAATCTAGAGTTCTCACTTTCAAGTTCAACTCTAAATTTGTAGATAGTATCTCACTGTTAGCTACTAAGCAAAATAATGAAGAACAAAATTAAATAAATAACACAATATGATAAAATCAACTTCGTTACATTAAACCTCAAACAACAACACTCATGTTTTACTCATGGCCCTAGAACAATAGGGTTCTTAGCCACTCATGTTCGTACAATTATAAAAAATAATGGTTTCAAGCATAAAATTAATGAGTACTAGAAAAAAGGATGGAAGAATTACTCAAATCCGTGCTCCCAAGTGTTTTGCTCATTTGTTTTCTCTTCAAAATCACGCGCGCTCCTCCCTCAAAATAGGTTTTAGGATGGATTTTATATCAATTGGCAGCGTCTTGGGGAGAAAATAACCGAGTTCATGTCGGAATATGACACTCTAGTGACCTGAGCGTCCAAGGAAGCGTGGGGCGCTGGCCCTGGCCCTGGCGCTCAAAACAATTGACTACTGGAATCTGGGTCATAGCGAGTGCCCCACGTTAGTTGTGGCCCTCAAAATTGACGTTTTAGTTTTTGCTCTAATTTCGCTCCAATTCGTGCCCTTTCTTCCCAAATTGCATCCGAATGATTCCTACACATAGAAACACCATAATTTAGCACAAACATCATATTAAACATCTCAAATCATCGAAACAAGAGCAAAATACGAGGTGATATATATTAAAATATACATACTTTAAGCCAATTATCAATTTCCTAATATGATTAGACGTGTACCTTATTTAGGACCCCCTATTATATAAAAGGGAATCACATCCATTTGTAATACATTGTTGAATGCTCATTGATAAGAAATTATACGCTTGCTATTCTATTCACTGTTCATCTGAGTCATTTATTTATTTGTTCTTCCCATTATCATACCTCGAAGGCTGTTGTGAGCACGTGATTTTTGCCTTGCACGAGAATTACTCCCAAAATAAAAAAAAATATATAATTTTGTGTTGTGTGTGATTCTCTGAATTTTTGTTTGATTTTTATTTTTAATCGTTATCCGCATTTTTATATGTGCATGTTTGTTTGTTAGACTAATACAAAAAAAAAATTAAAATAAAATACAAAAATAATAATGTGGCAATTTTGGCATTTATGTCCTATTTAGTTAATTAGGTTTATTATTCAAATGATTGATAAAATAAAAGTCAAAAAGAAAAATAATTCATCTTTTACATTTTTTAGCATTTAAATGCCTAATTGTGTCATTTGTATTTAATTGATGTTTGATTGTGTTTGATATTTGTTAGTGTAATTTAATTAGTGTTTAGTTTGATTTGATTTTGTTTTGTGTAATTAGAATTTTTATTTTTATAAATTAGGAACTAAATTGAGGAGAGAAAGAATTGGAGAAGAAAAGGCTAACTGGTTCTCAAACAAAACCAGGCCCAAATATTCTACCCAAATCCGGCCCAAAAATACCCAACCCATTCTATCTCCCAGCTTTTGATCACGGCCATTAATCCCTTCTAATCCGACGGCTCAGGTTAATTCACCATTTTAATATACCAAAATTAATCCTAACCCTAAATTCACCTTCATTCCTCTTCCTCCAGAAAATTAACGTCGTTGCCGCCTCCCTCCGCCGGCCGGAAATCGTCTCCGCCGGCGGACAACCTCCAAACCACCTGAAATTTACACCCCAAACTCCCCTTGACCTCCCCATTCCAAACCACTACTCCATCATCCTCGAATCATCCCCGAACTTCTCGAATCTTCGATCAAAGATTCGAACCAAAACCCACATCACCCCAAATCGCTCCAAATTCACACCACACCACCACCAAACCGTCTCTTCCATAAATCCATACCCCATTTCATTCAAATCCAGCCCGAAATCGTCAAGCCCCAAAACCGAGGTTCAAGAACCCTAGAATTCGAATTAGGGATTTTCGTTTAAATTCAAAGGAAAATTGGGGTCTAATAGACCTTAATTGGATTGTTTTTACTTGAAAAAACATTTCAATTAAGGTCCTTTCGACCTCGAATACCAAAGCCCAAGCTGGCCGAGTCTCCAATTTCTTTGTTTCGAGGTATTTCTTTTCCTTTTCGTTTCGTGTTTAATTGTATTCGACGGTTTAGTTTAGTTATTTTGTAGTTTTTCGTTTGTTGTTAATTTTCTTCGGATATCTTCGATTTTTCTGTTTTTCCTCATCTCTTTGGGACCTTTTTATTTGGTCGATTTGTTTACTTTTTGATTCATTGTTTTAAATGTGGTGTTATAAGATGGGAATTCGATTCGATTAATGTCGTCGAATAGCTAATTTTGCATTTTAAATTGTTCTGTCCGAGGGTTTCTTGTATCATTGATTTGTCAACTATATGTTATCGATTATACATGTTGTAATCGACTGATTGAATGTTGTCGATTAGTTTCGTAGGTTCGTTTGTTAGAACATTGGGACAAAATTTTAGATTTTGCTAATTTGATTCAAATTCGTGTTTGGATTGTAAGCTTTTAGCTGTTGTGATTTCAAATAGGACTGGAATTGGATATAGCTGTTTAAAGTTTAGTTTAGAAATCTGAAAACAACATTCAAGGGTGCAAAGGGTGCACTGCACATGAAAAAAAAAAGCAATGGGATCTGCAGGGCAGGTAGGTATTCCACTTAGTTTTGGACTTTAGAGTTTAAAATGAATAAACCATGCTTAAATAATGTTTTGAGTGGAAATACAGAGGGATATAGTGGCTGGACAGCTTTTAAATGTTAAAAAAAAGGGCTGTTATCTTTGTTTTTGAATCCTAAAAGGGAGACCAAAGAACAGAATGAACACAGGATACAACCTCCAAAAAGAGAGCTTCTTACACATATTCACCTTTGAAGAAGAGATTTTCAGATACACTTAACAAATATTTCACACAGTTTTTCTTAGAGCAAAACTGTTGCAAACTGTTGGTTTCTTTTAAGCTATTTGGTTCGATCTCGTTGCTGTCCTGGTCTGTTTAAGAATTCTTGGTTGCAAACTGCCGGTTTCTTTATTTGGTGTTTAAGTTTTCTGAAAAATCTCAACTGCGTTACTGGACCATATATTGGAGTATCTTAATCGCTCTTAGTTGTTGTTGGTTTTTTGTTGCTGTGTGTTGAAGCTGCTATTGATTTCTGCCTTCCTCACTTCTTTTTGAATTCCAGGTACTCCCTTAGTTCATGGTTGAAGTTTAATTGCTGATGCATGTAAAGATATGAAGTTATGTTTGCATGAAGATCTTGTTTGAAGCTCAATTTCTAGTCTTCTTTCATTACTTATGTGTTTAGTATAGATTCCTAGCCGCTTGCATTTGACGATTTGATTCATAACTGTTGGCTTGGTTTCAAACACATTGGTTCAAGCATGAAAAGCTAAAAGCAGTGTTTGGGATTCTCTATATATTGGTGGTCGATCATCTTTGCTAAGTTTGAGTAAAATTGATATCTTCACTGTCTAGTTGGTTTCAATTTGGATCCTGAATATATATATATATATATGATGCGACATGTTGTTCTTATAAAAAAACTCATAGTAAGCTCATTTATAAAGAAATTATTAGGTATTTTCCCCCTCTTGTTTTCCTATGATTCCCTAATCTATATGAATTGCCCGAATGAAGTGATTAGTCTTTGTTGATTAAATTGAGGATTAGTGCACACATCCAACCTGTTAATCCATCATCGTCCCATGAGTATTCGGATTCATTGTTTTCTTTTCATGCAAATCGTTTTAAGTTAAACTGATTCGAGTTTAACCGTATGACTTTGAAGTCCAAGCTTTGGCTGAGGAGTTTTCTGTCTGAATCCTTTATACTTTGGCCCAGGTTCATGAGAGTTCCATTTTTCCCTCCAATACATGAATTACCCTCTATTTGATTTAGTTTATTTTTTTTTGTTGGTCTAAAAGGGAGGTGAAGTAAAACTGTCTCGCTGATCCTATTGAATTTTCATAGATGTGATTCCTATTGAATCTTCATAGATTAAATGCACATGATCTCATTTTATTTAATTTTTTTAGCTCTTGTTTTCCTTATAATGAGCCTCTCTTGCAGTCAGATATGGTTTAAATCATTTCAAAAATGCCATTAAACCATATAGGTGAGTTGTACTAAATAAGGCAAATAGTTTATGGCCTTCCAAATCTAATTTGGACTCCATTTTAAACAGAGGTATGCCGTGCGTAGCAAAAATCTAAAAATGCATAGCCTCGCAAAGTTAAAACGCCATGATATAAAATTGGGTTTCGATTTAGGTAGCGGGTTTAAAAGGATCTTCCCTTTTTTGGTTTGAGTTCGGACTTGAATTCGAAGCCCGAATTTTATTTAATTTGGAGATTTTCTTTTCTTTTAGAGACGAATTAAATAGAAAATTTAGTCACTTTAGGATGGCCCCTTTTTAAATATAAGTGGGACGAGCCTCGCCAACTCAAATTTACAATTGCGGGACCCCTCAAAAATAATATTTTTCTTTTCTTAAAAAATAACCAAAATGCGGTAAATGATTTAAAATTGCATTATAGTATTGAACATGTATAAAAATCAGGTATTTTTAGCCATTAATTGAAGCGACCGTGCTAGAACCACGGGATTCGGGGGTGCCTAACACCTTCCCTCGGTTCAACAGAATTCCTTACTTAGAATTTATGGTTCGCAGAATTCATTTGGAAAATCGTAAATTTCCTCGATTTGGGATTTAAATAAATCGGTGACTTGGAACACCAAAATTTATTCCAAGTGGCGACTCTGAATTAAATAAATAATCTCATTTCGAATATTGTCACTTAAATTGGAAAAACTCCCTTACGCATCTACCCTCCGGGGTAGGGGCGAGCCAAAAGGAGGTGTGACAGCTGTCACAGCTCAATGTCGAGATTTAGCTTACACACTGGTTTGATCTACTGTATTCCTTAATTTATCTATTTAATTTCTTGTTTATCAATTGGTATTGAATCAAATAACATATCCTTAAAACCACAATACAAGTTTAATTATTACTCAAATTTTAGGGTAAACAATGTTCTTGTTAAAATATTCTCTATTAGAAGTCATAAACAGTTTAGCAGTCTTAATTAACCAAACCTTATTCAACAGGTATGACAAAATTGACAGGCTTTGAGATTTGCTACAAGTGTACAACTTCAATAATTTTACAAGACTAAGATACAACAAAGATCGCATTGTTACTACGGTAAAGGACGTGGAAGACAATGTCGAAGAAAATATTGAAAGGCATACAAAATAGACGAGACAAAGTGTGTAAGGTGGTCCATTTTTTCTTCACAATTTCTATTTATTAAAATGCTTGCAAGTACGTACTCGTAGTAACCAACAACTAACGCCTCGTTAAATATCATCGAGGGATTTACTACAAGTCTTCGATAATGACATTTTAGGAATAAATCATCTCAAATCTCATGCCTGTGTCATTCTCTCCAATTCATGTTTGTGATTAAAACCTTATAATTTGAGCCAAATCGGAAGGCCTAGATTTATTCTTCTATAAACATTGTCCAAAACTCCTAAATCGGAATATATTACTCACCACTGTATTAGCATGATTTCATACTTCACCCTGTTTTTTTTTTTTTCATTTTCTTTTTAAGAAATAAAAGAGTTCAATTATTATCCAGTTGACTTAATTCTTAAGTGGATGCTTTCTTTCGTAGTTGATAAAAATATAATGATTCTTTATTTAAAGGTCGCCAATAAGCATGTTTTAATGTTGGAAGTTGTGTTTATTAAATGGAATCATTGTTTGAAGCCATTAGTTTAGTTTGTACGGGATTATCTCTTTTAGTATTTTAGATATCGTAAGTGATAACAAATGTTAAAGAATTAGAAATATGAGGCTTAAGGTGAGTAATGATTAAACAAGAAAGGTAAGGAAAATAAATAAAGAAAATATGAGAAGTTGGAGTATGGAGTAATTAGTTGGGTAACCAAATTATTTAATTATATTTGACGATGAGATTAATGATATTATATAAATAGTATATGCTAGTGGTTAGGCGCTAGTTTGATTTGGAGATTTAGTGTACATAAGATAGTATTAAATGAAACAACTTTCTAATTTTTCTCCTAGTCTCCTAGATCTGTAAGCTAAAATAACACGTATTTTTTCAAATCAGGTACGCTTATTGTGGCCTTTTAAATCATGACAGAAAAAAATAGAGACATTGGAGATAAGACTTCTTCAACATCAAGTCTCAACCATATTATATATAGGTAACCTTTTTTCAAATACGAATCCAGAATTTCAAGAGAATGTGTGCACTATAGTCAAGAGGTGAAACTAGAATTTATATTTGACTGGTTTAACTTTAAATTATTATCACGACCCATTATATTTTTAAAATTATAAGTTCAAAATTATATCCTTTTAAATTTTAGTAATTTTTACATGTTTATCTATACACCATGCGGAAAGCAAGACTGTTTAAAGTGCGATTTAAACTATCAATTTTACTTGTAAAGGTGATTCAATAATAATTGTACTGCATATATATTTAAATAATTTAAAAAAAAATATTATTATATATAGTTTAAGAAGAGAAATATCGATCACGTGAATCCGTATTCCTCGACTTAGATACGCCTCTACTTTTTTTGTATGTGGATAGTGAGACTTCAAACTCTTCGGCCGAAATACAATTACTCGACTGACTAATCCAAAATTTCGCCGCGCGCGTAAAGTCGGTTAAAGATGAAATACTCCCTACTATTAGAAGTAGAACGTATTATATTCTTTGTGACCCACAAAAAGAAGTACTATAAAAAGAAAAGTTTAGACTTATTTTTCTTGAGTTGTTATTCATGACATTCTAAATTAGAATCCCGAATTTATCTAAAGGAAACACTATGAGTTTTTCTTCAAATTAAAAACATGCATGTTGCTGGGGCGGATGTATCATGCATCAAGCGGTATCACGTGACATTATTTCGTCGAAATTTTTATATATATAAATACTATACAAATGAAATATTAAATATAAATATAAAAAATGACACTGCTTTTCATTATATTAATTATTCATTTATTTATTTTTTCAAATTTTGACACTACTTATCAAAAAACTTGCGTACCTGATACGTAATGATGTCCCTGAAATTCATTAATGAAGATCTAGTGTGAACAGCAGCCAAAAATGGCCAAATCTGTCTTCTAATAAAGTCAGAAAAGGAAGAAACCGAGTACAGAACACAAATTAAACCAACATGTTAGAACGGAAAGTGACATTTTTCCACCATTTAGTGCAAAAAATCTAACTTTCATAAGCCCCTCATCTTCAAATATTTCAATATTCATGATTAAAAAGGAAGATCATTTCTATAATTATATCCACTTTTCTCCGTCCATCTATAGTCGACGCACAAATTAAAAGTGAATGGATCTATCAATTATGATTAATTAGAGCATTAGTGAATTATTGTAAACCTAGCAAGATTATTGTATCTCCAGTCTTATGAGAAAATTGGTGATGTCACTCTGACCATAAATTGAAGTAAGATAGCACTGGATTTGGATTTCTATCCTATGTTGACCAGTTATCTAATTGCCTCTTTAATTCTTTTCATGTCCCTCTCGCTACCCCCACTCTTTCTATCTTTGAGGACCTAATTTTTGTTTACTCAAGATATATACATCAGGTTAAATTGACCTAAAGTAGTTTTTTCGTAGAAGTTCGATATGATAACCTGAAAAATGAACTAATGGTATAGAAATTATTCCACTCCAAGAGTTTACGTGATATAATTTATTTATTATAAATTTTATCCATTGCAGTTATAAATTTATTTTCTTTTTGATCAAATTCGAAAAGTGTAACTCCTTTTTATATTTGAAAATAATTTAACTTAGAATTTAAATTTTACTCTCAATTAGAAGTTTTTATTGCAATTCAAGTACTTTGACAAGTTTAACACCATAAATTTCAAAAGAATTATGGTCACACAGATATTATGAACTACAAATTTTAAAATACTTTCTTAAATTCGAACAGAGTATATAAAAAAGATATATTTTTTTATTTAAATTTAATTTAACTCTGAACTTTTATTGTTTCCCTATAAGATATTTATAGTCGCAAAAATATCATAACATACCTAAAATCATAAGGTTCAAAAATTCTTATAGCCAGACAAATAATATATATGGCATATATACATATTAAAGACGCCAAATATTGATTTTGATCAAGTTAAGATATTCGAAAAAAATAAATAAAGTAGAAGAACTGAAATGTCAAACCGCAAGTAAAATGGTCTGCTAGGCTATTCTGCTCGAACCAAATTAGTCAAATAATTTTTAACAGAGGCAGGTAGATTTCAAAGTCAATGCTAAAGTAGATTTATTTATATATTTTCGGGGTTACTTAATTGGTCAGTTTTTACGGGGTGGAGTCATGTGTTCCTATAGATGAATGCTATTTCAACAACATTGATAAGATCAATGTACTTGTTGCCTCAAATATAATTTATAGGTTTTGATAAAGACTCCTTCTCTTTTTAAGCCTTCCCGCCTTTTGGTTTAGTTGTTTATTAAGCAAAGTTATTGACTTGTTCGACGTTGGATGTTGATGTTCTTTTTTAAAGAAAATAACTCATGTTTCATGTGTTGGTAAGTGATTATCTGATAGTTATTTTTGGTTTACTTAAATATAAGAGCTAAGTATAATTATTCGAGAATAATATGGTTAGGCACTCTTTAATTTGATATATATTACACCTATAAGATCAACATTAAGTCCTTATCTCAAGCCTAATTTTTTATTACGTAGATAAAGACACACCTGATGTTTGTGCTCTACCATTTCATTTGGATTATTATTATTTCTAAAAATTAATAGCCCGAATATATCTTGTCTAGTTTATGTGAAATTAAATTAGACCAATATAATGTCGAAGAAATGTAATCTAAGGTGGTACTTTTCACGTGTACATATTCATGGAAATGTTCCTATTAGCCATTGAAACATGATGTACTAATAGCTTTTTTTTTATTTTTTATAAAGACATATTTTATATATTAATTAACTAGCTATTATAAAATGTGAACCGATGGTTGAAGTATATATATTTTTGGCTATCTAAGTGATAGTCTAACATATCTTACCTTTCATTTGTGCAAATGGCTCATCCCTCCCTCAAACTAAAAGAAATTACTCAAGGGGGAAAGAAACAAAAAACGGAAGATATCCCATTCGCCTCTTATCTAAATCTAAAATTTTGAACATATATAACCAGGGTTAAACTACATGATATATATATATATATATATATATATATATATATATATATATATATATATATATATATATATATATATATATATATATATATATATTACGAATATAGATGTAGGTTGAGTAGTTAGATAATTGAGGTGAATAAGGGTATTTAAGTAAATGACTAATTAGTTAGTATTAGTAGTTAACACACAGTATCTCTCCCAACCTATTCTGTCTCTTCGACTGAGTTTATGGCAAGCATATCAATGACTGCCTTTGACATGGTATCAGAGTGGGCGAAGAAGATTTGAGCTTGCATGTTCGTGAGGCAGTAGCGAAGGTTGAGGTTTAGTAAAAAAGAAACCAAAAAAAATCTCAAAGCTTCTTTAATCCAGAAATGGTGGAGAAAAAGATCGATCATACCCATCCTCTGTTCGTGCACCCAACCGATACTCTAGGATCAGTGCTGATTCCAATCCAGCTCAAAGGATCTGAGAATTACGGCCTATGGCGGAGATCGATGAAGATTGCACTTCAAGTTAAACGAAAACTAGGGTTCGTTGATGGTAAGTATACCAAACCTGGATTTCATGATGCTTTGCATGAGGACTGGAAGACCTGTAATGCCATAGACCTTTCGTGGATCATGAATACTGTGTCGCCGGACCTGCTCAGTGGGATTGTATATGCATCAGATGCTCGAGCTGTGTGGAAGGACCTTCGGGAGAGATTCTACAAGGTTAATCGCATGAGGATCTATCAGCTTCATAGAGAAATTGCAACTATATCCCAAGGTACTCACTTTGTATCCACATATTTTACAAAATTGAAGGAGCTATAGGGGGAATTTGAGGCAATCGTGCCACCTCCAAATTCTGTGAAGGACTATGTTGAACTCTTAAATCAACAAAGGTTGCTTCAATTTTTGGGAGGTTTGAATGACTCATATATTCATGCAAGAAGTCAAATCCTCATGAAATCTACAAAACCTAGTCTAAATCAGGTATATGACATGGTTATTGAAGAAGAGACCCAAAAGGGAACCACAGGGCAAGGCTCTGTAGGTCACAATTCACTAATGGATGGTAATGATATTACTGCACTTTGGAGTGCTAGAGGTTCTCAGATGCAGAAGCCTAAAAGGAACTTCAATGTAATTTCTTATTTTTGTAAGATGAAAGAACATAGAAAGGAACGTTGCTATCAGTTGGTTGGATATACGCCAGATTTTAAGGGGAGAAGAAAGCATGTGGCTAATTCTGCACACTTTGATAATCCTACACAATTAAGAAACCATAGTCAACAACAGAGAATGAGAAATATGTTAGGAAATGCCCAAATTAGCCATGGAACTGCACAATCCCTAGACCCAAATACTATTGATTGCTCTACTGCATGTTTCATAGGGCCATCAAGATGATTTGCATGTGCAGAAAGAGATACAAGAATGAATATGCAGATGCCAATATCATTTACTGCTGAACAATATGATCAAATTCTGAAAATGTTACAAAAGGACACCCCACAAGAATCAACAGTGAATGCAGCTAATGCAACAGGTATAGTTGACTCTCCAATTTTTGCGAATGATGTCAGTATAGATCATTCAAATGATAGTAAAGCCAAGGATAATAAATGGATTGTAGATACAGGTGCAACAGACCATATGGTGTTTAGTAGTGATATGATCTCCAGGCCTAAAGAAAATTCTAGAAGAATAAGAGGAAAGGTTCATTTACCAAATGGTGATAGCTTGGCTATATCCTGTGTTAGAAGCTCAGAATTAGATCAAGGGATAATATCCAATGTACTTTGCATACCAGGGTTTAAATATAATCTATTATTAATGTCTAAATTGACCAGGGAACTAAATTGTTGCATGCAATTCTATCCTGATTTTTGCCTCATGCAGGACTTTCACATTGGGAAGGTGAAGGGGACTGGTAGAAGAAATGGAGATCTCTACTACTGGCCTTGCAATGATAGAGACAAAGTTCAAGCATTAGCAGTGCTATGTGTGAACAATGAAAATGAACTATGGCATAGAAGACTAGGACATGTACCACATAAGATCCTACAACAGATGCATATAATAAAATATAATAGATTACTCAATCATAATATTTGTGCCATTTGCCCTCTGGAAAAACAAACAAGAGTTCCTTTTCCACAAAGTACTAGTAGAGCTTCTAAGGTATTTCATTTGGTGCATGGTGATGTGTGGGGTCCTTATAGAACTCCAACATATGATGGGAATAGATTCTTTCTTACATTGATAGATGATTATAATATAGTGGTATGAATTTTCTTGCTCAAACTTAAAAGTGATATATCTACAATCATAAAAGAAATTTATGACTCTTGTGAAGACACAGTTTAATAGTGCTATCAAAGTGTTTATAACAGACAATGTAACAGAGTTCTTTAATTCCCATTGTGCTTAATTTTTTAGACATGCAGGTGTAGTTCATCAAATCTCCCGTGTTTACACACCCCAACAAAATAGAGTAGTTGAACGAAAATACAGGCAGATTCTTGAAGTTGCAAGGGCCATCAGGTTTCAGGGAAATATTCCATTGAAGTTCTGGGCTTTTTGTGTACAAAATGCAGTGTACTTGATCAATAGGATACCATCCACAACATTGGCAAGTAAATCACCTTTTGAGATGTTCTATGGTAGGCTACCCAAACTACATCATCTGAGAGTTCTGGGAGTCTTTGTTATGCCACAGCAATAGATAAAGGTGATAAATTTGGAGCTAGAGCAGAACCAGCAGTCCATATGGGGTATTCTTCCACTCAAAAGGGTTATAGATCATATAGACTTACTAACAAACATTTCTTTATTAGCAGGGATGTCTCCTTCAAGGAACACATATTTTCTTCTTAGACTGCATTTTCAGCACATAAGAGAGTCACTAGTGAATAACTTTTTGATACAGATGATGCCTTTGTTGTTGATGTTGTTCATTCTGAGGCTCCATCAACTCCTTCTGAGGCATCACAAATTGCTGATCATGTGATGCCAACTTGTGTAGACCTGGTTCAACCTCATATTCCCACACCAACCTTTGCACTAGTAGTGTTACCTCCAAATGTGGATTCATTGAGTTCTGCACCAGCAGAGGGACTTAGAAAGTCTACTAGGACTTCTAAGCCACCTCGATGGCTCAATGACTTTGTTCATGGGATGCCACAGGCAGGGCCTTCTACATCATCAAGTTCTAGCTATCCAATATCATCATACATGTCATATGCTTCCTTATCTTCCTCTTACTTCAACTCTATATGTTCTTTTAATGTTGTTATAGAGCATGTCACCTATACTGATGCTCTTCAAGATCCCAAATGGATTGCTTCCATGGATGATGAGCTAAAGGATCTCCAAGATAATCACACCTGGAAATCAGTTTCTCTACCTCCTACCAAGATAACCATAGGGTGTAAATGGGTGTATAAGGTGAAATACAATGCCCAAGGTAAGGCAGAGAGATATAAAGCTCGCTTAATGGCAAAGGGTTACACTCAGCAGGAAGGGCTTGATTACTAAGAGACCTTCTCACCTGTGGTGAAAATGATTACAGTAAGGATTGTTTTGTCCTTGACAACCATGCATGGATGGAAGATGCATCAAATAGATGTCTTCAATGCTTTTTTTCAAGGTGTATCTATTAGAAGAAGTCTACATGACCCCTCCTCCTGGTCTTTTAAGTGAGGGGGAGCCTCTTAGAGTGTACAAACTTCAAAAATCTTTATATGGGCTTAAACAAGCTTCTAGACAATGGAACCTGAAGCTTAGTGAAGCCCTTTCTTACTCAGGATTTATCCAAAGCCATCATGATTTTCTCTTTTTAGTAAAAAGTCCAGTTCTGGCTTAGTTCTAATTCTCATCTATGTGGATGACCTCTTGATTACTAGCTATTCTTCTCAATTGATTAAGGAAGCCAAAGTTGTCTTACAAGATCACCTCAAGATCAATGATCTGGGAAAGACGAGATATTTCGTTGGTCTTGAAGTGTCTAGGAGCAAACAAGGCATTTTGGTCTGTCAAAGGAAGTTCACACTTGATCTTATTGCTACACTTAGTCTGGTAGGTTCAAAACCAGCTTGTACACCTTTAGATAGCCATAAATTTACTAGTGCTGAATATGATCATACTAATGCTCAAGCAAATGCCAATGTGGTTGCAGATAAGTTACTTGTTGATCCAAGCAGATATTAACAGTTGGTTGGAAAGCTGTTATATCTCACCATGACAAGGCCGGATATCACGGATGCAGTCCAAACTCTAAGCCAGTTCATGTACATGACAAAGAAGTCTCATTGGGTAGGGGCCTTAAGAGTAGTAAGGTATCTCAAGAATGCACCAGGGCTGAGGATCGTGCTTTCTTCTCAAGTATCTAATCAACTCATAGTGTACTGTGATGCAGACTGGGCTACTTATCCAATAACTAGACGATCAGTGAGTGGATTTGTAGTTAAACCGGAAAATTCTCTTAGCTCCTGGAAATTCAAGAAACATAATACTGTATCAAGAAGTTCAGCAGAAGCTGAGTATAGAAGTATGGCTAATGCCATAGCAGAAGTGGTATGGTTGACAGGGTTGTTCAAGGAGATGTGTGTTGAGTTGCAGCTTCCAATAAAGCTCTACTGTGACAATAAAGCAACCATACAAATTGCTGCAAATTCCATCTACCATGAAAGAACTAAGCACATCGAGATAGATTGCCATTTCATTCGAGAAAAGATTCAACATGGCCTAAGACAAACTGCACATGTTTCTACAGACTTGCAGATTGCAGATGTGTTGACAAAAGGATTAGGGAAGGCACAACATGAGTTCTTGTTATTCAAGCTGAGAGTGTTCAATCTATTCATACTGCACAGCTTGAGGGGGAGTATTACGAATATAGATGTAGTTGAACAGGGGTATTTAAGTAAATGACTAATTAGTTAGTTTTAGTAGTTAACACACATTATTTGTATAGTATATTCTTTAGACTTTGTTTTACTTCAGTAGAACAGTTATCTTCTCTCCCAACCTATTCTTTCTCTTCGAGTAAATTTGCCGCAAGGATATAATGGCTGCCTTTGATATATATATATATATATATATATATATGTATATATAGCCTTGTAAATCTTGTACAAGATATTCGAATGGAGGGAAGACAAGGCCTTAATTTTTGTAGCTAGTTGCAGTTATATATATGTCTTGGATTTATCAAACAATTGTCTCTTTCAACTTTATCATGTGAGAGGGGGAGGTCCTTCTCATTTTCTTTATCTTCGTACAATAATATAAAGGTAAATGTTTGATTGAGAGAAGAAATGTTTCAAATACTTCCCATGTATTCATGCAATGCCAATTATATAGTATCGCAATTGGGAAGAAATGCATGGTAAAAATTTTGGACAAAATTATGCTAGATTTCCTGAATCTCGTAGGTTGTCCTGGAACAGAGGTATCAAGTAATATCTTTGACCCGCTGAAAGATTTTGGATTCCCTATATTACTTCAATTTATATAACAATGTCTGTTTGTGAATGAAATTTAAAGAAGAAAAAAGAAGATTTTTGACACTTGCGCTATATAACACATCATGAAAATTTATTTGGCTATAAATTATCCCATTAAAAATAAATAGAATATTTAAAGTTACATTGTTTTAAAATAAGGAAACAAAATATTCTTTTTGAGACGGACCGGAAAGAAAAATATAACATGTAAATTGGGACAGAATTCCTATTGGTGGAATTAGACAGTCATAGACCTTTACTAATATATTAGAAGAAAATCAAAAGTTTAAAAAAGAAAAAATAAAAGGTATTATTCAAAAGGTGAAAACAGGTCCAAAAGGTAAAAATATGAGGTTGGGCATGGAACTTCCTATATGACAAATACACGCAATAATATACGATGATAGACGATAATTATGTATTTTGGTCGCTTATTACAGTCTAATTTACTGTACTTAAATTGAGTTTGAGCTTTAATCGCTAGTATTGCACTAATAGTATGTTTTATGCCTTGTAGGAGTGATTCCGAGCTATGTAGATGTTATGGAATGAATTTAAGTGATTTGGAGCTTTAAATTTTGAGTAAAAGTTCAAGGAATTAAGCCGGGAAGGTGTTTTGGGGTCAACGGATGATAGTTAGAGCAAACGAAGACTCTAGTAGGCATATTGCGCACTGTCTAGTAAAATAGATATAATGTTTCGCTCAGAACTTCATTTTGTCTAAACAATATTTGGTTAGAAAGATATCTCAAAGGGCTACAACTTTCATGTTTTATGTTTTTCCAAATTCGGAATGCAACAGGGTGAAAAACGAGCTCCAGCAAAAAGTATGCGCAAACATGCGCGAAGTTATGCGCGAAGTCGCGTGTTAGGGAGCTGATGTAGAATGATGCGCGAAGTTATAATGCGCGAAGTCACGTGTGAGCTCGCACTAGTCACTCAGGAAAAGTGTCCTTTTTCACATTAGAGAAGGTATAATTGTTTGGGCTCAACCCTACTTGGTATATATACATAGGAGAACATTTTTTAGAGCAATTTTTTACCAAGAAAGAGCATAGAGCCGCCGTGGAGGCCGGGTTTCATCTTTTCTTCCACCAACTTAGTCTTTTTATCTTTCTGTGTATGATTTGTTATTTTTCTACCATATCTATCTAGAGCTAAACTTCACGTTCTAGGGTTTTGGTTCTTTCATGACTTTGTTATTCGGCTTTTGATTTTGATTTCTTAGTTTATCATATTGGTTTATCTATTCAATCCTGCACTTAATTATTTGATTGCTTGATCCACAATTGAATATTATCTATGAATCTCGAATTGAACTCGAAAGTAGGAATTCTAGATTGCATATAAGATTGAGTAGAGCAAGTTCTTGAACCTGGCCATCGGGGAACGGATTCACGATTATGATAGACATATACCTAATTGCTTTGCTTGGTTGATTTACAAAAATTATAAATGCATTTTTGTTAATTCTAACTCCATAGACATATAGGCGTCATGTTAGCTTGAATAGGCGAGTAAGAACTAGACAGATTCTTATCAACAATATTAACCCTGTCAACCAATAAACTAGATAAATTAGTTAGTCAATTCAATTGAAGAATACAATATGAATGTTAGATAGCCCATAACCCTATATTGTTTTCATTACATTGATATCATAAAACTCTGCTCTTTCTCTCTGTTAAAAGTTTATTATTTATTTTTATTTATTTAATTAGTTTAGAATCAAATACTTCTAGGTTTAATTCTTGTTTAGAGAATTAGGAGAGTTTAATTTAGTTAATTATTAATCACAAGTCCTTGTGGGATCGACATTCGGCGTTTAGTCACCTTATTACTTGATGACCGCGTATACTTACGTGTGCATAGATGTAGAAAATTCTAATAGGAAAAAAGCTTTTAGAAAAATTGCTTTAGAAAAAAATATTTTGATTTTAATTAATTAAAAAGAAATGAAAAAAATATTGTTTCCATTTCAAAAAGAGTAAATTTGCACAACTATTGGACGATTTGGGCGTATTTGGGTCCAATTATCAACAACAGACATATTTGCCCTATTTTATATAGTTCTCGAGCATATTTGGACCTTTCATTTAATTTAGGAATTTTTACATGTGTATACCATATAGCAAACCTTATTACCAACCATGTTTAAGGTTTGTGTTTATTACATTTAAGCATACCAAGTTTTAATTTATGTACCATAATTCAAATTAAGGCTTTAATTAAGTTATCATTAAATGTAGGAGTGTATTTAGGGACAAAATCTCCCAATTTATTTTGTTATCCGCTTCTCTCTCTTCTAATTTTTAAATTTTTCGTTCCTCACCCCACCCCAATTTATTTAGAGAAAGCCATGAGCAAATGTCAACAGTACCAATGCACGATAAATCAAAAAAAATGAATGCTCGGCCATCGAGAAAAACAGGAAAACATTCAGTGTAACACATGAATTATATCCGATTAAACAATTGATGCTATATTGAAGTGCAATTTCTGAAGAATGGAAGACATGCAAAGGCCACGAGTTTCTGGAAACATTTTAATGTGTCTCAATTTTGAGGTTTAATTGTCGTTATTTAATATTTTTATATGAATCGTTAATATATTTGTAGTTAAATTGTAGTTTATATTTGTGGTAGATTTGTAGTTGTTTTCAGTGGTTTTGTAGTTAAATTGTAGTTATACTGACATTTTTATTGTAGTTGTTCTCAGTTATTATGTAGTTAAATGTATTTTAATTGTAGTTAAATGTAGTTTATTGTACTCAATCCATTATATAGTAATTACCCGCCTTGTAGTTTAATGTAGTATAAATGTAGTAATTTTGTAGATATCCTTAAAAATAATACAACTTTATACAATATTAAAACTGATTTGTAGTTTATTTGTAGTTGTTTTGTAGGAATTTTATAAAAAGAAATAGAAAATTTTGTTAATAGTTTATTTGTAGATAAATGTAGGAATATATTATTATATATTAACATAAAATCAGACTTCCTCTTCTACATTCCTTCTTCTTCTCAAAAAACACAGAGATGAGACCCATTTTTTATAATCAGAATTTTTTCCATTCAATTTTAGCATAATTGGGATTTTTAGACATGATTGAAACATTATCAGAACGTCATGGAGACCTTTTTGAGTATATGGTTCTTGCATCTGAACTCGTCTGGAGCAACTCTTCTTCAATATTGTTCATATGAATAAAATTGTGTTGGTTGGTTCATGTCAACTAGTACTGGTGCATCTACAACAACAACAACAACAACAACAACCCAGTATAATCCCACTTAATGGGGTCTGGGGAGGGTAGTGTGTACGCAGACCTTACCCCTACCCTGGGGTAGAGAGGCTGTTTCCAAATAGACCCCCGGCATCCTTCCCTCCAAGAACTTCCCACCTTGCTCTTGGGGAGACTCGAACTCACAACCTCTCGGTTGGAAGTGGTGCATCTAGTGACCAATAAATTCATATATTTGAAGATCAAAATCGATCTTTTTGCTCATTTTTGCGGGTTTGAAACTAATGTATATTGTTTATAGCATATTTGTTCTTTAACTTTATTCTTAAATAAATATGAATTTTTACATGTGTATAGTAATACGGAGAGAGAGGCGGCATATTAGGAAGATTTTTAGCAGTTAAGGTCACTAAATTAATTAGGATATTCTTTTCCTGATTTTTAGTGCGACATATTAGGAAGATTTAGCTACTATTAATTACTAATTAATGAATAGTATAAAAATTATAGAAAAACAATGCACAAGGCGGGTAATTTACCAAATATGCACATTTTTTGTAATAAGGTTTCATATATGGTATAGATAGGAAAAAATTCCTTTAATTTATATCAAGCCTATATCCTCAGTAGGGGTGTATATGGACCAGGTTGGTTTGATTTTGATAAAAACCAAACCAAACCAACTATATCGGTTTGGATTGGTTCGGTTTTGTCGAGTTTTTTGGGTTTTCGGGTTTTTTGTTACTTACATATTATTTTAATCTTACTTTATTAAATATTTGAAACGTATACATCTATTTAGTAAAAATATAAAAAGTTGAAAAATATATTATCAATTAAAATATTCTTGTCACACCTCCTTTTGGCGCAAGGCCCGCGAGGGCGCTAGGTATAAAAAGGAGTTTTTCCAATTAAAGGACAACCAAAACGGGATTCATTTATTGAGAGATTCAGAGTCGCCACTTGAGAGATTTATGGTGTCCCAAGTCACCGGTTGAATCCTGAATTGAGGAAAAGTTTGACTCTATTTAACAGTCTGCGTACCAGAAATCCGGATAAGGAATTCTGTTAACCCGGGAGAAGGTATTAGGCATTCCCGAATTCCGTGGTTCTAGCACGGTCGCTCAACTGTTATATTTGGCTTGATTATCTGATTTTAACACAAATATGAATTAATGTGCAAACTACCACTCTAAACCGTTTTAATTGTTAGAAGAAAATTATAATGTCGTGAGAATATATCTCGAATTTCGTCACATAAATGTGTCCGTAATTTTTGATATATTCCGACTTCATTGGGATTTGGATTGGGGTCACATAAATGTGTATCCGAGTTTAGGGAGGTACAATTATTAAATATGCGCTTAAAACTATTAACGCGTTATTATTTTGAGAATGCCGTGAAAATTTACTAAACGACCAATCTCGGATTTCTAAATATATACACTTATGAGGGCTTCACAGTTTTTTTTTGCGATTTATTTGGTGAGGCTCGTCTCATTTATTAACAAAATAATCCTAAAATGACTACATTTCCTATTTTTTTTAGTTTTTATAAAATAAAAAAATATCTTAATTAATCTAGAAATTAAAAATGCAACACTTATCTAATTAATGACAAAATTTAATGAAACAGATTTTAATATATGTTTAAACAGAAAATATTTTTTTTTCGGAATTATTTTATTATTATTTTATTAAATACGAAATTTCATAACTTAATAATAAAAGAAGCTAAGTCAGAATAATATTAAAACTTGAATATATAAAAAGAAAAACTAATAAAATCATTTATTCAAAACTATTGAAAATTATAGCCATATTAAAACTTATATGGTAAAAATTATTTTTTTATTCCAAATTGTTCAAAACTAAGCTTATTTTTTAGAAAAACAGCAATTATAAATTGACTATAATTTTATTTAAATTCGTTTTTTATAAGCTAAAAAAATATATTTTATTTGTTATATTTAGATAAATATTTAATAAAAAATAAACATTACTTAAATAAATCTAAAAATAAAAGTGCAAAATCAACAACTAATATATATATATATATATATATATATATACAAACTAAACCAATTATCTTACAATTAACTTAAACTCAAATTTTTTAATTTTTTACTATTTTTGAATTAAACCCTTGCTGTTAACTATTTACAACTATTTACCAAAAACCAAAATCAATCTTAATTATTTACACCTATATTTTGAGATGGTTAAACTTGAAAAGAAACAATTCTTGTGTTATTGAAAATTCAAATCGTACCTAAATGCCTAATTTACGCAAAATAATTAAAATTCACATTTTTATTGAAATTAACTACATATTAACAACTTAATTTATTAAAGACAATATTAAAGAAGTTCTAATTAATTTGATTAACAAAAGAGTAATTCATTCTTCCTTTTATTTACTAAATGGATTTGAACATTAATAAACAGATTCATAATTATACTATTTTATAACCATTTTTAGAAGTGAATTATTATTATTACAAGGCTTAATTATTTAAAGTTATCACAAAAACTTACAGAATATTAGTATGAAATTTATTAGAACATAATCTGTAAAAGAAGATAGAAATAGAAACTATTTAAAATTTCAACAAAATTCTCATCTTTCTCATATATTCATCTTATCATTTAAACATGATTAGGTATGTACCTGATATTGGAAAGAAAAGAATACTGGTGATCAACACAGCAAATAACACAGCAAATCACAGCAACAGCAGTACAATCAAGAATACCAGTATCCGGATTTAAGCAACAAGAATCAACATCCCAGAATTGAGTTTCAAAACAAGACTTTGTAAAATAAAAACTAACATTCTTTTTTTTTTCAAATTTTTTTTTCGTTTTTTTTTTTTGTTTTTCTTTTCTTCACTATTTGGTAACACTCTTAAGATTTTTCAGATTTTTTCTCTCTAGGATTTTTTCTCTTCCTAATCCTCTTCCCCCTTTTCTATGAAATGAAATATGATTCTTATATAAGCAAGACTAAACTCTTTCTTTAATTAAAAACAAATCATTATTAATTAAAAACTAAAAGTAAGACTTTCACTTTCTTTTATTTTAATCTAACTTTTAATTCCACTATGTTATGTTTTATTCTCCACTATACATATTCTATCAATACTTTAATTACCACTATCTTATGTTTTGTCCCCCACTTTAATTTAACAATAATTAAATAACTAATGGACAAAATAACTTTAATTCAAATAATTGACTATAATTTAATGACTAAAATAACCCCAAAATTATTGAAATTTACTACTATACCCTTATCAGCTATAACCAATTCACCTAAATCAAACAACCAAAATATAGTAAATTTAACCAATTCTTAAACAATTTTAACAACAATTCTAACAATCTTGATGAATAACCAAGAACACCATGATTTTTAACAACAAAAATTTCTAGATTCATAATAGCAACAAACAAGTAACTTTAAATCACTTAAACTTAACATGTCACACAAACTATTTTAATTCTATAATTAAAACCGAAATTAGAATTAAGCAAAAATAAAGAACCAAATTTAATCTAAAAAACTCAATAATCGTCTTAAAAAATTCAATTTAAATCTACCAACATTACAACCAAGATTTAAGATGCAAAAAATGATTGACTATAACATTTCTATATTAATAACTTAACAAAACACATGATTAAAGTATGAACAATGAAGAAATAATCAAGAACACGATGAACAACAAAAAAGAAACAAAATCAACCATATACTTATCTAAATCCGAAAATATACATATATATATATTTATATATATAGAACCGGTCTATATATATACATATATTCGTAATATACATAGAAATGAAGTTCCTATATATATATATATATATATATATATATATATATATATATATATATATATATATATATATATATATATATAAATCCTAAATAAAGATAAATAACTAAAAAAAATCTGTCCAAAAATGAAAATAACAACAATAATAATAAAACGAAATATATATACATATATACTACCCTAAAGCAATATATATATATGTCACGACCCGAATTTTTTATATATTGTCCGAAAAAATAAAGAATATAAATAATAAAAATAACGAGAAATATATTCTGCCTGAAAAAATAAAAATAAAATAAAATATACATATATACATATAGTCATATATATCTAATATACCCATGTATACACGTATATACACAGCATATACATAGTATATACACATGCATAATTAGGGTTTTTTATTACTTTATTCAAACATATATATATATATATATATGTATATATATATACATGTATGCTATATATACACGTATATATATGTATATAACATATGTTTATACCTATATACACGTGTATATACATATATATATATATATATGTATATATATATATATACATACCCTCGCCGGAAAAATCAAAAGAAAGGAAGATATATATATATATATATATATATATATATACATATATACATACCCTCGCCGGAAAAATCAAAAGAAAGGAAGATGAAGAAGAAAAGCTCGGGACATGCTCGGCGACGACAACAACCATGGCGACTGGAGCTCGGCAGCCATGGATGGGCTGGAGCTCGGCACGCCAGACGCAAGTGTCATGAGCCATTTTCGGCCAAAAATGACGCAGCAACCGTGGCGAGGTTGCTGCTTGTCGACGGCAGGGATGCCGCGAGGCTGACCGAGAAGTCGTCCAGCTGCTGCTGGCCGTGGCAACGACGGGGGAGGGGTGCTGGGGTTGGTGGTCGGCCATGGTGGGAGGGAAAGGAAGAAGAAGAGGAAGAGAGGGAATAGTGTCTTGGAGGCTTTTGTGTTATGTGTGTTTTAGGTTTAGAGTTAGTATGAATAGTGTGTTAGTATATGGGTTGTGGGTTATGGGTTATGTGTTTGGGTTATGTGGTTTTGGGTTGGGTAGAATAGGTTTGGACTCAAGTTTAAAATTTAAGAAATGGCCAAATTCCGGATTTATCTTCTCTATTTTTTTTTTAATTAATTTTTTTTTAATTTATTATGAAAGCAAATGTTAAGATTAAATTATAAAAACCCAAAAATTATCTTAAAAACACTAATTAACTCATAATAATAATTATCACACAAAATTAGACGTTAATTAAAATAAAATCGTACAAATTGGATATTAAATGCTAAAAATGCAAGCATACATATTTTGTGATTTTATAAATAAACTTAATTATTCCTAAGTATAAACTTGAATTTTATATACAAATGCAACATATTTTCATATTTTTTATTTATTTAAACAAATAAATATGCACAGATAAATGCAAACAATTCAAGAAAAATAACACAAAATTCACAAATATTGCAAACAACACAAAACTCTTTTATTTTGAATTTTTGGAAGTAATTCTCATATAGGGCAAAAATCACGTGCTCACAATTCTTATGCGAGAACTCCATTAGTTAACACATAACAACTATTTTTTTAGTTGTCTGACAATAATTTTTTGTTGATATACACTTTCAGGTGCATTTTTTTTTTTTTTCAAAATTTTGACCGAACCTTTGCTTCAAGAGGTTTCCCACATATCCCTGGCTAAAAGGGAATCATGTCAATGTAGTTCGGAAAGTTTTGGTAGCTGGGACTACCAATGAAACTGCTATTTTTTGCTGTTACTGTTGCTGTTGTTGCGGTTACTGCTTGCTGACCTCCTTATTACGTCGTGCTAAATGAAAAATAAGAAGCTAGACTAGGTTACAGCATTGCGAAATCTTATCTATCTCTTCATCTTGACTTTCCCATGTTCCTTGCTATTCTGTCGGACTTGATGTTCCTTCTGATGCTTCTTCACTTCTGACAATTGTTATTTCATCCTATTTTTTATTGCCGAACTCCGACCATTGGTCCCTTCCTTGTGATCTTCGAACTATTCTGCTTCGAAATCTGAATCTATCTTTCTGATCCTTGTTGCCTTCCTTTTGATTTTTAACTTGGATTCATGCTGGGGATTTCTGTTGTACTCTACTGCTTTCCTCAACCAACTTCGAAAGTAAATCGCCACTCCATTCTTCAGGCGGGCTCCCTGACTTCAATTTTAACTTCAAAACTAAATCGCCACTCCATTCTTCAGGCGGACTTCCTGACTTCAACTACAACTTCAAAATAAATCGCCACTCCATTCTTCAGGCGGGCTCCCTGACTTCAATTACAAACTTTGATAATAAATTGCCACTCCATTCTTCAGGCGGGCTTCCTGACTTCTTCAAAAATAACACCTCCATTCTACAGGCGGGCTCCTGATTTCTTCAAAATAACACCTCCATTCTACAGGCGGGCTCCTGATTTCTTCAAAATAACACCTCCATTCTACAGGCGGGCTCCTGATTTCCTCAAAATAACACCTCCATTCTACAGGCGGGCTCCTGATTTCTTCAATTTAAAAATAACACCTCTGTTCTACAGGCGGGTGCCTATTTGTTAAGACATGAAAATTATTCCCTTGTTATACAGGTGGGTGCCCAATTGCTACGACATGAAAATTATTCCCTTGTTATACAGGTGGGTTCCTAATTACTAAGACATGAAAATTATTCCCTTGTTATACAGGTGGGCGCCTTATTACTAAGACATGAAAAGTATTCCCTTGTTATACAGGTGGGCGCCTAATTGTTAAGACATGAAATGTATTCCCTCGTTATACAGGTGGGTGCCTATTTGTTAAGACATGAAAATGTATTCCCTCGTTATACAGGTGGGTGCCTATTTGTTAAGACATGAAATGTATTCCCTTGTTATACAGGTGGGCGCCTAATTACTAAGACATGAAAATTATTCCCTTGTTATACAGGTGGGCGCCTAATTACTAAGACATGAAAATTATTCCCTTGTTATACAGGTGGGCGCCTAGTTGCTAAGACATGAAAATGTATTCCCTCGTTATACAGGTGGGTGCCTATTTGTTAAGACATGAAATGTATTCCCTTGTTATACAGGTGGGCGCCTAATTGTTAAGACATAAAAATGTATTCCCTCGTTATACAGGTGGGTGCCTATTTGTTAAGACATGAAAATTATTCCCTTGTTATACAGGTGGGTGCCTAATTGCTACGACATGAAAATTATTCCCTTGTTATACAGGTGGGCGCCTAATTACTAAGACATGAAAATTATTCCCTTGTTATACAGGTGGGCGCCTTATTACTAAGACATGAAAAGTATTCCCTTGTTATACAGGTGGACGCCTAATTGTTAAGACATGAAATGTATTCCCTCGTTATACAGGTGGGTGCCTATTTGTTAAGACATGAAAATGTATTCCCTCGTTATACAGGTGGGTGCCTATTTGTTAAGACATGGAATGTATTCCCTTGTTATACAGGTGGGCGCCTAATTACTAAGACATGAAAATTATTCCCTTGTTATACAGGTGGGCGCCTAATTACTAAGACATGAAAATTATTCCCTTGTTATACGGGTGGGCGCCTAGTTGCTAAGACATGAAATGTATTCCCTTGTTATACAGGTGGGTGCCTATTTGTTAAGACATAAAATGTATTCCCTTGTTATACAGGTGGGCGCCTAATTGTTAAGACATAAAAATGTATTCCCTCGTTATACAGGTGGGTGCCTATTTGTTAAGACATGAAAATTATTCCCTTGTTATACAGGTGGGCGCCTAATTACTAAGACATGAAAATTATTCCCTTGTTATACAGGTGGACGCCTAATTACTAAGACATGAAAATTATTCCCTTGTTATACAGGTGGGCGCCTAGTTGCTAAGACATGAAAATGTATTCCCTCGTTATACAGGTGGGTGCCTATTTGTTAAGACATGAAATGTATTCCCTTGTTATACAGGTGGGCGCCTAATTGTTAAGACATAAAAATGTATTCCCTCGTTATACAGGTGGGTGCCTATTTGTTAAGACATGAAAATTATTCCCTTGTTATACAGGTGGGTGCCTAATTGCTACGACATGAAAATTATTCCCTTGTTATACAGGTGGGCGCCTAATTACTAAGACATGAAAATTATTCCCTGGTTATACAGGTGGGCGCCTTATTACTAAGACATGAAAAGTATTCCCTTGTTATACAGGTGGGCGCCTAATTGTTAAGACATAAAAATGTATTCCCTCGTTATACAGGTGGGTGCCTATTTGTTAAGACATGAAAATTATTCCCTTGTTATACAGGTGGGTGCCTAATTGCTACGACATGAAAATTATTCCCTTGTTATACAGGTGGGCGCCTAATTACTAAGACATGAAAATTATTCCCTTGTTATACAGGTGGGCGCCTTATTACTAAGACATGAAAAGTATTCCCTTGTTATACAGGTGGGCGCCTAATTGTTAAGACATGAAAATTATTCCCTCGTTATACAGGTGGGTGCCTATTTGTTAAGACATGAAAATGTATTCCCTCGTTATACAGGTGGGTGCCTATTTGTTAAGACATGAAATGTATTCCCTTGTTATACAGGTGGGCGCCTAATTACTAAGACATGAAAATTATTCCTTTGTTATACAGGTGGGCGCCTAATTACTAAGACATGAAAATTATTCCCTTGTTATACAGGTGGGTGCCTAATTGCTACGACATGAAAATTATTCCCTTGTTATACAGGTGGGCGCCTAATTACTAAGACATGAAAATTATTCCCTTGTTATACAGGTGGGCGCCTTATTACTAAGACATGAAAAGTATTCCCTTGTTATACAGGTGGGCGCCTAATTGTTAAGACATGAAATGTATTCCCTCGTTATGCAGGTGGGTGCCTATTTGTTAAGACATGAAAATGTATTCCCTCGTTATACAGGTGGGTGCCTATTTGTTAAGACATGAAATGTATTCCCTTGTTATACAGGTGGGCGCCTAATTACTAAGACATGAAAATTATTCCCTGCTTCCTCGTTCAACCGAGAAAATTTTTTGACAATGACAGAAAATTTTCTGCCCCAGTTCGTGTGACTTTCATTGTGGCGTATCTCGTTGCCATTTCAACCTTTATTTTCCTGTAAAAACCAAAGAAAATTTTGTTAGTTTCAAAGCATGGTGAGTGATCTTGATACTCCTGCTAGGACTGTTTGTTTTTCTTTTATTCCATCTCTCTTGCTATGTGCCTCTCAATTGGTTGAGGATAATTTCACGTGTTGGGGATGGTTTCTCTGTTGGGGATGGATTTTCCATTATCCGTTTCCCCCTCTCTTTCTTCAAAACACTATGGGAAGTCTTTTTCAACTCCAATCCACTCTCTTTACGAGTTATTTTTTCCTTCAATACTGCAGGGGCCAAGATGTTATAGATGTAGATATTGGGATCACTTGCTATGGGTGGGTTTTCCTTTCTCCTTCCTTTTCTGTGGGGTCTTGACCATCTCCAAACTTGGTCAACAATCCATCAGAGTTCTGCTCAAGATCTTCTTGGAACTTGATTTGTAAGTTCCTCATACATCCCTTATCAACTTTTCTCCATATTCTCCATTGTACTGTCTCGGCGACTGGTAGTATACTTTAAAAACCTTTCTCTTAAATACAAAGAGAACGAATTTCTAGAAAAGTCTTTTAGACAAAAGAAATGAAAAGAAAAAAAAGAGAAAATATTTCTGAACAAAATGCTGAGAAAAGAAAAGAAAAAGAACTTATCTGGATGGTATGACTGTTCCCAATGATCATGTCATGCATTCCGGATTAAATGACCCAGTCTATTTGTATCAATCAAACTTTCTGATGGCCTTATTTGCCCGGGGTAAACAGATGTGCAATTCTTTGCTCATATGGATCATTTCCGTCAAAACTCGCCCTGTCGACTCATAGCGCCCTTCGAGGGGTTTTCACTAATGAGACTCTCTCATTTCTCTCAGCTCACGTCGCCTTAAGGTGCCCGTGAAGGTTTTCACCCTAAAACTCTCTCATTTTGATTCATCTCAGCTTACATCGCCTTACAGTGCCTTTTGAAGGTTTTCACCGATAAGACTCTCTCATTTTATTTTTCAGTTGGGGATTGGAATGTCGCCGATAAGATTCTCTCTGTTGGGAATTTTCTCAGCTCATGGTCCTTTTCTAGTCAAGAATCAGTGTATTACCCTGAGCTCTCTTTTTCCTATACTAATACTTATTAAACAATGATCGGGAGGTCTTTTGGATATAAGATGGGTTTTTGTGTGGGTTGATGAGTAAAGGAATACAACTCTTGGAATCAAAATTTCTAAATAGAAACATAACTTCTGCCCTAGTTTTCTTGTTTGGGGATTTTTGAATTGCGTGACCTTTTGTCACGTTGCGACCGAGCCGTGTGGCGCCTACGTATCCTTCTTGAGGAATCAGGTCAAACGTAGTTCAATCAACTTGTGTTTTTATTATCAATTTTTTTTTTTTTCATTTTATTCTTTTCTTTCTTTTTCTTTTATTTTAACGATTCCAAAAGAGGGGTATGAAACAAAAATAATTAAGGCTCAAAAGGGAAAGCAAAGGTTGAAAGTGTTTGGATAGAAGAAAGAATTGCCTCCGTCATTTCATTGTTCAATAAACACCAAATACAAACAAATGAGCAAGCAATTATCATGATCAAAGAAATTACACATAATATCTCTTGACTGCATCAGAGTTGATGGCCATGTCGGTGTTTCTTCCTTCAATATCTGTCAGACACAAAGCGCCATTGGATAGCACCCTGGTCATAGTATAAGGTCCTTGCCAATTTGGGGCGAACTTGCCCTTCGCTTCAGTTTGGTGCGGGAGAATCCTTTTCAACACTTGTTGCCCTACTTCAAATTTTCTGGGGCACACCTTCTTATTGTAAGCTCTTTCCATTCTCCTCTGATACAATTGGCCATGACATACTGCTGCCAATCTCTTTTCATCAATTAAACTCAACTGATCCAATCGAGTTTTGACCCATTCGTCATCATCAATCTCAGCTTCAGCGATAATTCGGAGAGATGGAATCTCAACTTCTGTTGGTATTACTGCTTCAGTTCCATATACCAACAAGTAAGGAGTTGCACCTACTGAAGTGCGGACAGTAGTGCGATAACCCATCAATGCAAATGGTAGCTTATCATGCCATTGCCTAGACCCTTCTACCATTTTTCTCAATATCTTCTTTATATTCTTATTTGCTGCCTCAACTGCGCCATTTGCTTTAGGACGATATGGGGTGGAATTACGATGTGTAATCTTGAACTGTTGACATACTTCTTTCATCAACCCACTGTTAAGATTAGCACCATTGTCCGTGATGATCATTTTTGGAATCCCAAATCTACAGATGATATGGGAATGCACAAAATCCACAACTGCCTTCTTGGTCACTGACTTGAAAGTTTTAGCTTCAACCCATTTGGTAAAATAGTCAATGGCTACCAGAATGAACATGTGACCGTTGGAAGCTGCCGGCTCAATCGGTCCAATGATATCCATGCCCCATGCAACAAATGGCCATGGTGCTGACATTGTATGCAACTCCGTTGGCGGAGAGTGAATCAAATCTTCGTGTATCTGGCACTGATGGCACTTCCGTACAAAATTTATACAATCACGCTCCATGGTGAGCCAGTAATATCCTGCCCGTAGGATCTTCTTCGCCAACACGTATCCGCTCATGTGCGGTCCACAAACTCCGGCATGTACCTCTGTCATCACTGTTGTGGCTTGACCTGCATCTATACATCGCAACAATCCCAAATCCGGGGTTCTTTTGTACAACACTCCTCCACTAAGAAAAAATCCATTTGCCAATCGCCGAATAGCTCTCTTTTGATCTCCAGTCGCCTGCTTCGGGTATATTCCCATTCTGAGGTATTCTTTGACATCATAAAACCATGGCTCGCCATCTATTTCTTCCTCTATCATGCTACAATAAGCATGCTGCTCGTGAACCTGAATATGTAATGTGTCAACATGAACCTTATCTGGGTGGTGCAACATTGATGCTAAGGTAGCCAATGCATCGACAACCTCATTGTGAACTCTTGGAATGTGTCTGAAATCCACCGATTGAAATCGCTTGCTCAGATCGTGCAAACATTGTCGATATGGTATAAGCTTCAAATCACATGTCTCCCATTCACCTTGAATTTGATGTATCAGAAGGTCTGAGTCCCCCAAGACCAAGACGTCCTGTACATCCATGTCTGCAGCTAATCTTAATCCCAAAATACAAGCCTCGTATTCAGCCATGTTATTGGTGCAATAGAATCGCAGTTGTGCCGTGACAGGATAGTGATGTCCTGTTTCTGAAATAAGAACTGCTCCTATCCCAACTCCTTTCGAGTTTACGGCTCTATCAAAGAAAAGCTTCCATCCTGGTTCCTCCATTGATTCCACCTCATCTACGTGCATCACTTCTTCATCGGGGAAATACGTCCTCAATGGCTCATACTCTTCATCAACAGGGTTTTCAGCCAAGTGATCAGCCAACGCTTGGGCCTTCATGGCCGTCCTCGTCACATAGACGATATCAAACTCCGTGAGTAATATCTGCCACTTTGCTAGCCTTCCCGTGGGCATAGGCTTTTGGAAGATATATTTCAATGGGTCCAAGCGTGAAATGAGATAAGTAGTATATGAAGATAAATAATGTTTCAACTTTTGGCTACCCAAGTAAGGGCGCAACATGTCTTCTCTAGCTGAGTATACTTAACCTCATATACTGTAAACTTCTTGCTGAGATAGTAGATGGCTTGCTCTTTTCTCCCTGTACTGTCATGTTGCCCCAGTACGCAGCCAAATGAATTTTTCAGTACCGTTAGATAGAGAATCAATGGTCTTCCAGGTTCAGGTGGAACTAGCACGGGCGGATTTGATAGATACCCCTTGATTTGGTCAAAGGCTTCTTGACATTCTGTCGTCCATTCTACCGCAACATCTTTCTTCAACAACCGAAATATGGGCTCACAAGTTGCCGTGAGTTGAGCAATGAATCTGCTGATGTAATTTAATCTTCCCAATAGACTCGTTACCTCCGTTTTATTCTTTGGCGGTGGCAAGTCCTGGATGGATTTGATCTTGGATGGGTCCAACTCAATGCCTCGTCGGCTAACGATGAATCCCAACAACTTTCCTGATGGAACCCCAAAAGCACATTTGGCCGGGTTGAGTTTAATATCATACCTTCGAAGTCTTTGAAAAAACTTCCTTAGGTCCATTATATGGTCCTCTTGCCGTCTATACTTTATGATCACATCGTCCACGTACACTTCAATCTCTTTGTGTATCATGTCATGGAACACAGTGGTCATTGCTCTCATGTACGTTGCCCCAGCGTTCTTCAAACCAAATGGCATTACCCTGTAGCAATAAGTTCCCCATGGCGTAATGAAAGCTGTCTTTTCTGCATCTTCTTCATCCATCAAGATCTGATGATATCCTGCATAGCAATCCACGAAGGATCCGATTTCGTGCCCCGCGCAATTATCAATCAGGATATGGATATTGGGCAATGGAAAATTATCCTTAGGGCTTGCTTTGTTGAGATTGCGGTAATCAACACACACCCTGATCTTTCCATCCTTCTTCGGTACTGGTACCACATTGGCTAACCAATCGGTATATCGAGTGATGCGAATAACTTTGGCTTGTAACTGTTTAGTTATTTCTTCCTTAATCTTGACACTCATATCTGTTTTAAACTTCCTCAATTTTTGCTTGACAGGAGGGTAGGCCGGGTCAGTGGGCAATTTGTGAACCACTAAATCAGTGCTCAATCCTGGCATGTCATCATATGACCATGCGAAAACATCTTTGAATTCAATGAGGGTTTTGACTAGCTCTTCCCTAGTACTTGACTCAATATGGATGCTGATTTTTGTTTCCCTAACGTCATCTGTACTCCCTAGATTGACAGCTTCAGTTTCATTTAAATTGGGCTTCGGTTTCTCTTCGAACTGGCACAATTCCCTACTTATTTCCTCAAAGCCTTCATCCTCTTCGCATTCAGATTCATTATTTAACTCAAACTCTGGTTCAACTAAGTTGGAGTTGGATTGATTATTTAGACTAGGTCGAGGATCCGTTGTGCATTCCATGTCTTTAGGACCAGTAACAAAAGAACTGTTCAGAAAAGAAGAGGTAAAAAAAAATTAAAATCAGAAAAAGAAAGGAAACACTTTCGTTCTTATTAAGAAAATGCGGAACAAAACAGTTTCACACTTTGAAGAAAAATACAAACAAAACAAAAGGATTACAATTCTGGGATAACCCAGGAAACAAGAAAGGAAATCCAAAGCTGACTACCAAGACTCCCTTCGAGTGGGAAGAGGAGTGGCCGCCCAGTTGTTGATTTTAGCTTCAGGCCTTACAAATTGTATGTCCGCTTTGCTGGAACCCTCTCCAGCTTCTAACATGTGGACATCAGCAAACATTTTTTCAAAGGTCAATTCTAAGTCTCCATCTATACCGATCAATGGTCCTTTGATTTTCGGAACCGCTGATTTCTTAGCCCTTGCTTTGATGAAAGATTTGGACAGGCGTGGAACTGGTTTGGGGAGAACCCAAACTCTTTTCTTCATTCTCATGGCCCGTTGTATATCCTCCACGGTGGGTTTGAACCCCAATCCAAATGTCCCTGAATTTTCGGGCAAAGACACAGGCTCAAGAATACCCTGAAGCCCTACCCCCAGGCCTTTTCCCGGCACAAACCCGTTTCCCAGCATCTCTGAGATTGTCATGACGGTTGCGGGAGCTATGCCATGAAGTGTGAAGTTCTTTCCTTCAGAAATTTCTGCAGCTGGAACCCCGTCGAAGATTTGGTACACCCACGGTCCTTTGTCATCTTCTGTCTCTATAAATGGCGCAATATCATCTCCCCCAAAGATTGTGCCGTCAGATCCGTACACAACTATCTCCTGCCTGTCCCATTCAAATTTCACCATCTGGTGTAATGTGGAAGGCACCGCTTTGGCAGCATGGATCCAAGGTCGCCCAAGTAGGAAATTGTAGGATACTGTCACGTCGACCACCTGGAACTCCATGGTGAACTCAACTGGACCAATGGTTAATTCCAGTATGATATCACCCACCGTGTTGGTACCACTTCCGTCGAAACCTCTGACGCAGACGCTGTTCTTACGAATCCGGTTGTGATCCACTTTCAACTTGTTTAAAGCAGCTAAGGTACAGATGTTGGCACTAGATCCATTATCAACCAATACTCGAGTGACCACCGAGTCTTCGCACTTTACCGTTAGGTATAGGGCTTTGTTGTGTTCTGTGCCCTCTATTGGTAGCTCATTGTCAGAAAAGGTCACCCGATTCACTTCGAAGATTTTCTGCACCATCTTCTCTAAGCGATTTACTGAGATTTTGTCCGGAACGTGGGCTTCGTTCAGGATTTTCATCAACGCCTGGCAATGGTCATTGGAATGGATCAACAAAGACAACAATGAAATTTGAGCCGGAGTCTTCCTCAATTGCTCCAGAATGGAGTAATCTTGGGCTTTCATTTTCTTCAAAAATTCCTCGGCTTCTTCATCCGTCACTGGCTTCTTTGTTGTTGTTGAATTGGTCTTTCTTAACTCGACGGGAGCAAAGCATCTCCCTGAACGAGTCAATCCCTGGGTCTCACATACGTTCTCTTCCAACTCCTTGCCCTGGTATGTTACTGTTGCTTTTTCATATCTCCAAGGCACCATCTTATTGCTAATTATCGGCAATTGAACTACCGGTTTGACAATGACCGGCTCTCGGCAAACTCCTTTTACCACTAACACGGGTGCGAGTGGCGCTCCCAATACTACCACTTTGGCAGATCCTGATTTCTCTGGAGCAACAACTGCATTCTCTTCCACTATCACTGTAGACTTACCCTTTAACTTCCCCTCACTTATCACTGCTTCCTTACCCATTTTTTTGTCTTTCGGAACAGCTCGGATCATCATCACTGTCTGTGATGGCTTCTTCGTCTCTCCTCCCTCATGCATAAACTCAATCATTTGAGTCTCGTGATGCGCCGGCAATGGGTTTTGATTAATGTTGGGCACTTCGGGTGTTTGGACCTCGATTTTGCGCGTGTCAATGAGATCTTGCACCGCATGCTTCAATCTCCAACACCTTTCTGTTTCATGTCCTAACATCCCCGAACAGTACTCACAGCTCTTCGATTGGTCTATATTCTGGGGCGGGGGGTTTTGTACCCTAGGCTCGACAGGATTTAACAAACCTACCTGCCTCAACTTGTGGAATAAGGCGGTGTAAGTTTCTCCCAATTCGGTAAAGGCTCTTTGCCTTTGTACCCTGTCGTTTCTGGAAGCTGGATTTCCACGAAAACCTGTTCCTGTAGGGTTCCTGTAGGCCCTTGGTGGAGGATAAGCATTTTGGGGTGGTGGGTATGTGTTTTGTGGTGGATAGTTGTTTTGAGGAGGTACATATGTATGTTGGGGAACCGGTGCGCGCCATTGTGGGCGAACCGGCGGTTGATTGTATGCCTGTGCTTGATGTATGGAGAAATGTGGCTCTTGATGGGGGTAATAGGATTGTGGAGGGTAATTTGGAATGTGGGGGTAATTTGGGTGAGGAAGTCTGAATTGGTGATGGGGAAAAGGACCTTTGGATCGGGACCAATCACCAGCCTCTATCGTGGTGACATCCTCTCTTCTCTTCTTTCCGAGCGCACCTCCTGTGCCGCTCTGAATAGCCTGTGTAGTCGCTTTGATTGCTGAATAACTCAAGATTTTGTTGGTCTTGAGACCTTCTTCTATCATGCTTCCAATTTTGACCACTTCATTGAAGGATTTTCCCACTGATGTCACCAAATGACCGAAGTAGGTCGGCTCGAGAGTTTGCAGAAAGTAATCTACCATTTCCCCCTCTCTCATAGGTGGATCAACTCTAGCCGCCTGTTCTCTCCATCGAAATCCAAATTCCCGGAAGCTCTCCCCGGGTTTCTTCTCAAGCTTTAGTAATGTGAGGCGGTCGGGGACTATCTCAAGGTTGTATTGGAAGTGTCCGGCGAAAGCTTGTGCTAGATCATCCCATGTGTACCACCTGCTTGGATCTTGTCCTGGTGTACCACTCCAATGCCGACCCACTCAAACTCTGGCCAAAGTATGCTATCAACAACTCGTCTTTGCCTCCTGCTCCCCTCATCTTACTACAAAAACCCCGCAAATGAGCCATAGGATCGCCATGCCCTTCATATAAATCAAATTTGGGCATCTTGAATCCCGCTGGTAATTGGACGTCGGGAAAAGGGCATAGATCCTTGTAGGCTACGCTGACCTGGTTGCCTAACCCATGCATGTTCCTGAAGGACTGCTCCAGGCTCTTGACTTTCCTTATCATCTCATCTTGTTCCGAGCTTTTGGCCGGATTTTCCACTTGGACTTCAAAGGGAGGAGTATAGGTGGAAGGTTCGGGTGCCCTGAAAGTGGGTTCTGGGGGGTAATATTGATTGTCGTGAACCTGAAATAATGGCTCACTTGATGATCTATGCAATGGAGCTGGGGGAGGTGCCACAAAGACAGGGCCCTTTGGTGGAGGAGGGTTTTGATTTGGTGGTGGAGCTGGGTGGTCGTAAGCATCCCTTCCCTGGTGGTAATGAAGGTCCGGGATTCTTGTTGAGGGACCGGGAGAAAGGTATTCTGGGGTAAATCCTGGTGGAAAGGTAGGAGGAGTAGGTACTTCAAGACCCTTTTGTGTTCTGGCTAGCGCCGTCTGCATTTCGCTCATTTCCAACCGCATCTGTTCCATTTTTTCAAGAGCTTCTTTGAGCATCTGGCTCATTGCTTTTTCTGACTCATTACTTTGATCTGACCCAGTCATACTTTTAGGTATAGGTTTTTTCGATCTTGTGTGATATCTGTGTGATGCCAGTACACTCTTAACACTAACTGATATTGGAGAAAACAACGAACTTGTTAGTGTTAAAATTTTAACAAATATGGTAAAAGCACATTGGAGATGCAAATGTCCTTATGCAATGAACCATTTCTATTATGCTTTTGCTCAGACCGCATGCGTCATCCCGACTTATTGTTTATGCCTCTCACTTCTTTTATTCATTTTCCCCCCTTTTTTTTTTTTTTTTTTTTTGAATTTATTGTCAAAGAACTAACTATTTTCCATAAAACTATTTTGACTATGTACCCTAACGTTATCCACTTCTTCCTCTCTTTTAACAAACCGGTCGGCATGTAAGATCGAAATAAATGCACACAGAAAGATGCAACAAGTTGGTATTTTTGTTTCAGGTACACCTATCCTAGACAGGCCCAACCCCTGTGTTGAGCCTCCTAAGTCAAATATGCACATGATGCAAATAAACGTTCCTATCGGGGATCCGGCATAAGGTTTTGTTATTCTAAGTCATCATCCTGTTGGAAAAGTGTCTAGACCGGCTTTAACTCGAGCGGACAACTCGAGCCGAAGAGTGTCGGTGCACCGGTAGCATGACTTTCCGGCTTAATTGAAAAAACTCTCCGCCTAAACATGTGTGACTACAAAATCCTTCACCGGGTGCCAAGCACCACAGCTATCTTGAGAAAAACGGGCTATGTCCAGCAAATGCCCGGTATTGTATTTCAGAAGACTCAAAAAAGAGAAAAATGGGTATCGGCACAATTTATATACAGTTCACGAAATATCAAAGCGGTAAAGCAACATTTAGCATATAAAATATAAACATGTAATAAAATCGGATAATAAATAAGCCAAATACAACAATTATTCAAAGCTCGAATTCTTAAAACCCTGAACCAGTGGTTCTGGGTTTGTAAACCCTCAGAGTATTGTCACACCTCCTTTTGGCGCAGGCCCGCGAGGGCGCTAGGTATAAAAAGGAGTTTTTCCAATTAAAGGACAACCAAAACGGGATTCATTTATTGAGATATTCAGAGTCGCCACTTGGGAGATTTATGGTGTCCCAAGTCACCGGTTAAATCCCGAATCGAGGAAAAGAATGACTCTATTTAACAGTCCGCGAACCAGAAATCCGGATAAGGAATTCTATTAACCCGGAGAAGGTATTAGGCATTCCCGAATTCCGTGGTTCTAGCACGGTCGCTCAACCTGTTATATTTGGCTTGATTATCTGATTTTAACACAAATATGAATTAATGTGCAAACTACCACTCTAAACCGTTTTAATTGTTAGAAGAAAATTATAATGTCGTGAGAATATATCTCGAATTTCGTCACATAAATGTGTCCGTAATTTTTGATATATTCCGACTTCATTGGGATTTGGATTGGGGTCACATAAATGTGTATCCGAGTTTAGGGAGGTACAATTATTAAATATGCGCTTAAAACTATTAACGCGTTATTATTTTGAGAATGCCGTGAAAATTTACTAAACGACCAATCTCGGATTTCTAAATATATACACTTATGAGGGCTTCACAGTTTTTTTTTGCGATTTATTTGGTGAGGCTCGTCTCATTTATTAACAAAATAATCCTAAAATGACTACATTTCCTATTTTTTTTAGTTTTTATAAAATAAAAAAATATCTTAATTAATCTAGAAATTAAAAATGCAACACTTATCTAATTAATGACAAAATTTAATGAAACAGATTTTAATATATGTTTAAACAGAAAATATTTTTTTTTTCGGAATTATTTTATTATTATTTTATTAAATACGAAATTTCATAACTTAATAATAAAAGAAGCTAAGTCAGAATAATATTAAAACTTGAATATATAAAAAGAAAAACTAATAAAATCATTTATTCAAAACTATTGAAAATTATAGCCATATTAAAACTTATATGGTAAAAATTATTTTTTTATTCCAAATTGTTCAAAACTAAGCTTATTTTTTAGAAAAACAGCAATTATAAATTGACTATAATTTTATTTAAATTCGTTTTTTATAAGCTAAAAAAATATATTTTATTTGTTATATTTAGATAAATATTTAATAAAAAATAAACATTACTTAAATAAATCTAAAAATAAAAGTGCAAAATCAACAACTAATATATATATATATATACAAACTAAACCAATTATCTTACAATTAACTTAAACTCAAATTTTTTAATTTTTTACTATTTTTGAATTAAACCCTTGCTGTTAACTATTTACAACTATTTACCAAAAACCAAAATCAATCTTAATTATTTACACCTATATTTTGAGATGGTTAAACTTGAAAAGAAACAATTCTTGTGTTATTGAAAATTCAAATCGTACCTAAATGCCTAATTTACGCAAAATAATTAAAATTCACATTTTTATTGAAATTAACTACATATTAACAACTTAATTTATTAAAGACAATATTAAAGAAGTTCTAATTAATTTGATTAACAAAAGAGTAATTCATTCTTCCTTTTATTTACTAAATGATTTGAACATTAATAAACAGATTCATAATTATACTATTTTATAACCATTTTTAGAAGTGAATTATTATTATTACAAGGCTTAATTATTTAAAGTTATCACAAAAACTTACAGAATATTAGTATGAAATTTATTAAAACATAATCTGTAAAAGAAGATAGAAATAGAAACTATTTAAAATTTCAACAAAATTCTCATCTTTCTCATATATTCATCTTATCATTTAAACATGATTAGGTATGTACCTGATATTGGAAAGAAAAGAATACCGGTGATCAACACAACAAATAACACAGCAAATCACAGCAACAGCAGTACAATCAAGAATACCAGTATCCGGATTTAAGCAACAAGAATCAACATCCCAGAATTGAGTTTCAAAACAAGACTTTGTAAAATAAAAACTAACATTCTTTTTTTTTTCAAATTTTTTTTTTTCGTTTTTTTTTCTTTTGTTTTGTTTTTCTTTTCTTCACTATTTGGTAACACTCTTAAGATTATTCAAATTTTTCCATACAATTTTTCTTCTCTTAATCCTCTTCCCCCCTTTTCTATGAAATGAAATATGATTCTTATATAAGCAAGACTAAACTCTTTCTTTAATTAAAAACAAATCATTATTAATTAAAAACTAAAAGTAAGACTTCCACTTTCTTTTATTTTAATCTAACTTTTAATTCCACTATGTTATGTTTTATTCTCCACTATACATATTCTATCAATACTTTAATTACCACTATCTTATGTTTTGTCCCCCACTTTAATTTAACAATAATTAAATAACTAATGGACAAAATAACTTTAATTCAAATAATTGACTATAATTTAATGACTAAAATAACCCCAAGATTATTGAAATTTACTACTATACCCTTATCAGCTATAACCAATTCACCTAAATCAAACAACCAAAATATAGTAAATTTAACCAATTCTTAAACAATTTTAACAACAATTCTAACAATCTTGATGAATAACCAAGAACACCATGATTTTTAACAACAAAAATTTCTAGATTCATAATAGCAACAAACAAGTAACTTTAAATCACTTAAACTTAACATGTCACACAAACTATTTTAATTCTATAATTAAAACCGAAATTAGAATTAAGCAAAAATAAAGAACCAAATTTAATCTAATAAACTCAATAATCGTCTTAAAAAATTCAATTTAAATCTACCAACATTACAACCAAGATTTAAGATGCAAAAAATGATTGACTATAACATTTCTATATTAATAAATTAACAAAACACATGATTAAAGTATGAAAAATGAAGAAATAATCAAGAACACGATGAACAACAAAAAAGAAACAAAATCAACCATATACTTATCTAAATCCGAAAATATACATATATATATATTTATATATATAGAACCGGTCTATATATATACATATATTCGTAATATACATAGAAATGAAGTTCCTATATATATATATATATATATATATATATATATATAAAGATAAATAACTAAAAAAAATCTGTCCAAAAATGAAAATAACAACAATAATAATAAAACGAAATATATATACATATATACTACCCTAAAGCAATATATATATATGTCACGACCCGAATTTTTTATATTGTCCGAAAAAAATAAAAATATAAATAATAAAAATAACGAGAAATATATTCTGCCTGAAAAAATAAAAATAAAATAAAATATACATATATACATATAGTCATATATATTTAATATACCCATGTATACACGTATATACACAGCATATACATAGTATATACACATGCATAATTAGGGTTTTTTATTACTTTATTCAAACATATATATATATATATATATATATATATATATATATATATATATATATGTATATATATATATATATGTATGTGCTATATATATACGTATATATATGTATATAACATATGTTTATACCTATATACACGTATATATATATACATACATATATATATATATATATATATATACATACCCTCGCCGGAAAAATCAAAAGAAAGGAAGATGAAGAAGAAAAGCTCGGGACATGCTCGGCGACGACAACAACCATGGCGACTAGAGCTCGGCAGCCATGGATGGGCTGGAGCTCGGCACGCCAGACGCAAGTGTCATGAGCCATTTTCGGCCAAAAATGATGCAGCAACCATGGCGAGGTTGCTGCTTGTCGACGGCAGGGATGCCGCGAGGCTGACCGGGAAGTCGTCCAGCTGCTGCTGGCCATGGCAACGACGGGGGAGGGGTGCTGGGGTTGGTGGTCGGCCATGGTGGGAGGGAAAGGAAGAAGAAGAGGAAGAGAGGGAATAGTGTCTTGGAGGCTTTTGTGTTATGTGTGTTTTAGGTTTAGAGTTAGTATGAATAGTGTGTTAGTATATGGGTTGTGGGTTATGGGTTATGTGTTTGTGTGACGACCCAAAGGGTCATCACTTATTTAATTAATCATTTCGAGCTTCTGAGGCCTTGAAAACCTCATTCTATGTTGCCTCGATTTACGTGCACGATCCGAGCATGTAGCCGGAAAGATTTTTGTGATAGAAAATATGAATTCTATGAGAATTTTGGATAAAAATGATATTAATATTGATATGGTTGACTTCGGTCAACATTTTTGGTAAACGGATCCGGACCCGAGATTTGATGGTCCCGAGAGGTCCGTAGGAAAATATGGGACTTGGGCATGCGTCCGGAGTCGAATTCGAGGCCTAGAGCCCAAGTTATGAATTTTTATGTGAAATTGTTTTTGATGCAATTATTAAAGGAAATAAATTAATTGACCTTGGTATCGGGCTCGTATTTTGGTTCCGACGCCCGGTACAAGTCTTAAATATTATATATGTGATTTCTGTAAAGTTTGGTGACATTTGGATGTCGTTTGAGATGTTTTGGACCTCGAGTTCCAAGTTAAGAAGTTTTGAAAATCAAAAGTATGAAAATCATGAGTTTGAGGCTTGATTTGATTAAAACGAAGTGATATTGGCGATATGATCGCATGAACAAGTCCATAATGTGTTTTTGAGGTTGTGTACAAGTTTGGTTTGGAGCCCGGGGGCTCGGGTAAAGATTTGATAGGCCGTTGGATGAAATTCTGAATTTTTGAACTGCTGGTTTTTCACCCAGCTGTTGTCTTCGCAATTGCGAAGGTGGCAGGTCAAGGAAGGGTTCGCAAATGCGAACCCTGGGTCGCAAATGCGAAGGTGCCCAGGACCAGTTGGGTTCGCAAATGCGAACAAAGCTTCGCAATTGCGAGGCCTTCAGTAATTGCCTGTCTTCGCAATTGCGAAGAATATGTCGCAATTGCGAAGAAGCCCAGAAGCCTGCTGGTTCGCAAATGCGAACCTTATGTCGCAAATGCGAAAAATCCCTGGAAGCAGCCTAGTTCGCAATTGCGAACATATGTTCGCAATTGCGAAGATCCCAGTATGCCTTGGCTTCGCAAATGCGAACAAAAGTTCGCAAATGCGAACTTCACAGCCTTAGCTTATTTTTCAAACTCCATAAATTGGTCGGGGTTCGCAATTGCGAACCCATGTTCGCAAATGCGAACACAGAGACCTGAAAAACACGAATTTCAGTCATTTCTTCACATTTTACAAAAACAAAACACTCATTTGCGATTCTTCAAGGATTTCTTCTTCATCAAAACGATTGTAAGTCACTTTTTACTTAATTCTTTCAATTCCTAACATCATTAAACATGTTTTTTCATAAGAAATCAATGATTTTCATGGTAGAATTCTTGTTTTTGTTAGAAAATAGGGTTTTTCATAAATTGGGGAATTTGACCTCGAATTGAGGTCCGATTTTGAAACAAATCATATATATGAACTCGTGGGGGAATGGGTAACCGGATTTTGGTCCTAACCCCGAATTCCGACCATGTGGGCCCGGGGTTGAAATTCACTATTCATGGCAGAATGTTGTAAAAGTGGTATTTGGTCTTAAGAATTAGTTGGTTGAGTAGAATTGATGATATTAAATCAATTGTGTATAGATACGATTGGATTGAAGTCAAATTCGAAAGGAAAGGGCATTGCTACGGATTAAATCATTCGTAAACTTTCGAGGTAAGTGTTTGTTCTATCCTAGTTTGTAGGAATATGAATTTAGTTATGAATAAATTGTTGAATAAGAGTTATTGGTGTTATACCAGTAATGAAGGTAAATTGTTGAAATTATTGTGAATTATTGGTTTAAAACCGGTAATTATAAATATTGTTGATATAGAGATTATTGGCTAATTGCCGGTAATATATATATATTTTATAAATTGGGATCGTGTGGTACGCCGACCACAAAGTGACTTAAATCTTGGCATTGGCCATAGTTGTCGGTAGCCTATTGATATATATTTGGGAGCGGGTGGTACGCCTACCACAAGATATGATTATTGATATATATTTGGGAGCGGGTGGTACGCCTACCACAAGATATAACTATTGATATATTTGGGAGCGGGTGGTACGCCTACCACAAGAGATAATTACTGTGATAGTTGGGAGCGGGTGGTACGCCTACCACGAGACATGAAAGTAAGATTATTTTGGATATCTTGAGTTATTGAATATTATTTCAGAGCAGAGTATTTCTTTATAAATGTATTGTATATATATATCTATATTGCAACTGTACAGGTTTAGGTGGGTGATTGGCCTTAGCCTTGTCACTAGTTCGCTGGGATAGGCCAGGCACTTACCAGCACATGGGGTCGGTTGTGCTGATACTACACTCTGCGCTCTTTTTGCGCAGATACAGGTTACGGACAGCAGCAGCGGCAGTAGCGACTTGTAGATTTTCCGACTACTGAGACTACGAGGTAGCCTTGCAGGCGTCCGCAGGACCCGTTGTCTCTTTTATCTATGCTTTTCATTCTGTTATCTCATGTAATCGAGATAAACAACTTGTATTTTCTTTCAAACAATTATGTGTATTATTCTTAGAAGTTCGTGAGTATTGTGACACCAATCTTGGGTAGTGTATCAGATTTGAATTTTTCTTTATCACATTTGATTAAGTCTTCCGCTAATTTTGATTACTCCGCTGTAATTTTATGTTGATAATAAGAAATTGGTAATTAATGGAGATGTAATTAATATTTGGCTTGCCTAGCTTCCATTTAGTAGGCGCCATCATGACCCCGATGGTGGGAAATCCGGGTCGTGACAGTTTGGGTTATGTGGTTTTGGGTTGGGTAGAATAGGTTTGGACTCAAGTTTAAAATTTAAGAAAAGGCCCAATTCCGGATTTATCTTCTCTATTTTTTTTTAATTAATTTTTTATTTATTTATTATGAAAGCAAATGTTAAGATTAAATTATAAAAACCCAAAAATTATCTTAAAAACACTAATTAACTCATAATAATAATTATCACACAAAATTAGACGTTAATTAAAATAAAATCGTACAAATTGGATATTAAATGCTAAAAATGCAAGCATACATATTTTGTGATTTTATAAATAAACTTAATTATTCCTAAGTATAAACTTGAATTTTATATACAAATGCAACATATTTTCATATTTTTTATTTATTTAAACAAATAAATATGCACAGATAAATGCAAACAATTCAAGAAAAATAACACAAAATTCACAAATATTGCAAACAACACAAAACTCTTTTATTTTGAATTTTTGGAAGTAATTCTCATATAGGGCAAAAATCACGTGCTCACAATTCTTATGCGAGAACTCCATTAGTTAACACATAACAACTATTTTTTTAGTTGTCTGACAATAATTTTTTGTTGATATACACTTTCAGGTTATCCAAATTTAGTAATTAAACATAAAAATCAATATGATACCTAAATATTAATAACCACCTCACATTCGAAAAAGATATAAGAATTTAATGCATCTTAACATACAACAACAACAACAACAACAACAACAACAACAACAACCCAGTATATTCCCACAAGGAGGGGTCTGTGAAGGGTAATATGAAGACAGGCCTTACCTCTACCCGAGAGGGCAGAGAGCCTGTTTCCAATCGACCCTCGGCGCATGAAAACAAAGGCAAACAAAAACAAAAATAAAAACAAAAACCGCATTAGTTACTCCAGCATACATCTCATAAAAATTATCTAAACATAAGATGCATATGTACCATAAATAAACAGGCACACAATGATATCAAAACAATAACTACCAGAAATGACTACCAAAAGAGAACACAAACTAATCATCTATTAATGCATCTTAACATTTGATATGAATATGTAAGAAAAAAGAGATAGACGTATTTCAGTAACACTTGATAAGAAAATGATCATACAACCCATTATTTAAGATCAATAAATATGGAGGACTTCTTATTCTATTTAAATTTATATCTCGCAAGAGAATTCTGAATATTTCTAGATATTTTTTAAAGAAAATTTCATATAAAATCTTAAATAATATATATAAAAATTATATATTTATATGTCGGATTGATTCGGATTTTTTTATTCAATACCAAACTAATTCAAATCAAATCGAATCAAATTTTTAATCGATTTAATTTGACTTTTCGATTTTTTCCACGATAGAATGCTCAAACAGTTAATTTCATATTGATAAATCACTGCAATTTTAATCCCAAAGGGAGTCGCTTTTTTTGACATTTAGTTTCGGAAGAAGGTAATTTGGAGAAAATGATAGATGCTCATTTCAAAGCAATAAACTGCAGCATATATATATATATATATATATATATATATATATATATATATATATATATATATATATATATATATATATATATATATATATATATATATTAAGCTGAATCATCCTTCATTATGAAAAATGCGATGCTGGAGTGAACATATTAAACATTTTCCAAATGATTCTCGAATGTTGGAGAAAATCCCTAATAAATCATAAAAACAGAATAAAAGAAGGTAATAAAAATAAAGAAAGAAGCATCTTCTAGTGTCAGGATGACTTAAAGATGAGACTAAAATCAGAAACATAATCCCGACCACCTAACCAGAAAACGACTCCTAATTAATGGCCTAATCAATCAACTGTGAACTTTTGCATCCCTCCGGAACCAAAATATTGTTAATTTGGACTTAAAAGACACAAATAAGTGTAAAAAAATAAAAATAATCATTATATATACAACGCCAGAAAATTTGGCGTTGTATAATAACGGTAACTAAACCGTTAATATACAACTCCAAATTTTCTGGCGTTGTATAAAAAAACATCTGACACACCTTATATAACGCCACAAAAAGTGGCGTTATATCTTTTTCCCCAAATTTCCTTTTGCAATTCCCAATAAAGCATGGCTGACCATAAACTCAAAATTTTCAACCAAAAAGTGGCGTTATATAGTGTTTTTTTGTCTTTTTTTTTTTTATTTTTTTCTTAGTTTTAGTTTTTTTTATTACAAAAAAAACTACATACTCAAGTTAGGGAATAGTTTTGGTTACTCCCTTTCTAACTATAAACCTTGGATCTTAATTTTTAATTAATTGGTTACTCTATTTAAATTAGAAATACATATTTTATAATTAGCTATAATAAAAAAAAGGAAAATAAAAAAATCCATTCAAATAGAGGAGTAATTTCAAGTTGGAGTTTTATAAATATTTAAAATAAAATAAATTAGCTATAATAAAAAATATTACTTTATTGAAATTTTTAATAAACTACAAAATTTGAAAACTAATCAAATAAGTATTACAGTAGAAAGGAATGTACGAAAATAGGGGAATAGAGATAATTTCATGAAATTTATATTTTAAATAAATTAAAAAAATAAAAGATAAATAGATAACACTCAAGAAAATTATCAATAGTTCTAAGTACTTACTAATTCAATAATAAAAATAAAAATGATCAAAATATTTTATTTGATTACTATATGATGTGTATCCTTTAATTATGTAAAGATAATAGATTGTGTTATATTTCTGCACACTATATTAAATAGTAAAATACAACTAATATTTATTAAGTCAATATTTATTAAGTCAATACAACTAAAAAGAAACTCCCTTAAGGCCTTAACCAATAAACCGATGCGCGGATAATTTGACAAAATATTAACCTTATAAATTATAATCTAATATATTATATTGACTTAATAAATATTAGTTGTATTTTACTATTTAATATAGTGTGCAGAAATATAACACAATCTATTATCTTTACATAATTAAAGGATACACATCATATAGTAATCAAATAAATATTTTGATCATTTTTATTTTTATTATTGAATTAGTAAGTGCTTAGAACTATTGATAATTTTCTTGAGTGTTATCTATTTATCTTTTATTTTTTAATTTATTTAAAATATAAATATCATGAAATTATCTCTATTCCCCTATTTTCGTACATTCCTTTCTACTGTAATACTTATTTGATTAGTTTTCAAATTTTGTAGTTTATTAAAAATTTAAATAAAGTAATGTTTTTTATTATAGCTAATTTATTTTATTTTAAATATTTATAAAACTCCAACTTGAAATTACTCCTCTATTTGAATGGATTTTTTTTTCCTTTTTTGTATTATAGCTAATTATAAAATATGTATTTCTAATTTAAATAGAGTAATCAATTAATTAAAAATTAAGATCCAAAGGTTTATAGTTAGAAAGGGAGTAACCAAAACTATTCCCCAACTTGAGTATGTAGTTTTTTTTTTGTAATAAAAAAAAACTAAAACTAAGAAAAAAACTAAAAAAAAAAAACAAAACAAAAAAACACTATATAACGCCACTTTTTGGTTGAAAATTTTGAGTTTATGGTCAGGCATGCTTTATTGGGAAGTGCAAAAGGAAATTTGGAGAAAAAGATATAACGCCACTTTTTGTGGCGTTATATAAGGTGTGTCAAATTTTTTTTTATACAACGCCAGAAAATCTGGCGTTGTATAATAACGGTAATAACGCCACTTTTTGTGGCGTTATATAAGTTGGTGTTAGATTTTTTTTATACAATGCCAGAAAATCCGGCGTTGTATATTAACGGTAACTGACCGTTATTATACAACGCCAGGTTTTCTGGCGTTGTATATATAATGGTTATTTTTATTTTTTTACACTTATTTGTGTCTTTTAAGTCCAAAATAACAATATTTTGGTTCTGGATTCCTTGTTCTTTTACCCTTTTAATCTTGTTTGGAGCAATAATTATCGCTGGCTAGCTTAACTTTCTGTGCCTACGACATTCGGAGTGTTCAATTTATATTTAGCATACCCATTAATAAAATATTAAATCATATACAAAATTATCTAGCATGACTAAACTATCCTTATTTAGTAAATTAATGTGATGAGAGTGAATTTTTTTAGGGATATGCATATAAGGGTAAAAAAATTAAAACCAATTAAATTTTTTCTTGATTACCTAACTAGACACTTATTTTGGACCAAAATCAAAAAGTAAATTGGATACTTATTGTGGACCGGAGGGAGTACTTCTTCCGTTTCATATTGTTTCAGATAGTTTGACTTGGCACAAAGTTTAAGAAAAAAGAAAAAAAACTTTTGAAAGTTGTGGTCTTAAAAGTTTAAGGGGTAAAAGATTTGTGGGGCCATATTATTTGTATGACTATAAAAGTTTCTCATTAAAGGCAAAAAAGATAAAATGAAGAGTTTAAAGTTAAATTATTTTAAAATATAAAAATATATTATTTATTTTGAAACACGCTAAAAAAGAAAGTATTTAATTTAATGCGAAACGGAAAGTACTTACAGTCGTTTATTTGAACAAGGGGAAGAAAGGGAAAGGCACTTCCGGTATTAGTTTTTACATTTCTTTTACACTTCAATAAGATGACGCATAAGTTATATTTTTTTCTTGATTGTGGGAATGGGTAATCAGATAGTTTGAAGATATAGCTTTTAGTTGGGATTTAACTTACGTATACTTCGATAGGATAAATGTTTTTAACACTATAATAGTATTTACCTATTATAACAGGTAAAACTTTCTTATTTTTCAGGTCAATATCTCACTTTTTATGGACTCTCTCATATGTAATTATCTTATCTTTTACGTCATGAGCTCATAATATTAAAATTCTTTTACATCATTAGCAACTTACTTCATCCGGTTCACAACAAGAGTACAATTTTTTTTTTTATTTTGGTTCAAAATAAGTGTCCAGTTATGTAATCAAGAAAAAATTCAATTTGCTTTTATAAAATAACCCTTATGTACATATCCTTAAAAAGTTTTCTTGCTCCTCACATTAAATATTTAATTAGGGATAATTTAGTCATAATAGGCATTTTTGTATAGAATTTAGTATTTTCTTAATGGACGTGCTAAAAATAAATTGAACACTTATTATGGACTAGAAGAAGTAATAATTTGTGATCTCTTGGCCTTGCACCAATGGGACAATGCATTGAAATTCAAACTTTATCTACGCAGTCTAGAAATCTCACAAATTATCTGTTGCTATATTTATGGCTAATGCGGAAAAGTTCTCTGCCAATTGATATTTGCAAGTAAATACTACTATAAGTTAGACAATCGTTAGGCTTGCCTCGAACCCAAAGACTACTTCAATTTTTAAGGGAGAAATTCAATAATAGCCAGATTTACAAGTAATCATATAAAAATAATCACAGTTTTAAAAGTAATTGAAATTTATTAGCTACTTTTTATATAAAAGGTAAATTTGAACGAAAATACTGTTTCAAAATCTAAAAAAATACTCCAATATAATATACTGAAACCCTATTATATATTAGAGTTTTCAATATAATATACCGATTCAACATAATATACTGAAGATTGGAGCACCAATGCTTCAATCTGCGTTATATTATACTGGAACTATTCGCGTGTTGGAGTTCCAACATAATATGTTGGAGGTTTATACACATGTATACCGATCTCTAATATTATGCTAGAACTTTCCGTGTTGTAGTAAAATAACTATTTTTCAATGACTTTGCAAATATAGCTATTTCTGAATGACCAGTCCTAAAAATTGGCTAACCCGTAATATTTTTACATTTTTAAGTTTCGTCTATCAGCTCTATTCCTAAGCCCAAAAACGCTACTTCCAACTTAATGTGAACTTTTGGTAGCACACTGGTCATTGTCCATTATCAATGGTCAAAAGTTGTCCCCCTTTTTTTTTTAATTGTTTCAATTTATGTGAACCCATTTGACTGGACATGGAGTTTAAGAAAATAGAGAAGACTTTTGATCTTGTGGTGTAAAATGAGGCACCTTTATTTTGTGTGGCTATAAATCATTGCATAAAGGTAAATTGTTTCCAAATAAGGAAAGATGTCATTCTTTTTGGCACGAACTAAAAAGAAAATAGGTTCACATAAATTGAAACGGAGGGAGTATATGTTTATGTTTATTAGTGGATATTTGTTGTTTCAACTGATGTCTTTGTTGGATGTTTTATTCTTCAAAATTAGACTTTTGCACTCCCCAAATTCCAAAAGGACGACGAAAATGGTTTATCATGGGACGGGACTACCACTAAAGAATCAGCAAATATGTATATAGCTCACTTAATGCTTACTTATTAAATTTGACTTGCTGTATGATAAATTTTATTCTCTTTTTCCCCCTTTTTTTCTTTTTGGTTTTGTGGGGTAGGCGGGTTGGGGATTCTCGAGTAGTGCAAGTAACTCGGTCTTTACCATGTAGCACTTATGGGTCGTTTGGTAGGAGGTATTAAAAAAAAGTAATGCAAGCATTAACTTTATGTTTACTAATATTTTTTTTGGTACATTTTTTTAACTTGTATATAATAATACTTGTATTAATTGTACATCACACTTGTCATTATCCTATGCATAAGTAATGCATAGAAAACTATAGCATTAGTAATACCAAGGCTATAAATGCATGCATTGTCATGAGCGGCTTTCCAACCAAGCCCTATGACCCTTGGGCGTGCCCCGTGACGTCCTAGCAAGCCTCTCAACGCTAGTGCCACAGACGACCACGTGGTTTGGCCGCGCCAAGTGACAAGCGCGCAGGTGCCTCTGTCGCCCTACCGATATCCCTCGCCAGCGCCCAGCCGACAGATTCTAACAACGGCGCGCGAGCAGATCGTGATGCCAAAGACAATGCTGCTGAAAACGGACTTGTTGCTGACTTTTAGAAAACTAAGTCATTTTTATTGTAAATAGAGTAGTTTTATTTCAAGTACTTCTATTATGTTTCTCTAGCGAATTCTAGTATAGTCTTGTAGCTTTGGATTTTTTTAGGAGTATTATTAGGGGGATCAAACAATCAAAACTTTCTAGCAAGCAAGCAATTCTCTATACTGGTGTGTCTCCCCCTCGACACCGCGTTGCTTTTCTGTAAAAGCTTTCATTAATGCAATTAAGCGTTCTTTAAATCTCAATTCTCATTTCTATTCTCTCAATTGCTCTTGGCATTGATTTTTCCGTACATCACTAAGAATCTAGTCAAGCATACGGCGGGGACCTCAGTTGGCGGACAACAACTGCACTGACATCAGTTGCTTAGCCTTACGTCGCCCTTCCAAAGAATCTCAGGAAGGCACCGCGTAACAGTTGGTATGAAAGCGTAGGCTCGACATCGAACGAGGAAACATACTGACATTACCACCATTTCTAACCATGGTAAATTATGGGGACCACGTTACTGCTCTCGAAGGGACGGCTAAGGTATGGCGGCATATTGTTGATACGGTGCCTGAACTAAGAACCAGCATACTGCAACGGTTGGACGACCTGGATCGCAGGGTGCTTCAGGTCGAAGTTGATGTTGAAAACATCAGTTGCGACTCTCAGGGAGACCGACAGACGACAACCACAGAGGCAGCCAAAATTTTTGAGAAATTCGAGGGGCTCCAACAGGAGCGCACCGAGGATTTAGCCCACAGGACACAAGAGGCAGAAAATGTGACTTCCATGAAAGAAACTATTGACAAATTGACAGACCGGCTCAATGTTGTCAATGCTGCTTTACAGGGCCTACTCCGAGGAGGTGGAAACCAAATCGCAGGGGCTGTGATCTCTGCTTTCGCGACAAAGAAACTGAAAATTCCTAAGCCAAAGCCATACAGTGGATCTAGGAATGCCAAGGAAGTGGAAAACTTTATCTTTGACGTCGAACAGTATTTCGACGCTGTTGGGGATCTTGAAGAAGCTAAGAAGGTAGCCACTACTGCCATGTATCTTCAGGGTGATGTGAAACTCAAGTGGCGGGTGAAGTACGAAGCCATGAAGACCCATAAAGATGCTCTCGAGACATGGGCAGAATTGAAGGCAGCTATATGCCTGCAGTTCTTCCCCGAGAATGTTGAATACAATGTAAGGAGAAAACTATGGGAGCTCCGCCAGACAAAATTAGTGCGGGACTACGTGCGAGAATTCTCTGCACTCATGCTAAGCATACGCGACATAGGGGACAAAGACAAACTTTTAACCTTCATGGAAGGGTTTAAACCTTATGCCTGTATGGCTATAGAGACAAAGGGTCCATACCCTTCCCAAGGCGATCCAAGTAGCTGAATGCCTCGGGGACTATCAAATGGAAGCTTAAAAGGACAGGCCTCAGCCGCCTGCCCGAGCAGGGTTCAAAGGGTCCAACCTAGCAATGGTGGTCCTAGCAAAAGTGGGGGAGATCGAAACTCAAACAAATTTAGAGATCCTTCCTCAGGCAGCAATAGTGTTGCGTCAAACAACAATGACCGGGGGAGAAAGCCTCATTTAGGTTGCTGTCATTGCGGCGGGCCACATTAGAACAATGAATGCCCATATGCACAGATGAATAACCATCAGGCTATTGATGATGGGACGAATGGTGACTTAGATGATGTGGACCAGACCGCGCTAGTATGTGCCTTAATGCAATTGTTGGTTCCATCTCTGAGGCATTAACGGAGACTAGTGATGGTATCCGTAAAAAGAAGGACCCACGTCCGGTCATGAAGAAAAGGCGAATGAAGAGAATTCCTAGACAAAAGAGGACCTTAATGTTTGTTGAGATGAAGGTGAATGGCAAGCCCATTCAAGCTATGATAGACACGGGGCTACCCATAACTATTTAGCCCCGACTCAGGTGGAGCGCCTTGGACTGGTTGTATAGAAAGATAAAGGCAGTGTCAAGGCTATCAACTCACCTCCCCAACTAGTAGGTGGAATAGCCAAAGAGGTACCGGTGAAGCTTGGCCCTTACGAAGGAAAATTCAACCTGCGAGTGGTGATCATAAATGACTTTGAGCAAATTGTTGGGCCGAAATTCCTAAGGCAAACCAACACCATGTCTGTACCATTTGCAAATATGCTACTGATGATGGGAACCAATAGGGTTAAGCCCTGCATTATCCTGTGCCTGCCCATGAAGATGGCCATTGAGAACATCTCGACTTTGCAACTGAAAAAGGGGGTCAAAAGGAATGAGTCTACATTCGTGGAAACCCTCTGCAATGAAGATATAGAACGCTCATCGCGTCCCATTCTTGAACCCATGAAGGAGTTACTACTGGAGTTTAAAGATGTCATGACAAAAGACATGCCAAAATGGCTCTCGCCTAGGCGTACTGTGGACCATGAAATTGAGTTGGTGTCGGGCGCAAAGTCACCTGCCCGGGCGCCTTACAGACTGTCACAACTCGAACTCACCGAGCTCCAAAGATAATTGACGGAAATGCTAGATATAGGGATCATTGTACCCTCAAAGTCCCCATATCGCTCCCCCGTTCTATTCCAAAAGAAACGTGATGGCAGCCTGCGACTCTGTGTGGATTATCGAGCTCTAAACAGAATTACCGTGAAGAACAAGTACCCTATTCCTTTAATGGCAGACTTGTTCGATAGACTGGGTGGTGCGACGGTGTTCACCAAGATATGGGTCGTACGATTTCCTGGTCATGCCATTCGGCTTGACTAATGCTCCAGCCACATTTTGCACCCTGATGAACCAAGTCTTCCGAGAGTACATTGACAAATTTGTAGTAGTCTACTTGGATGACATTGTGGTATATAGCCAAACATTGGAAGAACACCTAGTGCATTTGCGGAAGGTCCTAGCTCGTTTGCGGGAGCATGAACTATATGTGAAGCTGTACAAATGTTATTTTGCTTAGAAGCAAATTGACTTCCTGGGATATGTCATTGAGGAAGGATGCATCAAGATGGACCAACAGAAGATTCAGGCCATCACACATTGGCTGCCGCCTAAGGATGTCCACGCCTTGAGGGCGTTCCTTGTCCTATGCAACTTCTACCGGTGGTTTGTGAACCGCTACTCCCACACACTATGAATGCACCAAACACGGCTAAGTCTCCTCGAGCTTCTAGCTTCTCAAAAGAGTGGAAGCAGAATCTGGAGATAGTGCGGAGCTATCTTGTCAAAGCTCAAAATCGGATGAAGAGGCATGCTGATCAGAATCGTGGCTTTGTTGAATATCAAGTAGGAGACAAAGTGATGGTCAAAATCTCAAAGCGGTACTTATTTGCAGGAGTCCATGACCCTCGCCTATTGCAAAAATATATTGGACCTTTTTCCATTGTGTGGCGCATTGAGAATGTTTCATACTGGGTGGATACCCCAAATTGGTGGAAGATTCATCATGTCTTCCATGTTAGTCTTTGAAACCTTTTCGAGAAGACACGGAGGATCCTTTAAGGATCCAGCTTACAATACCCAGTATTCAAGGTCCCAATTTAACAAGGAAAAGGTGTCCTGAAGATATCCTTGATGACAGAGTGATGCATGCCTCAAGGAAAGATAACCAAGAATTCTTGGTGAAATGGCAGCGCTGTGATGCAGAAGAGAATACTTGGGAGAGGGGAAAAAACCTCAAAGCCTACAAGAGCCTCATTGAAGATTATTTTGCAAGTAAGGCGCCGAGGACGTCGCCAAATTAAGTCGGGGAGAATGTCATGGGCGGCTTTCCAGCCATGCCCCATGACCCCTTGGGAGCGTCCTGTGGTGTCCTAGCAAGCCTCCTAAGCCTAGCACCACAAACGTATCCGTGGTCTTTGCCGTTCCAAGTGATAAGCGCACAGGTGCATCTGTTGCCCCACTAATATCTCTCACTAACGTCCAGCCGTAGGCAGATTCCGACAATGTCGCGCGCACAGACAACACCACGTGCGTAGATCGTGATGCCAAAGACAATGCTGCTGAAAACGAACATGTTGCTGCCTTTTAGAAAACTAAGTCATTTTCTTTGTAAATAGAGTAGTTTTATTTTAAGTACTTCTATTATGTTTCTCTAGCGAATTCTAGTATAGTATTGTAGCTTTGGATTATTTTTTTTAGGTTTTATTAGTGGGGATCAGCAATTAAAACTTTCTAGCAAGCAAACAATTCTCTGTTCTGGTTTCTCTTCCCCTCGACACCGCGTTGCTTTTCTGTAATAGCTTTCATTAATGCAATCAAGCTTTCTTTAATCTCAATTCTCATTTCTGTTCTCTTAATTGCTCTTGACATTGGTTTTTTCATTCGGCACTGACAATCTAGTCTAGCGTATGGCAGGGACCTCAGTTGGCGGCATCAACTGCACTGACATCAGTTTCTTAGCCTTACGTCGCCCTTCCAAAGAATCTCAGGAAGGCGCCGCGTAACAATTAGTATGGTTAAAGACAAAATTATCCTTAATGTCCCTTAAAGCTAGATAATATGGAGGACATTTTTTTAAATAACTATTTTTCTTAAAAAAATATGCAATGCATTATAATGTTAATACACCACACCAAAAAGTAGATAAGAAATAATATCTGCATAACTAATACTTGCATTACATATGTATACATTAGGAATACACTTTATTCCACACTATTCTATACACCCTACAACATGACCCCTTAGCATATCTAGTGTCACGTTGCATGAGTTTTCTTTTTCAAATGTTGTTGACATGTTAATTTATTTGTTGATCAATATCTTAACTTAATATCGACCTTACGTGGTTGATCACCTTGGCAGTCAAGAGGTCAAAGGGTTGCAGAACTGAAACCGTCCGAAATTTAGACTTCAGAGGTCCGTCGTGAGAAAGTTTTGACTTAGTTTGGGATTTGAGCTACATGATGCATTACAGTGACCTTTTATAGATTTGAATTTTGAACCTCTACTCTTAAGGACAAATTAGTATTGAATTATAGAGTTTTGACTAATTAACGGTTAAGGTTTCAATTACTACAAGTAGCTAGAGAGTATGAGATACAAACCTGTACACGAAAAAATTGTGCATAGGTTATACTGCACAACAAGAATTAATAATCACTATATTATTCAGGGGTGTAAATTTCACAAATAGTCATATAACTTTGATATTTTCTCACTAAAGTCATATAACTTTATTTTCTCACACAAAAATCATATAACTATGATTATTTTTCACAAAAGTCATATAACTTTGATTTCTCATACAAATATCATATAACTATGATTATTTTTCACTAAAGTCATATAACTTTATTTTCTCACACAAAAATCATATAACTATGATTATTTTTCACAAAATTCATATAATTTTATTTTCTCACACCAAAATCATAACACTTTTACTAACTCACAAAAAATCATAGTGATCGGAAAATATAATTTTCAATAGTATTTTCTTATTTTGTGACTTTATTTTTTATTTTTTGTCTGATAAATAATAATCCAATTAAAATATGAATAACCCATCCCTACATGACCTACCCGACCCAATACACATATAAAGTGAATAGTAAATCCTTCAAAACATAATACTTAATACTATATTTTATTTTTAAGACTTCTATTCAAATTGATAGCATTTTTATTTCATGTGCTCTCTAATTATACATTTTATAGAGGAAGAATTCACTTTTCGTATTATATTGACTTGCGTATATGATTATTGGGTCAGGATGGGTTGGGTCATTCCTATTTTAAGAAAAAATATTAAATTAACCTACCGGTCGAAACTAATATCATTTGATAGCCAAAAATATATATATATAGAATGAGTATGTAATATGTATATAATGCACACACACACATAATATATATATATATATATATATATATATATATATATATATATATATATATATATATATTATCGGGTATCATTTATGGGAGGGTAAAAATATACTCATATTTCTCCTATTTTAGTTGGCTAATTATTAATTTGACTCAAAATAAAAAAATAAAAAATAAGAAAATAGTACCGAAAATTTTATTTTTTCTGACCACTGTGATTTTTATGTGAGTTAGTGAAAGTTTTATGATGTTTGTGTACACAAAACAAAGTTATATGACTTTTGTGAAAAAACATCATAGTTAGATGATTTTTGTGTGAGAAAACAAAGTTATATGACTTTTGTGAAAAATAATCATAGTTATATGATTTTTGTGTGAGAAAATAAAGTTATATGATTTTAGTGAAAAAATATCATAATTATATGACCATTTATGAAATTTACCCTATTATTCAGTCACTGTATTGAAAAATGTGATAGATGGTACTTCATATGATATAAGAGTTTATAATTTTATCCGTATTCTTAAAATAAAGAAAAAATAAAATAATAATGAATTTTATTGGGCGATCATTTTCCTAGTTCTGTTAACCAAATACCCCTTTACTGTTTAGACCGATTGTTCTTAATTGTTCTTAATTCCATGTTACTCCCTATATACAAACCTTCATGTAATGTGCTTGAATTTCATTGTGCTGCTCATTCACCGGCCTATATATATATATATATATATATGATTGTCGTAATTTTGTCAATCATTGTTTATCTCAGGCCGTGCATCTGAAGATAATTGCTGCATGCATGATCACTATAATAAGGAACCAAATCCATCCGTAGGAGATTGATCATGCAGTTTCTCTGCCGCCGTCATGTACAAATTTACTGAGTTCATGTATCATCACCATATATATGCTTTTGAAAAATATATTTCAGGAGCAATATGTTTCTTATTTTGCAAAAATCTCACGTACGTTCCGTTGGGTTTAAGCAGGCAAGGGCCAGAGGATCCTTAAAGATAGGTCGAGGGACCGCAATTCAGGGTAATCAGCAGGTACGCGACATCAGCCTCCATTGTACAAACATCTGTAATTCTATACCAAGACAGAGTCCTTATTGTATGTTATACATATAGTGCAAGTGTCGAGTGGGATTGGAGGTCTTATGCAAAGTCAGGATTTGAAATTTATATATTCTGATCTTGACATAGATCTCATAGCTTGTTTTACTTAGTCGGTTCCCAATTAAGTATTTATAAATATATTTTAATATAATAAATATAGAGTCTAAATAAAAGCTACTCTCTCTGTTTCAGTTTATGGAAACCTATGCTTCGGCGCTACTACAGCGCTTCGCTAACTCGAAGTGCCTCACTATGAGAATCTAGCTGCGCTAACGCTCGGCTAAGTCTTGAACCTTCGCCATGACCGTTCGCTTTCTTTCTTGTTGAGCTGTTCCAAAAAGAATGACCTCTTTTCAAATTTAGAAATAATTTAGTTTAAACTTATAACTCTACCATCAATGAGAAGTATTTATAACCATACATATACTCTGACTTTTTTTAACTTGTTTAAAACTATAAATTTTTTAATTTTTTAATTTTTTAAAATTTTAAATATTAAATGAGATAGAAGTAATAACTATGTCCCAACGAGAGAAAACTACAAATTTATCAGCCAGAGAAAAAGTGGAAAGTTGCGGCGTCAATGGGCACCCAATAGTACAATTGGAAGGATTACTCAACCAAACAATATTCAAATAATAAATTTTCCAAATTAATTGCTCTGCTCCTTTGGATGGATTCTGAACGAGCCACGTAACAGTAGAAACAAAATGTCCCAGAAAAAATAGATTGAAGATTTGTCGTTTCTAGTAGGTTCGATGACGATAAGATCATGAATTGATGCTTTGTTTTGTTGAGATCAGATGTCAGACCATTAATAGCAACGATTGACCAGCAGAACTAGATACTGTGCTTCTATCTTACGTACAATAGAATTTATTATTATTGGTGTGTGAAAACAAAAGAAAAAGGAAAACAAAGGAATTTCATTTTCCTCTGTTCATATTGGGTGTAAAAATATATCGGGAATATCAGATTAATTATCTTTTTTTAATATGAATTAATTAGCTATGTAATATTAATTATATATATATATATATAATTGTAGTACTAGTAACATAACTGTGTAATTATTTTTTATGCATATAAAATTTGAAATCTTTGAATATTACGCTACAGTTTTTGATGCTTGTTGTTTATGTAAACCGTGGTTAGTAAACGCTAAAGTTACCTCTCATAAAGGGAATATGCTGCTGCAATTAGTGATCACATGAGATGTTCTCCGATAAAATAAGGTTTATGCTTTGCTGATTTTTTTCCCTCTTAATAATCAATTTAATTAAAGATAAAACGTCGAAATACAAGACTGATTGATTGATAAAGAGGAAAAAATGTCCAAATTTTAGATACGTGTTTATAAACCTGTTCCATTGACCATTTTAAACTACCAGTTGAAGTACATTTTCCCAAATAGTTAGGTGAACGATATAGCTAGCTACCTCAAGAACTGGATTGATCCCATCTGATTCCAACTGGTGATTTTGACTCCAGCCATTTACTCCATCTTTTTACAGTAATCTTACTTAAGGTGGCCGAAAAATTAATTACCTATTATAACTTTCGAAATTTAAAAGTTTTGAGTTTTGTATAAAACAACTCACATAGATTTTAATTATAGCCACTGACTGATAAATATCGCAACCATTCACTTATTTTTCTTTGTAAGCTTACTTAAGTTAGCAGGAAATTTATGTACTTACTACTTGAAATTTTTAAGACTTTTGATCCATGTCGAGAGCAACTGAGATACATGGCAAAGCCGCTGACAAATAAAATATCAAAAGTACATTTTCCCATTTCCTATCTTATCCCATTTCCTCCATCTTTTTCCCCTTACCAAACTAATCACGTTTGCATTCGCGAGACTTATTAGACACTAACCATATCCGGTGCTTAGACGCAGGCCATCACAATATTCTAATATGGATAATAACAATCACTTGGGTAGAAAAATTGTATAATATTTTTATCAAATTACTCTGTTGGTTAAGTTTGTCAACTTACAGGCTTCAAGTAGTGAAAACTGCCAATCCTCAGTAAATTGTATGAGATTTATAGAGAGAGAGTTAAAGAGAAGGAAGAGAGAAGCTCGTGTTCTTCATTTTATCGGTTAACACTCTTAGGTGTCATTTGGTTGGAATATAATTTATACAAGTATAAGTTATGCTGGTATAAGTTACATTGAGATAAGTTATACTGGGATTAGTTATACTGTAATTCTTGTTTATTCATTATTTGGTATGTTGTATTAAGAGACAATTGCATAATATCTAAGAAGAAGGTGTAAGTTATACCGGTGCTAATTACCCCACCTTCTACAAGGCATAAATTATCCGAGTGTTAAAATTAACACCGGGATAACTTATACCTGGTTTGCTAACCAAACATAGTATTAAAGTGGTAATAAATTTTTATACCACCCTTATACCTTATTATACCCCATACCAAATGATCCATTAGATCACTAATTGCTCCTTTAACACTCTTAGAGCACTAACTGCTCCTTTTAACAAACTAACTTCTCAATTTCTCCTTCACTACAATTTCATCCTTAAGTCTCACTAATTACACACAGGTCCATGTCTTCTAGGTAGAATCTTTTATCATAAAACTCACCCTCAAGCTAGAGAGTGGAAAACATCCAACACTGCCAGCTTGGACACAAGAATCTGTTCTTGTGCAGCACCTAAGGCTTTGGTCATTATGTCTGCAACTTTCTCTTTTATTGAGATGTGTTCCAGTGCAATCAGTCCACCTTTGATACTTTCTCTCACAAAATGGCAGTCTATTTCTATGTGTTTAGTTCTTTCGTAAAAGATTATATTGGTAACAATCTACAGAGCTGCTTTGCTATCACAGAACAACTTCACAGGTGTTTGAATTTCAATCACAAGCTCTTTCATCAGCCTTGTAAGACAAACTATTTCAATTACCACAACTGCCATGCTTCTATACTCAGCTACTATTGATCTTCTGCTCACAGTTTGCTGCTTTTTTTATTTTCATGAGATCAGGGAATCTCCCATTTTCACTATATACCCTATAACACATCTTCTTGTATTTGGGCAAGCTACCTTGTCTTAATCACAGTAGGTTGTGACTTGTTCTAGTAGTTCTTTCTCTTCCCGGACACCCCTTGATGTATATTACAACTCTCAATGCTGCCTCTAGATGACATTGTCTTGGATGTTGCATAAACTGACTTAGCATTTGAACAACTAACCATATGCCTAGTTTGGGTATGGTCAGATATATCAGTTTTCCTATAATCTTTTGGTATCCACCTATATCATGTAATTCTTCATCTCCTGTTACCCCTACATATTTGTCATAGTCTACTGTAGTTAGCTTTTGATTCTATTCAAGTGGATAACTTGCATGTTTTGCCCCACCCAACCCACTTCAAAGATCAGACTAAGGGCATGAAGAATTCCCATTGGTGACATCATGATCTCTATACGTATGAAGTATTTCAATTTCCCTAGATCCTTCACCTTAAAGTTCATATGTAATATTTCTTTTGCTTCTTGTATCATGGCTTCACAACTTCGTGTGATGAGTAAGTCATCAACATATACCAATATAATCACCACATCTACACCATTCTTCTTGGTGAAGAGTGAATGTTCATAGGCACTTTGCGAAAAATCTGCTTTTGTCAAGGCATCAGTTAGCTTAATATTCTATTGCCTAGATGCCTATTTAAGGCCATAGAGTGATTTTCACAATTTGCAAATCTTGGACTCCCCTTGCCTATGAAAACCTTGGGGCACATGCATGTAAACTTCCTCATAAAGGTCTCCCTGCCAAAAAGCATTATTGACATCTATTTGAAAGAGATGCCAATTCTTTGAGGCTGTCAGGCTAATTATTGTTCTGACTTACCATCTTTACCATTGGTGATAAAGTTTTATGTTAGTCTAGACCTTCTTGTTGTGTGTAGTTATATCTATCAATTTGCCTTGTATTTGATTTTATACACCCACTTAGAGATAATAGCTTTCTTACCACAGTGTAAGTATACTATTTCCCAAGTGTTGTTATCTTCTAGGGCCTTGATCTCATCCTGGATAGCTTTAACCCACCTAGCATCTTGTGAAACTTCTAAAAAAGAGACTGGTTCTACTTTCGTTGAAAAGGTTGTTAGATATGCTTGATAATGGGCTGAAAGATATTGTATGACACATATTGGGAGATGGAAAATGAGTTATCGCTAGAGGGGTTCCTAGTAGTATAGTGATATTTCAGCCAAATAACATGTTTGACCCCCCCCCCTAAATAATCTCGTAAGTATAACTGGTAGTGCGGTCTGAATCACATGAGGTTCTACACTAGGTGTTGTATAAGGCAACTGATCATTGAGATGAGTAACCACGCGATTGTTGATACCCACTTTTTTTCTACATATTTTTTATACTCCATATATTCTCAAAATAGCATGTACATGCTATGATAAGCATGCCTAAAAGTTTTGGTGTTTTTTTTTTATTTTTTAAATCAATTTATTATCTATTTTAATACTACAAAATTTAATAATTATTCCCAAACTAGCATTTTTTGGTGAATAATTTATTTTCATTCTCATATTTAAACCAAGATATAATTTAGGTAGTTTTTGCATATTTTTATACATTTGTTTGGTATTTTTTTTAAAACTAATTTGCATATAATTGTAATTATGGCCTATTTTACAATTATCATTATTTTATAATTATAAAATCACTTTTAGAATTTTTTTCATTAATATTTATATGCTATTAATTATTCCAATACCTTTAATTTATTTTTTAAATTATATTTTTACTATTTTATAAAATAATAAAAAAGGAAAATTGGCTATTTAGCAAACAACCCTTTATTATTTCAGTTCTAGCCAACTGGCCACACCCACTATCAGATTCAAATGGACCAATATCCTAATTAAACTAATCCAGCCCAATCCCAAATATAACTCGGTCCAACCGTTTTTTAAGTTGAGTCGTTGATCAAATGAGATTAACAATCCAGATTTAATTCCCTTAATTAAATTCAATTCCCCCTCCTCTAAGACCCCTCATTCTCTCTGATACTGTCTCTCTCTCTCTATATCGTCTCTTCCTTTCCCTTCTCTCACTTCTGGTTCTCTTTTCTCTGATGACCGCCTCTCCGACCATCTCCGGCCACCTCCCTTCAACCCCGAGGCTCCGGTGGGCCTCTCGTTATCTTGTTCAACATTTCTAGGACCTTCAAGGTCTATTGACCTCGGTGATTCAGACCTATGGTTCTTGGTTCTGCTACCTGTGATTTCTCCGGTGTGATTTCAAGCGAAATCACACCCTATATGTCACAATCTCTGAAGTGTTAACATGTTCTCTCCACTTCTATTAGGCCCCCCCCCCTTTTGAAACCCTAACCCTCTCCTGAATCTCTCAAAATAGTGTTATTTTTATGCTATCTATTTTTTCCTCTATGTTCTACTTATTCTCGAGTTTTGTCTGAAAGATTCTCTACTTTGAACTATTTTTACTCTCTTTGAAAGAACCAAGTCTTCTCGGATTTCGTTTACACATGTTTTGGCCAATTTTCTTTATGATTAAAACCTTTTCCTTTTTATTTTTTTCTGATTTTATGCTCTTACTATTTTTTAGCTTGACTCTACTAAAAACCCTAATTTCAAAAAAAATGTTTCTTCGTTTGATTATGTGTGTTAGCATGCTTCTTTGCTTCGATTATATGTGTTAGCCTAATTTCCTTTGAATTGTCTCTATGTGTTAGCATGTATCTTCGTTTGAGTATGTGTGATAGCCTGATTTTTCTTACTTTGGTTATGTCTGCTAGCCTATTTACTTGATTCTTATTAATGTCTCATGGTCACCATGCTTCGAATATGCCTTGTTGAACCCTAACCTATTTTCACTATCTCTAGATGGTTGTGTTTGTTCATCTCTTGTCCCCCTTATGTCTATATGGCTGATTTTGTTTGTTACTCTTGTTCATTCTCCTCTATTTATACGTTGAGAATACAGAATCATGACTTACATGATTGATTCTGATTTTCTTTGATTGATTGGTAATTCAAAAATATTCTTTCAAAACCATAGCATTCTATTCGCCCTGTTTTAAATTAACTGATCTTTGTTACCTTATTTGCTATTGTACTCTATTGTACCTAGCCTTTCCTTAATTGTAATTTTTTTGAATTTGATCTTAGTTGTTTACTGTATACTGAACATTCACTTATTCCTTATTTAACCCGGCCCTGATTTTTTTACTTGCCTTATATGGTGCTGAATCTTTTCGTTTGATTTTGATTTCCTTAATTAATCGGAGTACTTCCTTGATTCTTCAATTAATTGATTCCGAGTTCTTAAATTGACATATTTCTGTGATTTTTTACCTTATTTTTACCACCTACTTTCAACTATAAATACCCTAAGTCTTTCACAGGACACACATGACAAGTCTTCCTGGCTTACACACACTGAATACTTTGAAATTTGCATTCTCTCTTGCTTTTTGTTCTATTGCTATTCTCTGATCCTGCTTATTATTAGCCAGCTAAAAGCCAAGGCTAATATAGTGTTACTACCTTATCTTTGCATCCTGCTTTTGCTCTTTTACTGGTATTTCCTAATTAATTTTCAAGTCTCACACCAATGTATTTATTTTTGTTTTAGTTCATTATCATTGTAATTTTCTTCTACTTATGCTTCTCTTGCTCAATGTGCAATTGAATCTTTTCTCTAATACTTCACCATGTCTCATGATTTACATGCTAAGTCTGACGTTGTCTATTCCTTGTTATGCCTATGTCATGTTGTTATACATTAGCATGCATAAATTTTACTACTTCCCGTTTCCCCTGAATCCTTTGATTCTGTGTAGTCATGTTCATTAAACATGTATCACCTTCAGCATTGTGTGATCCATCTGCTCCCCTTTCCCCATGATCCTTGTATACATTTATGTACTATTGAACTATCGTTCTGTTGTTTTCTTTTAAAACAAACCCCTTTTTTCGAAAACTCTTCTTCATGCACTTTACACTACTCTTAGAAAATAGGTTCTGCCCCCTTTGTGTGAGCATTGCTTTGAGTACCTCTAAGTACTCACGGAACTTTGACACACAAGACTGGTATTTCACACTGCACATGTCCTGCATTTTCTTTTAAATGTCGAGGTACTGGTATTGGCTAGGGACCCAATAGGGCTCTAGGGAGCTTTGTTGCACCTTGACCATGACAAAAGTTGTGAACTTGAAGGGGTTGTGGTTGGAAGACTAGGCCTGATTGAAGGCTCCCTATAGAATAACTTCTTCTTTTATGTTCTTATTTACTGTAATTCAGATGATACTAGTTTGTAATAATTTGTAAGCAAACGATTGGGGTTGAATAGTGAATATGGGGGGGTGTTATGCATGCTTAGTATAAATAATGGGTAGAAAATATACTTATAGCATTATATTTACTTATATGCACAATAGATAACCTGTATAGGCCATGCATCTCATTCATTAGAGGTCATTCTTTAGGTTCTTTATTTCCAGCCTATCATTACGCTCTCTTGTAATCACGATCAGTTAATAACTGGCAAATAATTAACACCAAGCTAAATAATTTGACATTACTGCATTGGCATGTTAGAACCCATGATTTATGTACCTCTACGTGCATCAGATATCCTGCCCTTAGGACTCCTCACTCGTTCGATTTGTAGTAGTTAATTCACGTTTGTCTAATAACTTTGTTAAAATATGGCTAAGTGGTTTGAAACATTTTCTGCAAATACTTTATCATGTGTGCCTTTATAAATCAGAATCAAAATATGTATGTTCATTCTCTAAAAATAACAATACAATGTATAAACGCCGCCTAGGAAAACTTTATGACCGATAAGAACTGATTAATTGTATTGCTATTAGCCCAAAACCAACCAACGTCTTTTAATTTTAACTTTGCCTTTCCTATTCTTGTTTTGATTTTTTTAAGCTCACCCAGCTTTCTTTCTTAAAACAAAACTCTGCTGAAAATGATTTTGAAATGATCCATCCATCTTTCTCTTACTAAGTTTTTGATTTCCATCACTGGATTCCCAACCTCTACCCAGAGTCGTGCTATTACTATTCTTACTTCTTCTTTTCCAAAAACCAAGTTTAAACTGATGTAAAAGTCCCTATCTTTTGAGACCTTAATTATTTTTAAGTCAAGCTACTTATCTGTTTTGTTTGAGGAGGTATACATGAGCCTTTATATATTTACATGCTTTCCCCCAACATGCAGTATGTGTTTTTGTATATCGCCTTAGATTTTATCCTTTGAAACCAATCAACCTAATATCCCACCTTGTAGGACTAGTAGTCCTAAATACCTCCGAGATTGAAAGGATGGGACGGGTAATAGCATGCAATAAGTAAAATGAGACCATTTCGTGTTTAATACCTTAACGGGGTGGGAAAGGATAGATATGGATATGATGATCATGCGATAACATCACATGTATAAACGGTTACCGGATTTTATGTGGAGTGATCCATATTATGTGTAAACCTAGGAGCCCTTCCCTTTGTTATACGTTTTATTTTCAGAATTTCAACTACTTTTTGCCAAACTTCAGCTTTTTAAACTGCTTTTGACTTGCTACAACTATATGAAAATTTCCTCTTTTGTTCAAGATTTTATAACTATTAAAAACTCAGTCTTTAACTTTTTTAATATCTTGCAACCATTATGTGAAAAACCCCTTGTATTTGTAATTATTGCTTGCCTACTTGTTGTTTGCATTTAAGTCACAATATAACATGGCCGGGAACCACACTAGTGGATCTTGAGGGGTGCCTAACACCTTCCCCTCGAGATAATTTCTAGCCCTTAACCGAACTCTGATTTTCCAACTCAAAAACCTTTAGTGTCACGACCCCAAATCCGGTCGTGATGGTGCCCAGCACACTGCTAGGCCAGCCCTACCAATCAACAACAATCACGGAGCCACAAGCTCACTTTATCCAATTTAAGCATAACAGTGATAGATATATTAAAAACAGGGAACCAAGTCCCAACACGTGCCAAATCCCATAGACCGAAGGTTCAAGAGTCACGAGCCTCTACAGAGTATACAAAGTGTAAATAGCGAATATAACTGTGCACAACTGTGGGATGATCAGAACAAAAATATAGACAAACTGGAGAATCAGGTCCTGCGAACGCTGGCAGCTATCTCGACTGTCCAAAGCACTCCCGAGCCGCAATAGAATCAGCCCTGCTGTGATGTACCTAGATCTGCACACAAGGTGTAGGGAGTCAGGTGTGAGTACTTCCAACTCAGCAGTAATAAAAGTAAATAATGCTGAAGGGAAGAAAACCGCGCAAGGCACTATCTCATGCTACACAATACAGAACTATCTTTATTCCTTACCAGCATATGTGAGTAGATTATTAAAAATCTCAATTTTTAGCTTCTTTCTTTCATGATGACATACCAATACCTGGAACAATCGCACTCAAATCAGCCCCTCGGGCTCAGCACTCCTTATCAATTTGCACCAAGAGATCTAGTCAATAAGGCAACTAATGCATGTGTGCCATTAATGTATGAGTGCTAAATGTTATGCCACGTAGTACACGTAAACCAATGTATGTATGCCATGCAATGCATATGACCGCTATGGCGCGTAGCCCGATCCAATTTGGGTACCCGTGCTCACTGTGGGGGTTCAGACTCCGGAGGGGCTCCTACAGCCCAAGCACAATATTAATATCACACCTGCTGCGGCGCGCAGCCCGATCCGTATACCACTGCGGCGTGCAGTCCGATCTATGCATGTGTATGCATATGCTCACATGAAATGTCATGCCCTAACATATGGTCATCGGCCCAATCAGTCTAACAAATAATCAAGAAAACCCTACGGGCAACAATATATCATTAGTTCACAGCTAAAAATGTTATTAAGACCTTTTTCAAGTTTTTCCTAACCTTACAAAAATACTGATTGGCAAAATACTATTTTAAACCTTAAATTTAGAATAAATTATGCACAGCGTTATCAAAACAACGATACCAATCCCTGAAGGATTCAAATAATTGGCACGAAGCCCAAACATGATAATTAGTCCAATTCATTTCAACAATTAGGTATTATTATTTATTACGCGGGACGGACCAAGTCACAATCCCCAATGGTGCTCTACCCCACGCCCGTTATCCGGCGTGCAAGTCACCTCGACACAGCACTAAGATGTGCAAGTCCGGGGTTTACTAACCCTCAGGACATCATTTACAAGTATTACCCACCTCGAACCGACGAAAGCTCATGCCCGCGACACCTTAGCTCCTCGAACCGGCATCCACGCACGTCAAAACTAGCACAAATCAGCACAAATATGTCAAAATAGGCTAATGGAATGATACACAGTCAAAATAACTCAATTTACACCGAAATTCACAAAGTTGCCAAAACCCGACTTTCGGTACGCTTCTCGAAAAATTACAAAAGTTACATATTCGAAATTCTCATCTCAATACGAGTCTAGCCATATAAAATTTACCAAAATCGGACTCCATTTGCCCACTCAAATCAGTGTTTTTCTTTAATTTAGGCCTAGGGCTCAAACCCACCTTTAATCTTCCATTTATAGAAATTTAACCAAGGATTTCATGTAAAAATAATGTAATTAAGCCACAAAACTTACCTCCGACCATATCCCGATGATCTCCCAGCTATTTCCCGTCACTTTCTCACTCTAGAGCTCAACAATGGAGGGTTTTGCAAATGAACCCGAAATGAAATGTTTCCGGACTTAAACTCACTGCCTGGGCCGTTTACTCTACGCGATCGCAGCACTGGGCGTGCGATCGCGATGCACAAAAACCTGGCTGCCAACTTTCCTCTACGCGATCGCGTGAGCCTGGACGCGATCGCAGTGCTCAACTCAGCGACCCTACGCGATCGCATCAAAGGGGTCGCGATCGCACTGCTCAAGAACACGACCTTACGCGATCGCATCGACCGACCCGCGATCGCGATGCACAAACACTCAGTCTCACGCGATCGCATCACTGCTCCTGCGATCGCGATGAACAAACACTCAACCTCACGCGATTGCATCACTACTCCTGCGATCGCGTGGCTATGGCCGCGATCGCAGAGAACAAAAACCTGAAATTTTATTGCAGCAAATCCAGCAGCCCCTTTTTGGCTCAAAATGGTCCGTTTGGACCCCCGAATTCATCCCGAGGCCCCCGGGACCCCAACGAAAACTACCAACATACTCCATAACACGATTCAAACTTGTTCCAATCATAAAAACACCATCCTAAACATCAAAATCACCAATTACGCACGGATTCAAAAATAAGTTTCTTCAAAACTTCCGAAATCGACATTCGATCAAAAACCCAACCAAACGACCTCCGAATGACCTGAAATTTTGCAGGCACATCCAAAATCACCTAACGAAGCTACTGCAACTGTCGGAATTCCATTCCGACTCCCGGATCAAAATCTCACCTACCGTTCGGATTTCGCCAAAATTCAACCTTAGCCAATTCAAGCCTATTTCTACATCGGACCTCCAAATTCAATTCCGATTGTTCCCCTAAGTCACAAATCACCTCCCGAAACTAGTCGAATCATCAGAATCTGATTCCGAGCACTCTAACTCGATAGTCAACTCTAGGTTGACTTTCCATATTCAGACTTCCTTCAAACATGATATTTGCTTCATTTTCAATTCAATTCACTCCTAACTCACATGATATGTTCTAACACTGATATACAAGCATAAGATATGTGAATGCAAGGTAACGGGGTGGAAATTCCCATAACGACGGTCCGGGTCGTTACATTCTCCCCAACTTAAACAAACGCTCGTCCTCGAGCGGACTCAGAGTTGTACTAGAAGCAACTCAATAGCTGAATGACCTTACCAAGCATATACTCGAGCGATCATACGTCACCCTATCTCACATAAGTCCGAAAACACCATATAGTCAAAATTTCACAGACCATCTGAACCATAAATCACATTGCACTTTCTGAAATCATATACCAATTGCAAATCTCATGCCTATACTCAGGATACACTAGAATCCACTGCAATAAGCCATACTCACCGCTCCGGGTGGGATCACATAATGTATCAAACAACCCAATCACTCGAGACAATAGTCTCTAATCACAATAATTTCCCACGATAACCAAATACCAACTGAAAAACCTTTTTCATTAGAAAGAGTCTTGTTCCAACACCTTCATATCATGCCCACGGCAACCGAACACGCGATATATCGAACCCATCTCTCAGGTCAACCATTCATGAATCCATTTCACTTTTAACTGATACCACAATAGGTTTCGGAGCCAAACCTTGATTTTTACCTTTCTAACAAGCTAAGATCCAATATGGTCGTATTCATTAATGACTCCAATGGTCATTTCGATTATAACACACCGCACTGGTGATATGACACCTCAACACCGGCCTAAGCCACGACGAGCACAACATAGGCTCCAATAGAAATGTCTGCACACACTCGAATAATGACAACTCAAATCATGACAACTGTCTCCAGCAATTAGAGCTGCAATTTAATCCCTCTGTGCCATCATAATATAGAACTGAGATCGCGTCTCGCATTATAGAAATAGAGTGCCTGAATCCTCCTCGAGAGGCCATAACATCACGTAGCCTTGCCGCGATTCGTGATTTTACCCCAACATTATTACTCATGAAGCACCTCAAGCCACTAAGCTCAAAACGGTTAGCCACGCACAGATCTAGGTCTGAACCCAAGCAATCCAACTCACCCACGGTGAAATAATTAATATATGCTATCACATCTTGAAAGGACACAAACAATGTGTCATTCGCCAAGCGATACTCAATACGGACTCTTCCTCAGAATCTAGGAAGTATTGTATACCAGGTAATATATAACTAACTCTATTTTCACAATATTCTGTTGCGGCGTGCAACCCGCTCCAATGACATACCCGTGGCGGCGTGCCACCCGATCCGGATACCATACTTGTGGCGGCGTGCCACCCGATCCAAATAACTCGTGGCGGCGTGCCACCCGATCCACGCATAAATCTCGCAAAAGGAAATGCATATCGAGTCAAATTTTTCTCACTATAGCAAACATATATATATAGCCTTAAGCTCGGCCACATGAAACGCATCTGACAACGTTTCTCAATACTGGAACTGAATCAATGGTAGATACCTCTACACCGACATCCGCCGCTAAGGTCCAACTGACAAAGCAATGTCTACCAGCCGTCCGCTGGTCCTGGGTACAACTGCTCTGTTGAAGCATACTCTGATGCTCTCTGCTACGCAATGCTATTTTTTGACATATTCCATATCACATTAGTCTAGACAATCTGACCCATGAAAACCAGTCAGCAATCAAGTATCATAATTCAAATTCGTCTTATCAAGTTAAGAGAGAGCCTCTAGGACTTCCGATCTCCAATAATCACAAACGGTGTCGATACACATGATATACAACCACTGCGTAGGCAGGTTACAAGAACTTCTAGTCTCCAACACACATATAACACACGAATCACTATGCCTAATTCCGTACTTCACTGTACATATACATGACGCACATCAAGCGTCCTTTCATACCATGAAAGCCATTCAAAAATTTCACTATGCCATCAACGACTCGATTATTATAGTCGATCCAACAAGAGAATACCACCATACCACTGGATATTATCAGTTTACATTACCTTGTCCTTTTGGACCATATACCCCGCCAAATTACTAGAATAGCAGTACCATTTTCCTTAATCACCAGAAAGATCGATTCTTAAATCACCTGTAGCTGCCATCCCATATATTATGAACTGATCTCAAAACCTAGAATATACCATTATCAACTTTCCATAACCCATCGTGTATACCATATTACACTAAGACAACATGGAAATTCATATCCCTTTCCTCCGCCTCAACATCGACGCACTCCACTAGTCAAGGACTTTCGTAATCCCATATAGAAGAAAACTCATTACACATTCCACGCTTCGCATACCGACATGAGTATACTCATTTTCAAACCATGATAAAACACATCACAAACTATTTCTTCCCATTCGTCGCATAAGTTTAACTGCCAGGACTGAGTCCTTATACCCATATCAAGTTACACAACTGCCAGCACTCAAGAGCTTTGTTGCAATGTCCGCAAGACTCATTACTTCAACCACATACCAGGAATCAATCGCATTCCTTTTTATACCATTCTGGTTTATTAACAAGTCGTTCCATTTACTCAATTTCCTTTCCGATTCATCTTTAACTAAATATTAGCCCTTACTGTAACACCATAATACATCAACTCATGTTACCACACTAGATTCGTACATAGCCACTAAATACTCCCTCAATGTTTCCCAGAAGTACCACATTCTACAATACATTATTTTGAAGAACTTTATGCGATTTGAATTCGTTATCACTACCTTCCAATACAGTTACATAGAATCCCTTCATTCACATGATATAACACAAGTCTTGATCTCTTCTACGAAACCAACATCTTTAGCCACATGCACAATCTTAGGACACTTGACTGTTACAAGCAAAATCTTGAACACTACAAAACCATTTTCGGGCATCATTCACCCTTATTCAGCTGTAATTCAACGGTCCTATTGAGTAGAACCACTCGTGTTTTATTAGAACTCTGACATCGCAGAACGTGATTACTTACAAATACAATCAGCTATCTTTCTTTTCTATACGATGAATATTCTTTACCAACAGCAGTTCAAAACACCCTAGTACTTCATCAAATCTACGAAGCACCATAACCTTTACCAGAATTTCCCAACATACTTAGAGACAGAATCAACATAGCACACAATAGTGCAATCAGTTAATCAATAGCAACCTCCCCAACTTAGCTCGAAGCCATTCATCAAAGCACTTTCAACCACTTATATCATTATTACTCAAGTGATGCCGAAATGTTAATATGAGATTAAACTCAAGTCATTTACAAGCCTTGACAGAGACTCGAATCATCAGAGACCTTAGCTCTTCTGCAATTCTTGTAGATATACACGCACCACCAATAAGCCCACTCTCTTTAGGTGACAAAAATCTTTCTAAGTCCCAAATTTTCCAAAAATTTCGGCAAAGTTTCCTTTGTAGATTTGCCTATCCACCTGCCAGAGAATCACCAAACCATTCTAACAATACATCCACAACTCAACAAGATATCACAATGTATTTCAACACCATTAAATCTCAATACTATACGAATCATATTATCACAATTTATACTTGAACCTGAGTTGTACCTGCTCAAATCATAACACATATCAAAATCACTTTAGTCTTACTGAGTTTAAACTCGTTCCACTACACATAAGACACTTTACCTTCCAATTACGAGATATGATAATTATTCACCACGCCCATAGTTAGGGCCTACACAACAGATTAGACAAGGGTCAAACAATTAACAGCTCATCCATTATCAAACTGCCATTTGCACAATAAAGATCAATACCGATCGTATGAACTTCATAATACAGGCTCGTAAAATCAGCACTTTGGTGCTCATGTCATAGACAAAGATCTGGCCTCAAGTCCTCCCGACTGGCCCACCATGAACTCGTAGAGATTATATCTCGCCCCTCGATCAGGGAATCACAAACCCTCAAGGCAATTATATTACCGAGCGCTCGAAGCGTACACAGACGTGTGGAAGGAATTCCAAAAATTATATCTCAAGCTGAATCAAGTACGCACGATAAGAATTCCAAGAAATGTGAAGTGTTTCCTAAAGGTTTGCAGCCTCCCGAGGATAAGTACAGGCGTCCCCGTACCGATCCACAAGACTCTACCAACCGGCTCAAGACTCATGAGGCCTAGTAAACCTAGGCTCTGATACCAACTTGTCACGACCCCAAATCCGGTCGTGATGGCGCCCAGCACACTGCTAGGCCATCCCTACCAATCAACAACAATCACGGAGCCACAAGCTCACTTTATCCAATTTAAGCATAATAGTGATAGATATATTAAAAACAGGGAACCAAGTCCCAACACGTGCCAACTCCCATAGACCGAAGGGTCAAGAGTCATGAGCCTCTACAGAGTATACAAAGTGTAAATAACGAATATAATTGTGCACAACTGTGGGATGATCAGAACAAAAATATAGACAAACTGGAGAATCAGGTCCTGTGAACGCTGGCAGCTACCTCGACTGTCCAAAAGCACTCCCGAGCCGCAATAGAATCAGCCCTGCTGTGATGTACCTGGATCTGCACACAAGGTGCAGGGAGTCAGGTATGAGTAGTTCCAACTCAGCAGTAATAAAAGTAAATAATGCTGAAGGGAAGAAAACCGCGCAAGGCACTATCTCATGCTACACAATACAGAACTATCTTTATTCCTTACCAGGATGTGTGAGTAGATTATTAAAAATCTCAATTTTTAGCTTCTTTCTTTCATGATGACATACCAATACCTGGAACAATATCAAACAGTGCAAGTCCGCACTCAAATCAGCCCCTCGGGCTCAGCACTCCTTATCAATTTGCACCAGGAGATCTGGTCAATAAGGCAACTAATGCATGTGTGCCATTAATGTACAAGTATAACAGCTAGCAGGTGTAGCTAAATGCAATGCAATGCATGAAATGACAGCTACGGCGCGTAGCCCGATCCAATTTGGGTACCCGTGCTCACCGTGGGGTTTCAGACTCCACAGGGGCTCCTACAGCCCAAGCACAATATCATGAATATATGCTGCGGTGTGCAGTCCGATCCACTACCAATCAGCGTGCAGTCCGATCCATGCATGTGTATGCATATGCTCACATGAAATGTCATGCCCTAACATATGGTCCTCGGCCCAATCAGTCTAACAAATAATCAAGAAAACCCTACGGGCAACAATATCATATTAGTTCACAGCTAAAAATGTTATTAAGACCCTTTTCAAGTTTTTCCTAACCTTACAAAAATACTAATTGGCAAAATACTATTTTAAACCTTAAATTTAGAATAAAATATGCACAACGTTATCAAAACAGCGATACTAGTCCCTGAAGGATTCAAATAATTGGCACGAAGCCCAAACATGATAATTAGTCCAATTCATTTCAACAATTAGGTATTATTATTTATTACGCGGGACGGACCAAGTCACAATCCCCAATGGTGCTCTACCCCACGCCCGTTATCCGGTGTGCAAGTCACCTCAACACAGCACTAAGATGTGCAAGTCCGGGGTTTACTAACCCTCAGGACATCATTTACAAGTATTACCCACCTCAAACCGACGAAAGTTCATGCCCGCGACACCTTAGCTCCTCGAACCAGCATTCACGCACGTCAAAACCAGCACAAATCAGCACAAATATATCAAAATAGGCTAATGGAACGATACCCAGTCAAAACAACTCAATTTACACCGAAATTCACAAAGTTGCCAAAACCCGACTTTTGGTACGCTTCTCGAAAAATTACAAAAGTTACATATTCGAAATCCTCATCTCGATACGAGTCTACGCATATATAATTTACCAAAATCGGACTCCATTTGCCCACTCAAATTAGTGTTTTTCTTCAATTTAGGCCTAGGGCTCAAACCCACCTTTAGTCTTCCATTTACAGAAATTTAACCAAGGATTTCATGTAAAAATGATGTAATTAAGCCACAAAACTTACCTCCGACCATATCCCGATGATCTACCAGCTATTTCCCGTCACTTTCTCACTCTAGAGCTCAACAATGGAGGGTTTTGCAAATGAACCCGAAATGAAATGTTTCCGGACTTAAACTCACTGCCTGGGCCGTTTACTCTACGCGATCGCAGCACTGGGCGTGCGATCGCGATGCACAAAAACCTGGCTGCCAACTTTCCTCTACGATATCGCGTGAACCTGGACGCGATCGCAGTGCTCAACTCAGCGACCCTACGCGATCGCATCAAAGGGGTCGCGATCGCACTGCTCAAGAACACGACCTTACGCGATCGTATCGACCGACCCGCGATCGCGATGCACAAACACTCAGCCTCACGCGATCGCATCACTACTCCTGCGATCGCGAAGAGCAATCTCCCAGCCTCATCTCGATACACTACGCGATCGCGTGGCTATGGCCGCGATCGCAGAGAATAAAAACCTGAAATTTTATTGCAGCAAATCCAGCAGCCCCTTTTTGGCTCAAAATGATCCGTTTGGACCCCCGAATTCATCCCGAGGCCCCCGGGACCCCAACGAAAACTACCAACATACTCCATAACACGATTCAAACTTGTTCCAATCATAAAAACACCATCCTAAACATCAAAATCACCAATTACGCACGGATTCAAGCCTAAGTTTCTTCAAAACTTCCGAAATTGACATTCGATCAAAAACCCGACCAAACGACCTCCGAATGACCTGAAATTTTGCAGGCACATCCAAAATCACCTAACGGAGCTACTGAAACTGTCGGAATTCCATTCCGACTCCCGGATCAAAATCTCACCTACCGTTCGGATTTCGCCAAAATTCAACCTTAGCCAATTCAAGCCTATTTCTACACCGGACCTCCAAATTCAATTCCGATTGTTCCCCTAAGTTATAAATGATCCCCCGAAACTAGTCGAATCATCAGAATCTATTTTCGAGTACTCTAACTCGATAGTCAACTCTAGGTTGACTTTCCATATTCAGACTTCCTTCAAACATGCTATTTGCTTCATTTTCAATTCAATTCACTCCTAACTCACATGATATATTCTAACACTGATATACAAGCATAAGATATGTGAATGCAAGGTAACGAGGTGGAAATTCCCGTAACGACGGGCCGGGTCGTTACATTTAGTGTCCTAATGCACTTAATTATTAGGCGGAGACTCTTCAATTTCAATAACCCAAATCCCAAAAGGGAATAGATTTGTCCTACCAAATGTCGTAAACCCGATTTCGCGAGAGAAAGCAGGCGTCGATAGGGATCTGCAATATATTATGGCAGTGCATGATGAATTTGGTCATGTGTCTCATATTGTGTCATCTCCCCTGATGCAACTGTTGAATTCTCAAGTTCTTGAATGACTTCATATTCTTGGGATGGTTCAGCTTGGTCAGCTTGATCATTACTGTGATCACTGGCATGATCAGGTGGCATAACCCTGTTATTTCCCTCTATTATTTTATTCGTGTTTGTGGTATTAAGAAGAAATGGATTCTGATATTCCATTAGATCGGTCTTAAAGGGAAATACATTCTCTCTAAAGCTAACATCTCTACTAACTAGGAAGGTGTTAGTATCTAAATCAAGTAACTTGTAGACCTTTTGAGTCTCTGAGTACCCTAAGAAGAGAGTTCTTCTTGATTTTGGGGCAAACTTGTCTCTAGGTAATGTGCTTCAATGCATAAACAACCAAACACGCTCAAATGATCAACCTTTGGTGGCTTCTTATGCAGTATTTCAAAAAGAGATTTACCTTCCAAAACTTCTAAAGGCAGGTTGTTGATAAAGTACACAGCTATTTTCACACAGTCTCCCCCAGAACTTCACCTGCATACCACTTTGGAATCTTAAATCCCTTGCTATGTCCAGAATGTGTCTATGTTTCCTCTCCACAACTTCATTTTATTGTGGAGTATATGGACATCTGTTTTGGTTCAGAATACTAAGAGATGCATGTCACGAACTGGATTTTCCCCTATCGGGAGTTGTGATGGCGCCTACTGTCGGAGTTAGGCAAGTCAACCACTCAAACGTTTTTAAAAGCAACACAACGGTAATAACAATAGTAAACCTTTAAACGGGAGCGGTAATCTTTATAACATAAGTAAATGAAACCCAAGACTGGAGTCGCTGTCTCACGAACTACTAATGAATACTACAAACAATACCGGATAGAACAAAATGCATAATGTCTGTCTCGGTACAATGAAAACAAACAAAAATATAAAGAGGGACTTCTGCCTGCGAACGCCAGCTAGGCTACCTTGTAATTCCCTGGACTGAAGTCAGCTCCCGCTCAGTATGCTACTGCTGTGGTCCAAAAGTGTTTTCGGTACCGTGATCTGTTGACATCCAATTTTGACCCTCCTTTCTTCCAAACTATTTCTTTAAGCTTCTAATATCACTAATAATGTAAGAATAGTTATTTTACCATTTTCAACACAAACTAGACCTAATTATCATTATTGTTTACTTAATATCACTATTACTACTATTATTAATGTTGTTACTACTACTAGTACTACTAGCCTTTATTATTATTATTATTATTATTATTATTATTATTATTATTATTATTATTATTATTATTATTATTATTATTATTATTATTGTTAATATCTTTCTCCAAAAGATTCTCTCAAACGAAGCATCTTTTCTTTAATTCACCATTTATCTAACAATTAAGTATAATAGTTATTTTGCATTGCCTCATAATTAGTTTACATATATAAATGCTAGCAATTATATTTATTAAGATATACTAAATAATTCTGTTGATTAGGATAATAATATATAACATGGCTAATACAGTTATTTAAATCTAAGACATAGAGCCCAAAGAAATACAAAGGGAATTTTTAAGTTTCTAACTAAGTTAGTTAGTCCAATTAAATAAAACTAATTTAGTTTAATATTGGCCCTAAATCCGGACAATCCAACCCATATTGAAATCCCTTCAGACCATGCCCAAATTGGTAGAAGCCCTAGCTCCTCGTAATAGCCGCTCCTCACAGTTCTTTTCCCTTTTCCTTCTTTTAACAAAACTCCATCTTCTCCATTGTCGTACAAATTTGGTTGCACCATTTTGGTGTAAATCTATTCTTTTAACATCTCTTTCTTCTACCAATTCACGTGAAGATTGAATCCCCAACGTTCGGATTCAAACGGATTCTGACTCGATTTTGAATCCCTAATTTTAAAATCCCGCTCAAAATTCAAACCCTAGCTCTACATTTCCTAAAAATACTTGCATTTGGGAGAGTTTAGAGGCCAGAGGCCGATCATTTACCCCCCCCCCCCATTAAACCAAGCCTTGGCCGCCACTTTCCCCCTTAAGCTCTCTGTTTTTAGCTCTCTTAAAATAATTTTTGTTTGCCTTTAGATGACAGTAGAAATTTCATAACTTTTCCAATTATATGTGAGTTAATGAGTTCGTGGGAATAGTCTTTGACAAGCACCTC